>CM071934.1:34263522-34639540 GCA_016081115.2 Rehmannia glutinosa | reverse complement strand
CATTAAATATGTGAATGGGACTACTAAACCTGGTATATTCTATTTATCTAATGCTAACACTAACTTGACCGGGTTTAGTTATGTTGATTTGACATGTGATGTCGATGACCGAAAAAGAGCACTCTGAAGGATGTGTTTATCTTGGTAACAATTTAGTTTCATGGTACAATAAGAAACAAAGTTGTGTATCTCAGTATCCATTGTTGAGTCTAAATATATAGCCCTTGGGAGCTTTTGTTATCAAATGTTGTGGATGAGACAAATCTTGACTGACAATGGGTTGAAAAGAAAACTCCTACTGCTTATTTTGATAATTCAAGTGCCATAAATATTTCTAAAAACCCAGTGCAACACTCTAAAACAAAACACATCGATATTCGACACCACTTTATTAGAGACTTGGTTGAGAATAAAATTGTTACCATTGATTTTGTCACCACTGAGAATCAAATTGCTGATATTTTCATCAAAGCCCTAGACTTTCAAAGGTTTAATTACCTGAAACAATCTCTGGGTGTTTGTACTTTCTGAGCAGTGTGGGTTTTAGTGTTGTAACACCATAATCATCATCTCTTTTTCTTGGTGTGTTGCAACCTCTTATTGATGCATTAGTCATTTTGCATTTGTAAGATCATTTCATTGGCTTATCTTTGGTTTATTGTTGTGACTCAATTGAGTACTATTTTGATGAAACCCTTGCCTAAAAACAATTGTGGATCTAATTGCAAACATAATGATTTTTCCCATGTGAAAGATGTATTTTTTTTGGGCCTTTGATGGAAAAAGCTGTCTATACATTATGTGTGAAAGCTATTCAGTTGTGAACTATTCTATGTTCTTTTAAATGCTTGAATCATGTTATGATCTTCTGAGAAAGATCTACCCATGTTTTGGAGCGAAAGCTACCAACTGGCTAAATGTTCTCTTGATTATTTCTTTCACTCAAAAATTTTTTTAATGGAAAAGGATTTTGATCCATTGATTTTGTATGGTGGTGTCCTTGAAAAAAGTGGTACAACACTGGATTACAACACCAAAATGCCTGAGGCTTTTTTATTCCTGTTAGTAATAAAATCATCATTTTAGACATCCCCATGATCATTTTTGGGCTTATGGAAAATATTTTCTTTTCTTGATTCGATGAGGTGTATTATTCTTGGAAATGATTTATTCCTTAAATTTGTCTCTAATAAAAGGGTAATTGGCATGTTGCACCCTTAAATTATACACATTTAACACTTTGCACCCTAAAATTACAAATTTGGCACTTTGCACCATTAAATTAATATTTACTTGGCAAAGTGCACCCTATTAGCCAAAATATATATTTTAAAAGTGATTTTGTTAAAATTTGGGGATAAATTTCACTTTCTCCATTTCCCACACTTTTTATCTTTTTAAAATTTGTTATTTTCCTCTGAAAAATTAAATGTTTTTTTGTTTTTTGAGGGAAAATTACTTTTATACTAGTTAAGTTGGTTAAATAAATTTGAATTTCATGTCATTGCCTATTATTATTATTTTACAGATATTTTGTAGTTAAAAATATAGCACAGTGATATAAGTGAAAATAATAAAAAATTATTTAATAAAGAGAGTATCTTTTTTAGTTTCCCATGTGGAACAATTTTTGTAAAGAAAATATTATATTATTTATTTGATAATTATTATTCTCATTTTTTCCGCATTTTTTTTATATTAATATGTTTATTTGCATGGTCAAAATATCATTTTTGTATTATTTATAATAATATTTGTGAAATTTATTTGTTTGATTTTTTTAATGATTTTCTCTCTAATATAACATTGTTATTACATATGTAGAACACATATTTCATAAATAAAATTATCATTTTCACAAATAAATTAAGAACAATAGACAATTATATTAAACTTAAATTTATTGAACCAACTTAGCTAACATAAGTAATATTTTTCGGAAGGAATAAAAAGTGTGGGGTGAGAGAGTGATTTTTTCCCCTCCAATTTCAACAAAGTCATTTTTAAAATGTATATTTTGGCCTATATGGTGCACTTTGCCAAATAATGTCACTTTAATGGTGCAAAGTGCCAAAATTTCAATTTTAGGGTGCAAAATGCCAAATGGGTATAATTTGAGGTGGAAGATGCCAATTATCCCTAATAAAAGGTATTGTTCATCGTGTTTATTTTTGTTTAATGCACTCCCTGATTTATGAAACTGTCCCCAAAATATTTGAATTTCAAATTTGCAGTTGGAAGTTTTTTGGAAACTACCATAGTTGCTATTTTTATCTCTCCAGTTGCAAGTATACATATTCTTGAAGGAGATTGTTTTGACCAAAAAATAGCCAAAGTTTGGTTGACTTCATTTGTCTTTTTTTGGTCAAAAAGGGGGAGAGAAGAGACTCAAGTGAGGTGAGACCCAAGTAAGGGGGAGCAAACTGAGTCAAGTGAGGTGAGACCTATTTGAAGGGAGTCCGAAAAGTCCAGTGATAAGGAAGAAGATACTGATGCTGCTTCTAAGGGGGAGTTTGAGTATGAAGATGATAAAGATGATGCTGACTCTGAGGGGAAGTCAAAGGAAAAGAGTGGATCTGATTAAGACCACTGCTGCTTGTGTTTATCTTGTTTCTAGTACGATTAATAAACTGGTTCAATTTGGCCAAGTTGTTGGATGTTTTTGAACTATGCATGCTATGTCTTGAACTGTGCTAACTTGTAGGATTTGATCTTAAGTGTTGCATCACTAGATGTTTTATTATGATATAATCATGTAAAGTATGTTTTGACCAACGCCAAAGGGGGTGATTGTTAATGTTATCATATCGACAAATTTGGTCTTTCAGCACAGTGCAAAATCTGGTGTTGTAACTCTGGGATGCAACACTGTCTGCATAGAATCTGACATATCTGTTTCTTGTTTATGACATATGTTCTATTTTGAGAAGGTTGCTGATAATCTTAGATGTCTTATCTAGATTAATTCAACCCATATTATTGCCATTTAATCACTTTCCTTATGTATTTGTTTTCACCCATAAGGAAATGATTAATTTTTGTTGTCTTCCTTTTTTAGATTGTAACCTCCATCTGGGAATAAGGAAATCACTTGATTTCAGCCAGAAACAATTGGTGTTGTTCACTATAAAAAGAGAGATCAACTCTTTGAAGAAGATATCTAGAAAAACATTTCGAGCTTCATAAGTTCTTCTTCAAGAAATCACTTGTTCTATTTTTCTATTCTTCGGGAGAAGAAGGTGAAGATCTACGGCGTGGATCGACTCAACCGTTCAAGGGATTTGAAGTTGGAGGGATTCGAACAAGGTTGAGATTGTGGATGAATCAATCAAGGGATTAGTCGAATACGAGTGTTGGTGAATTTATAAAGAGAAAGTCTTTATGTTATTCGTAATCCAGTCGTATTTGTAATAATCTTTGTTTTTGGAATATTGGATTGTTTCTTCTCTGGGTGTGGCCTCGTGCATTAAGATTGAGGAATCTAAGCACGTTAAAAATCCTGGTATTATTTTCTGTTTTCGCTGTGTGAGTGTGTCGTATGCTTCAATGTTACAACATTAACTTACAATACTGCTCGAATCCGAACATCCAAGGTTTTTGTATTAATATATTGATTAATAGGGCAACATATTCTATCACGGTGAAATTTATAGAAGTCATTATTTTTTAGTTTAAACGGGTTGGACCTGGCAGGTCACGGGTTCAAGCCAAGGTGGGGCAGAATGGGTCCCAGGTCCAAATTTTTCTTGGCTGGGTGGGTCCTGGGTTTATCTAAACCCATCCTAGACCCGTACCATTGCTAACCCTAGGTGTGACGCCTTATTCCCTACCTTTTAATAAACAATTGTACATAATTTAATTTAATTCATAGCATAAAATATCATATTTAGTTTGGTGCATAAAATGTCATTCTTTCATACCTGTATGGACTTAGAAATAAAAGTTTTGGGTAACCCGAATTAAAATTGTTTGATAAATGGTTTTATCATGTTTTTGATGATTTTGTTTTTATACCAAAACAATGTTTTTAAGTGTTGTCCAAATACTCCTAAATGATTTAAATTGTTTCTACTAATTTTCCGGAGTATTTCTTCAAGTTTATTTTCGACAAATATTGGACAACACTTTTGATGATTTTGTGTTAATGTGTTTTACACCAAAACAATGTTTCTAAAAGTTGTCTAAATACTCCCGATCGGTCTAAAATGTTTTTACTATTTTTCGGAGTATTTCTTGAAGTTTATTTTTGATATAAAATTGTACAACACTTTTGTTTTGAGGTCAACCGGTCGCCCTATAGGGCAACCCGTACCTGAAAGTTGTGCAAAACAGAGAACTTCACGTTTGCTGAAAATAGTGAGGGTGACCGGTCACCCTATAGGGCGACCGGTGCCATCGACCGGTCGGCCTATAGGGCGACCGGTGTCTGAAGCTTGGGAAATTTTGCAAACTTCTCTGTATTGATTTTTGGACAAGGCCAACCGGTCCAGGTGCACGCCGACCGGTCGGACCCCCCGTCGACCGGTCGCCCTGTGTAAAAATATGTTCTTATTTTCAAACGTCTATTTGTGCGCGACCGGTCGCCCTATGGTTTGACAGCAAAATTTTAACCGTTGTGCAGCAGACAACTTTTCCTTAATTTGTGGGATTGATTTCTAACAGCTATAACCTTGATTTTAATTGCAATTGTTTTGTAGAAATCAATTCCCAAGAGGAGCCTATCAATGATCAATCATCTCCTATAAATAGAGGAAGATTTGAAGCAACACAACAAGAGAGAATACTACAACACAACAAGATACACTCAAGCAAACATATTTGTTCTTCATTGTTATTATTCTTGTTGTAATAGCCTAAGGTCTTTCACTTTCACATCTTGAGGTCTAAGCTTATTTCTTGATTACACTTGCACTCATAATTGTAATATTCATTATCGAGTTGTAATCTTGATTTTGGGTTATCATTCAACACAAGATATCCTTGTGAGTGTTCTTGTGGTAAGAACACACTTGGATGATCTAGGTGATAGGTGCAAGAAGATTGTGGTGATCTTCTTATTGAGGTGTTGAAGAATTTGGTATTCTTCAAGGTTGAAGATTGTGGTAATCTTCACAAGGTGCCGTTGGAGATTGTGGTAATCTTCAAGAGAGATTGTGGTAATCTCAAAGGTGGTGTTGAAGAAGAGTGTGGTGCTCTTCAAAGTGATGTTGTAAGGTGTTGTATTAATTTTTGTAATTAATAAAATCTTTTTTTCTTTTTGAAATCCATCCCGGATATACTGGGGTGGTAGAGGATTAGGTCCTAGGTGGGTTGAACCTCTATAAATCGACGCGTGTTGTTTACTTCCCGCACCTTTACTATTGTCTTGGCTTGTTTGATTCAAAAAAGAGGGCATAATCGAAAAGATGGAGATAATCTATTCACCCCCCTTTTAGATTATCGTAGCCGCTTGGACTTACAAGTGGTATCAGAGCCAAACTCTTTGGCAAGCTCGTTCCACATCGCGAGTAAAGAGAAACGATCATCGGCTACGAATGAAGTTGTAGGTCCCAAGGGGTGTAAGTGTAAGGTTTAGAAGGGGGTTGAATAAACCTTACCAAATTTTTGATTTAGTCCTTTTAAAAGTTCAGAGTTGATACTACACACCGTGTCCTTGGTGGACAACCAATTTAGTTAATCAAGAGAGTTAGTCTCTCAACGGACTCAACCGAGTCATTGATGGAATAACTCAGTTTGTTAAGTCTAAATTAACTCAACTGTGGTTTGTTTTTCAGCGGAAGACTTAACACCCTTAAGTTTGGTTAAGAGATTTAGAGCTTGATTTAGTACTTAGAGATTATCTAATGGATAGCAAATATGTCAGCAGAATTAAACAAATATGAAGCAAGAATTAAAGTGCTGAAATGTAAACGACACAATAAGATTTTTATAGAGGTTCGAAGATGGGGTAATTCTTCTACTCCTCTCTTCTCCAACTCCTGGAGAATCCACTAGGTTATTGATAAGTATACAAAGTGGTAACAGCCCGGATACAAGTCTTGATCACACAAATGATTTGATCCTTTGGGACTCGATCTCGAGACGCCTTGATCACTCACCGGCTTCTCGTGCGACTCGGCTTCTTCACAGGCAACCTTGCTACTACAACCCACTTGCTCAAGCTCTTTGGATTTGATCACGAAGCCCTCCAAAAGCTAAAGACTTGGTTCGACCTTGAACCTTCCTACAATCCTTCGTGGAATGTAGACCCCTTGATTCTTGATAATTTCCTCTTCAACTGATTGAAGTTATCTTTCCTTCACAGTGAGTGTTGGATTGATGTTCTTCGTAGTGTAGGCTTAAGGATTTAGCGTTTAATAACTTGAGAATGTTTTAGGTTACAATTTTAATAATTGCTTGAATGTTTTTGTTACGTCACCGCTCTCGAGTCATTCCTCGGCCTTTTATAGTGATCTTTTAAAAATCGCCCGTTGAAGAGATAGGCTTATTTTTGAAAGTCACTTGTGGTCGTTGGCTTGTCTTGTTACTGATCCTTGGAATTGCCACTTCCTCGTATGAATTGTTCTCCACTTTTCGAGTTCGACACGGTGTAGTGCTTCCCATTGGTTAATTCCTTTTGCACGCTTCGGGGTGAGCACTTCGAGAAATGTAGTATGGAGATATTACTTGTTTAGGTAATTCTCTTGATTTACGTAAACGGATCTTTTTCGATTATCTCGACTTGACCGCATTTCCTTGCTTTCCCCAGGTGACTTAGATTCACTTCCATTCATTGGATGACTCTTCATCACTTCAACTTGAGACTTGGCTTTTCTTGAGTTGACTTGACTAATACTCCACTCACCGCATCTCACCGCTCCTTGATAGAGTTCCGTCTTCTCTTCTTTGCCATACTCAAAATGTCTCGCAATGAGTCTTCCTTCTAGTCTCCGGTTGTTTGCTTGCATGTTTGGGCATAGCTTACTTAACTTCAAACAGCTTGACCAACCCTATTTATTACAAAGCGATTCCACGACAATAATTGGGGTGCCAACTTCCTATTCTAAGTTTTACATGGCATTCATCAAAATCTAAACAATAAATTTCCCAACAATTTCCCCCTTTTTGATGATGCCAAAACTTAAACCATACAAAAATGTAAATAGCAAAGATACATACAGATAGTGTATTCCACATAGAATGTATGCGTATAATCAATCCTTTTATTGATCATAACATTCTTGTTCTTTTACACAATCAAGCATTACAAGGTGTATCGAGCAAACATTTGTCTACACAAAAAAATAAAGAATTTATAGCTTTATTGCGGAAGACTTACATAGTATGTATTTACATAATGAAATACATGAAGGGGTGGACATCAACACTTCATCTCCTCCTTCGCCTCTCCTTCTTTCATCTTGTTTAAGCATCTTCTCGCTTCTTCTTCTCTTTTTCTCGTCAAGTCATTTTCCTTCTTCTTTTTTTCATATGCCTTCCTGGCGGCTTCATCTCTTCTTAATCTCTCTTGCTTTCCTCCCATAGCTGAGTTTGTCTCTTGTTTTCTTCTTCTATTCTTTTCGCATACTCGGCATTACTTTTAGCCACTTGCAAATTTGCTACTTGGTCAAGACCAGCCCAAGAGATCCCTCCTTTCTTGCCTGGATCTACGTATTCAATGTTTTTGGGCGAGGCCTAGGTCAAACCTCTTCCTCCACCACTCGCTTCTTCCTCTACCTGGGCGTGTATTGTCTTTGGGGTCTTCTTCTTTCCAAATGAGTGACCCGGCGGAGTGACCAAAGCAGAGTGATCTGCGGTGTGTCTGCCTGTCGCCTTCTTCACATAACGTGAGACCCTTTTCCCAAGATACAAGTCCCAAGCTTGAGCCATAGACATATTTGCAAAGTATCCTTCGGGATGCGGCGTTTTAAATTCATCAACGATCGTGGCTCTGTCCCGACATCGAGATGTCATAAGTGTCTCTGTCTCTTTGGAATGCCTCCATGTTGTTTCAAGATGTTCATAACTCGGGCATCCATTCTTCCTTCCACTTCCTCCATCCCTGCTTCAATTGTTTTTCTCTTTTCGGCCATAGATATAGCAGAGTGTTGGAGTGGCGGAGTCACTGGGGAGTTTGTTTGCGATAATATCACCAGACAATACCTTGTTGGGGGTTTGTGCGATCATCAAGGTCACATCTTTCGATCCTTCCCCCTCAACGGACTTTCCTTTCTTTTGTTTCAACACTTCCTCACCGACTTTCCCTCACAAATGATCCTCTTTTTTCACTTCGGATCTCTTTTGTGCTTTAAGGTATTCCTCTTCCCCCTTTTTGGCATCATCAAAGGAGAGATGAATGCTGAAACAGATCGCAAGCGAGAAATCGAGCCTGGCGATAGTGGAGTTCTCTCTCGAGTCCGCTATGGGTATGCGGCACGAAATTCGGAGCGAGTAGCGTTGGACTCTCTTGAAATTAGCTTTATTTCAGCCATGAGAAGACTGATTTTTCTGTCCATATTTTCTTCCGACATTTGGAGATCACTCTTATTTTGCTCACGCAGCGCCTTTATCTCGGCGGTGTGAGCTTCATGCATGTGCTCAATGTGTTCTCTCGATTTCGTTTTTGCATCGGCATTCTCGGCTCTCCATACAAGCGAACTTGTTGAACAATGTCCTGAAGTATCTAACTTGTTCCACACGCATTGTTTCTTCTTTGTTGCCACCATTCCCGATCTCGATCATTATGCCTCTCAAGTCGGCAATAAGGTTGGCATCTCATTTGTCGATCGCATGTCCATAGAGGCCTGGTGCCTCTCCATCCATTCAATTTCAGCAAATAATGCCTTGAACACTTCCCGAACTTCACTGTTTCTTCCGTTGCATCGATGGCCACGCAGCGTCAAAAGTCATAGTCACCGAACGATGGTACTGACGAAATGACAGGAGCTGGTCTGCGTGGAAGCGTGCGAGCTCATTCTCGACTCTTCATGGAGGTCGGGTACCTCTAAGGAGAAAGGAAATGATTCTACAAAGGAATCATCACGACCAACGATAGGGCTTTGTTCAATGATGAGAGGTGCACGTGAAGTTCCTTTTGAGTCGAACTCTTTGCGGCTTGGGAGCTGCGCGATGGACTCTGTTCACTGGGTCTGTTGTGAAGTGGACCCGACTTTGCCGAGCCTCGCCGTCTCAACAGCCTTCGTTGGTCTCACCGGTTTCTCCAATTGAGTGGATGGTCCTCGGCCTTATCGAAGCGTCATCGGACGATGATGAGATTTCCATTGGTGGCTCATCATCAAAATTAAAGGTTTGACGAGTAGTCTTGAGATCGGACTTGCTCGTGCCGGGAACATCCGCAATGAGTCTTTTGGATCTGTCACGGGGGATGACTCGGCTTTCTTCGTCGCCTTCGATCCCGGAAAGGTTACATCGGGATTATCCTGGGAATCATGAAGCGCGCTTATCTCCTTTTTCGGATGGGTCAATGATAGCGGGAGGGATGTTCTCTACTTGACTTCTTTACCCTGGAAGTCTCAACCTCCCATGGGCCTTCATTACCTCCTACAGTCTCAATTGCGGTGAGGCCTTGGACCTCCCTTTCGGCAGTGTCGGTTGTCTTAGGGTCTTCGTGGTGGCATCCATTGGAGTCTCAACCCCATGGATTGCACTTTCATTACGCCAGTGTTAACTCCCGTGTTCATTCCTTCGCGTGCCTCGACCGCATCGGCGGCGTCATTAGCCTTCAGAGCGGTTGGCACCTCACCGAGACGATCTCAACTATCCGAGCTTCGTTGATGGCAACTTGCTGTTCGTTTTGTGCTTGTAGTTTTCTCCACTTCACTTCCTGGATTCGTTGTGGAGTCATCTGCAGATTCTCCGACCTTGCTGCAGTGGAGGGAGTTTCCCCCTCGGTGCGCACCACTGAGTGACTTGGAATGGGGTCACTCGTCTCCAAACTCCCTACTGTTTCTCTGAGTGTTCACCGTTGGGGCGGTGGTAAGACACCTTCATTAGGGGTTGGCTCAACGGGGTCCCCACTAACCCGCCATCGCTAATTCCCTTAATTGCTTCTTCCGAGTGAGTGGGGAAGTGGTGGAAGCAACAACGGTGGCGATTTCTTTGAACCACTCCCATTTGATCAATTTCACCGTGTTTTGGAGGACTCTCCTGGTCCCTCCATCATGCTCTTCTTATGAAGAATTCGGATTCATGCATTGCTCGCTGCATTTGCACCTCTTCTCGTGGCGCAAAGAATAGATGCGGATCCTCATCAGCTCGGATAAGACATCGAGGAGATGATGTGTGTGTTACGTGGTGCGCGGTGATAGGGCGGATGATGGCCTTCTCACGTGCCTCGGCTTTCCTCTGTCTGTCTTTCCTTCTCCTTGTCCTTGAAGATCTGCAAGATATCCGTGCGATTTTCTTCATCCGATCTTGGACCACGATTGTCACTCCAAGGAAGTTCAGCGATTCCTCTTCTTCTATAAATTCGGCCGTTGGAACTGTTCCTTGATCGACTCAATTTCCACTTCCTCCACTCTCTGCAGACGATTTTGGATGTCGGGTAAAGTGGGGATAGGATCATCACATCACCTGTCACTCTATCAACTTCTTCTTGTGTCTCGGCCACGCGGACTACGGCTATTTCTTGATTTGCCTCTGCGATCGCCTTGACAGACTTAGTCTTTGTTTCATCTATAGTATCCGGAGACTCTACTTCTCCGGCGATCTCCTAGTGTCTGCTCCAAATGAGTGGGCGACTCGGCCCGGTTTCTCAAGCTCGGAGTGCTTGATGATTCTTCTTCGTCTCTAGTTTGTACCGAGAGGGATTTCTCGTTCGAGACGCTTTCTTCTCGAGTCTTGGGCGGCGGGGGCGTCTTTGGTGTTTTTTCTTACGAGAAGGCGGCCGTCTTGGCTTGTCGATCTCCTCTTTTTGACGATCGGAGAAGGTTGTTGAGAGTCCTTCTCGACCACATGCGGGGCGGAGGACACGGCACGTGGGGGGTGACTCACCGGGCGGGGAGCATGTTTGACTTTCTTTCTTTGCGGGAGCAATAGTCTTCTTAGCACTGCGGGCAACTTTTCTTCTTTGGTGGAGAGGAAACAATCAGTATCTTCGGGTCACCGATTCCCCTCACTCGTGTCGACTCTCTTGGCGTAGGCTCTCTTACAGTGCGCCGAGAGGGTTTGATCTGAACATCCTCTTGTTTACATGGAACGCCTTTCCATGTCTAAGAGAGACTCCTTTCACTTCCATCACCGGCCAATCACCGGGCCATATCCTGAGATCCTCCAAATGTACCATCTTCCTTGAAGGATTTGTTCCCTACATTTTGGCATACTCTGCTGTAAACAAACTCAACCCGATTTATTTTCCTTTTGTTCAATGATCGCCGCCATCACGATCAATTTTGCTTTTTGATTGGTCAAAGCCGCCAAATTTGATGTCAATACATTTGGCAACTATGTCCAACAACTTGTGATAATCCTCCTTCAAAGAAATCTTGTTTGTTGTGTAAACTATTTTATCGGCATAGTCGGGCTTGGCTACTTCCTTCCAAGCGGCGGCCAGGTTTACATCGGCGTTGATTTCGATGCTCCTTCCGTCGGTAGTGAGCGATGTTGACCAAATCCTTGGCGAGAGATGGTGAGCTTCTTTTCCGTGAATGTGATGACTTTATCCCTTCATCGTGAATCTCGGCATTCACGTAGAATTGTGCAACTTCCTCCACATAGGTCATCGGATATTCCAATGTCGAAACGGTTTCAGCCAGGACGCTTTCCAATTTCTCGGCAATTTTCTTCACTAGGGTGTCGTCGGACCCCTGTTTCACCATGCCGTCAAAATCCACAAGAGACCCGGTGTGGATTTGCTTTCCTAACTTGACAAAATCATAGGTTGGTGCCATTTTTCGGATTTCACCAAGAAAACTTAGAGATTGATTTGAAGATAGATAGGGTTTTGAGAGAGTTTTTGCCTTTGCTTCGAGAGAGAAAGAAATGAACAGTTTTGGTAGTGTGTGAGAGAAACGGATGAAAATGGTTTAAGTATGGTTTATGAAAGGGCGTGCGGGTGGTTTTTGAAATGTGATCGAAATCAACGGCTTAGATTTTGCACGCCCGATTTAGCATTTAATGTCTCGTATTTAATGCGGCAACATTTATATCCAATCATAAGCTTGGTGTGCGGCTTTTGCCTATACACGTCATAATTATGTTGACGTCATTCTTAAAAACATTCCCGCTTAGTAAAAACGATTGCGTTTTTGTCACTTTTTCTCATAAATGATTCACTTTTACCCTTAGCTTTGGTTTAACTCTTCTTCTCACATCTTCTTTGTGACTCAATTGTCGGTGACTTGGTGTAGTTGTCTTTCTTATACGGTGATTCATTCAAATTAATTTTAGAGTTCACTCTTTTTCCCTTTCTCTGTTCCAATTTTTTTTTTTTTTTTTTTTCCGTCGTGTCACCACTCAATTAACCCTAACTCATGCTTGAGTTCTTCAAATCTTGATTCACATAAAGGTTTTGTGAAGATGTCGGCCAATTGTTTATCGGTTGAGATATATTCCAAGATGATGTCCTTCTTTTCAACATGATCTCTTATGAAGTGATATCGACATCGATATGCTTTGTTCTTGAGTGCAACATAGGATTTTGAGTGATTGCAATTGCACTTGTGTTATCACACATTATTGAAATCTCTTTTTCTTCAACTTCATAGTCTCTCACCGCTTTGTCTCATCCATAGGACTTGGGCTGCAATTTTGCCCAGATATGTATTCTCGTTCCAGAGAGGTGGCTATTGAATTTTGCTTTTTGCTAAACCAGGAAATCACTGTTTCCTAGCATTTGACATGTGCCGAGGTGCTCTTCTGTCAACTCGCATCCAAAGATAGTCGAGTCCGAATAGCCGCTTAGCTTGAATCCACCTTCCTTTGGATACCATAAGCCAACTTCTTGGCTTCCTTTCAAGTATCTCAATATTCTCTTAGCTTTTTGTTGTCATATGGCTCTCTTTTGGAGCAGATTGAAATCTTGCACATACACCTACAACAAAGGTGATGTCCGGCCCGCTTCTTGAGTGAGATAGAGCAATGATCCAATAAGTGCTGCTCAGATCTTGTTTGATCTACAGGCTTGCCATCCGTGCATCCATGTCCATTTTGGTGATGTATTCATTGGTATTTCTACGAAGATTTCTCCTCCATACCAAATTTCTTCATTAAATCTCTGGTGTATTTTGTTTGACTTATGAACGTTCCATCCTTCGATTGTTTCACTTGGAGTCCAAGGAAGAATGTCGGCTCTCCCATCATGCTCATTTCAAATTTACTTTGCATGAGGTTTGAAAATTTTCACACACGCTCTTTGTTTGTGGATCCAAAAATGATGTCATCCACATATATTTGAACAAGCGGATACTCTTTTTGTCTTGAATTAAAAAAGTGTTCTATCTACTTTTCCTTTTGTGAATCCATTCTCGATTAGGAATTGTGACAAGGTATCATACCATGCTCTGGGTGCCTGTTTCAATCCATACAGGGGCTTTCTTTTAGTTTGTATACCTTATCTCCAAGAGTCTTACTGCTCAAATCCTGGAGGTTGTTCAACATACACTTCTTCTTCCAATAGACCATTTAGGAATGCACTTTTTACATCCATCGATATACAATGAAATTCTTGTGAGCAAAGATAGGAAGAAACATCCTTATAGCTTCCAATCTTGCTACAGGAGCAAATGTTTCATCAAAATCTATTCCTTCTTCTTGGCAATATCCTTTGGCTACTAGTCTTGCTTTGTTTCTTACCACAGAACCTTCCTCGTTCATCTTATTTCTGAACACCCATTTGGTGCCAATAACATTTTGATGTGTGGGTCTTTGAACTAATTCCCATACTTTGTTTCTTTCAAACTGATTCAGCTCTTCTTGCATAGCTTGAATCCAATGTGTGTCGTCCAATGCTTGTAACACATCTTTGGGCTCTATTTGCGAGATAAAGCATGTGAACATAGCTTCTTGTTGAGTTCTGGATCTTGTTTTGATACCTTCTCTTATATCTCCAATGACAAGTTCTGGTGGATGGTCTCTCAGCCATCTTACATCAGGTTGGAGTAAGTTAGCTGGATTCAGTCGTCTTGCAGCTGTGTTGCTTTGTGATTAGCTCTCTCGTAATCACTTAGCTGCAAATTTTCCAGCTGTTTTTGAGATTCAACTATCTCATCTTCTTCTGAATTTATAATTCCAGCTTCAGCTTCAGCATAGGGACTCTTCTGTATGGTTGGATGATTTAGCTTATCAGCTGACTCTTCAATGTCTTCTCTATTTACATTTGGCTCATCGAATACCACATGAATGGATTCTTCTGCAACCATAGTCCTTTTGTTGAGTACTCTGTAGGCTTTGCTTTCAGCTGAGTATCCCAAGAAGATACCTTCATCTGCTTTAGCATCGAAGGCTTTTAGATTGTCTTTGCCATTGTTGTGGATGAAGCATTTACATCCAAATATTCTAAAATATGCAACATTTGGTTTTCTTCCAGTCCAAATCTCATAGGGAGTCTTTGTCAGCTGTCTGTTTATCATACATCTGTTTTGAGTGTGGCAGGCTGTGTTGATTGCTTCAGCCCAAAATCTTTTTGGCAACCCTGCTTCAGCTAACATGGTCCTTGCTGCTTCTTTGAGAGTTCTGTTCCTTCTTTCTGCAACTCCATTCTGCTGTGGAGTCCTTGCTGCAGATAGTTCATGACCAATACCATTTTCAATACAATACTGAGTTATTATTCCATTGACAAACTCAGTTCCTCTGTCTGATCTTATTTTGATAATGGTTTGGCTCTTCTCATTTTGAATCCTCTTCATCAGCTGTGGTAGTTTCTGTAGAGTTTCTTTCTTCTTACACATGAATATTGTCCATGTATATCTTGAGTAGTCATCTACTACCACCAAGGTGTATTTCTTTCCACTTATGCTAGCTGGTTCTACTGGGCCAAATAGATCCATATGTAGCAGATGCAATATTCTTGTTGAAGATGGGCATGTCTTTTCTTTGAATGATGATTTGATTTGTTTTCCTTTCTGACATGCGTCACATATACTCTCCTTTCTGTATACTGAGTCTGGAAGTCCTTCCACAAGATTACTTCTGGCAAGCTTGTTAATCGTTTTGAAATTCAGGTGACTCAGCTTTTTGTGCCACAACCAACTTGATTCAGCTGTGCTTTTTGCTAGTAGACAGGTGCTGGGTGTAGCGGTTGACCAATCTACTATATACATGTTCTTTTGTCTGCATCCTTGCAACACAACTTCATTAGATTCAGTGTCCTTGATTTGGCATATACCCATGTTAAATCCAACATTATAGCCCTTGTCACAGAGTTGACTGATGCTTAACAAGTTGAAGTTGAGTCCTTCAACATATGCAACATCTGTGATTTCTAATCCGTTCCTCTTGATGGATCCAATGCCTCTTATTTCACCTGGAGCTTCATTTCCTCCAAATATGACTTTTGCTCCTTTAACTTCCTTGAATTTTGACAGATTTTTCTTGTTTCCTGTCATATGTCTGGAACAGCCACTATCCATGTACCAGGTTCCTTGGCACTCAGCTGTTCCTTGAACCTGCAATCAAGGAAATTAAGTTTTAGGTACCCATATTTGTCTGGGTCCTGAGGGGTTAGAATTGTAAGATGATCCAACCAACTTATAGCCAAATGATTTGACTCTAAGGGGTTGCCATCTATCAGTGCCATAATCATAATTAATCTTGGCAAATTGCTTGGGGATTTTAGGTTCATACAACTGTCTCTTTTGTCTGTATGCCTGTGTATATGTTTTAGCAATCGCCTTCTTTGGGTAATTGTGGTGTCTCTGAGTGTAGTGCCTAGGTGCATATTTGTGCTGATGAAAGCTCTTATACTTTTGGAATGGCCTTTCTTTGAGTTCTGGCCTTTGCCATTTGGGCTTATATTCCATAAGTCTATCTTTGATAGTTCACATCATTCCAATCACTTGGCTTGGATATTTTCTACCATTCCCATCATATGTATTTCTTTTATAGATTTTCTTCGGGTTTTTGGTAGCTCTGCTTCTTCTTTACGAGTATTTTCTGTTGGAGTTTGCCGAGGAACTCGATCAATCTCTTTTCACTTTGTCCTTTCAGCCGCACTCAATCAGTCAGTTTTTCCTTTTCCTTTATAACCAAGGCCGCTTTGCTTGTAATTGTGCTTTGGAGTGAATGTGTGTGTAACATTTAGAGTTTTGGATTTTTTAGACTCTTCATTGCTTGAAGATCCTTTTTCCAAAATCACTTTTGGAGTTTAACATAGCACGAGAAATTAAATCCTAAGCTGTCTTGTCTCCACATTCTCTTTGACTCATAATAAGATCATCCAATGATTTAGATGACTTAGTGAATGATGCAATCACATTTTTGGTCATTCTCCCTCTTTTCTATGGCAACTATTTCGATGTTAGCTTAGCATTTTCAAACCTTTAAACTTTCATTCTCATCGGCTATTTGACTTAGAGTACTTAGCTCCTTAGTCACCGTGAGTTTTGGCTTTTGAGTAGATTTGTTTTCCTCATTTAGTAGTGTGTGTGAGGATTTAATGTGTTCAAAATCTTTCATCATTTTGCCTAATGAATCATAAAGATCGGAGTGGGTGATGAAGTGTGTGTGTCACGATCACTATCACTAGAATCCGAGTTTGATGAGTTAGAGTGTACCTCATCTTCTTGGTCGAGTTGATCTTGTTCCTTGGCCATTAAACGGATCGGGCTTCTTCTTCGAGTCACTTGAGTAGTCAACTTCATCTTTCAATCACTGTTGTCTCTCTTGACTTGGTTTAAGCTTTCAAATAGCTCTGTAGCCAACATTGCCTTTTTCTTTTCTTGTCTTTTTCTCTCAAGACCTTTCTTTTTCTTCATTCATGTATTTGTTGACTACGAGGATATGGGCAATCAATGGCATAGTGACCTGGTTGTCTACTGATTCAAAGATAGATATTCAACCTTTTGATCGACTCTTTCCATTCTTGGATTGTCGACCTTTGATATTCACTTTTTGATGATCTTCTCTTTGGTTGGCCTATCTTCCTTGACTTGGAGGAGCCGAGTGTCTTCCTCGGAAGATTCGCCCTTGCCTCTCTTGTAGTTCTTATTGAAGAACTTGTTGAACCTTTTAACCATCGGGGCTATTTCTTCCGGATCAATGACTTTTTGACCTCGGCTCTCTTTCCATCCTTAACAATTAGAGCAAAATTGTTTTGGGTACAACTTGTCTCTTCCCGATCTTTTTCTTCTTAGCTCAAATTCGTAGGCTTTGAGATCTGAAATAGTTCATGGTTGGAGGTCTTCGATAGGTCCATGGAATGTCTTAGTGCCATGACCTTCATTTCCCATTCGGTTGGGAGACTTTTTAAGATCTTCATACACATTTCATCTCGTGTATATTCCTTTCCGAGTGCGATAGCTCGTTGGTGATTTTACGTGAACCGAGCATCCAGTTGATCCAGGTTTTCTCCCGAGATCATTTTGAAGTTCTCAAATTTACTGTACGGCCACTTTGATAATTTGTTTTCTTTGATTTGCTCACGAGCCTTCACAAATCAATGTTAGCTTGTCCCAGATTTCTTTAGCCGTTTTGCATGATTTGACTTTATTGAACATGACTTTGTCCAATGTTTTGTAAAAGGATGTCCTTGGCTACATTGTCCAGGTTGTATCTTTTTCTGTCATCATTTGTCCATTCGAGTTCTTGGTTTTTCAACCATAGTGGTCTAGGGACAACATCCTCTTCTCTCCTTCAAATTTCAGCTCTTCTTTACATTGTGTTCACCTTTAAGATTTGCAATGGCCCATCCTCTATCACTATCCACATCTCATCATGTAATCTTTGATAGATGAGCACGCATACGAATTTTCCAATCATCAAATTCTTCAATTGTGAACATAGGGATGCGTGTCAAATTTGCTTCCATGATAATAAATTTTAATGATAAAAAGAGTTTTGAAAGTTTAAGTACTAAAGCGGACTTTGAAAAGTTTGGAGATCTAGTTCAAGAACTGGTCATGAAGGCTCAATGAACCAACCTGGCTCGATACCACTTGTAGGTCCCAAGGGGTGTAAGTGTAAGGTTTAGAAGGGGGTTGAATAAACCTTACCAAATTTTTGATTTAGTCCTTTTAAAAGTTCGAGTTGATACTACACACCGTGTCCTTGGTGGACAACCAATTTAGTTAATCAAGAGTTAGTCTCTCAACGGACTCAACGAGCCATTGATGGAATAACTCACCATTAAGTCTAAATTAACTCAACCGTGGTTTGTTTTCAGCGGAAGAAGACTTAACACCCTTAAGTTTGGTTAAGAGATTTAGAGCTTGATTTAGTACTTAGAGATTATCTAATGGATAGCAAATATGTCGTGAGAATTAAACAAATATGAAGCAAGAATTAAAGTCTTTGAAATGTAAATGACACAATAAGATTTTTATAGAGGTTCAAGATGGGGTAATTCTTCTACTCCTCTCTTCTCCAACTCCCGGAGGAATCCACTAGGTATTGATAAGTATACAAAGTGGTAACAACCCGGATACAAGTCTTGATCACACAAACACTTGATCCTTTGGGACTCGATCTGAGACTCCTTGATCACTCACCGTGGCTTCTCGTGCGACTCGGCTTCTTCACAGGCAATTGCCTTGCTACTACAGACCCACTTGCTCAAGCTCTTTGGATTTGATCATGAAGCCCTCCAAAAGATAAAGACTTGGTTCGACCTTGAACCTTCCTACAATCCTTCGTGGAATGTAGACCCTTGATTCTTGATAATTTCCTCTTCAACTGATTGAAGTTATCTTTCCTTCACAGGTGAGTGTTGGATTGATGTTCTTCGTAGTGTAGGCTTGAGGATTTAGTGTTTAATAACTTGAGAATATTTTAGGTTACGATTCTAATAATTGCTTGAATGTTTTTGGTTACGGTCACCGCTTCTCGTGAGTCATTCCTCGGCCTTTTATAGTGATCTTTCAAAAATCTGCCCGTTGAAGAGATAGGCTTATTTTTGAAAGTCACTTGTGGTCGTTGGCTTGTCTTGTTACGATCCTTAGAATTGCTACTTCCTCGTATGAATTGTTCTCCAGGCTTTTTCGAGTTCGACACGGTGTAGTGCTTCCCATTGGTTAATTCCTTTTGCACGCTTCGACCGAGCACTTCGAGAAAGGTAGTATGGAGATATTACTTGTTTAGGTAATTCTCTTGATTTATGTGCAACGGATCTTTTTCGATTATCTCGACTTGACTGCATTTTCTTGCTTTCCCCAGGTGACTTAGAGTCAGCTTCCATTCATTGGATGACTCTTCTGTCACTTCAACTTGAGACTTGGTTTTTCTTGAGTTGACTTGATCGATACTCCACTTAGCGCATCTCACCGCTCCTTCATAGAGTTCCGTCTTCTCTTCTTTGCCATACTCAGCTGTCTCACAACGGAGTCTTCCTTCTAGTCTCCAGTTGTTTTCTTGCATGTTTGGGCATAGCTTACTTAACTCAGCTTGACCAGCCCTATTTATTACAAAGCAGTTTACGACAATAATTGGGGTGCCAACTTCCTATTCTAAATTTTACATGGCATTCATCAAAATCTAAACAATAAATTTTCCAACAGAAGTCTACCTTACCGGCGCCTCCACCACCAAGCCACCACTAATTGATTCCAAAAATTTTACATTTTGGAAAGAAAGAATGGAATGCTATCTACAAGGTTGCGGGTTGGATATTTGGAACACGGTCATTAATGAAGAATCCATTCCGATGATGGACACACCACACACCTCCAAAGGCTTCAAAGAGCTCAATAATGAAGAGAAGAAAATCATCTCCTTAAATGGTAAAGCTCTTAATATTTTGTATTGTTCACTTACCATTTTGGAATATGATCATATTATAGGAATTTAATCGGCACATGAATTATGGAGAAAATTAGAAGAAGTATATGCAAATGAAAGGAGCAACTCAAAAGCATCTACTTCTCAATGGGATACAACATCAAACCCAACAACATGGGATGAGCTTCATACAACCTCCGACGACGATGAAAACGAACATTGTCTTATGGGATTCGAAGAAAATGAGGTAAGTTCTAAACCTTCTACTTCTTATGATAATCAATTTCATAATGATTATAATGATTTGCAAAATGATTTTGATGAGCTTCAAAATGAATTCCAAAGCTTACTTGTTAAATACAGAAATTTGAAAAAAGGAATTCAATGTTTTGAAAAATAAAAAGGATAGTTTGTTTACTTCCTATGAATCACTATCATGTGCTCACATCACCACACTTGATAAGGTTAGAAACCCTGAAAAAGAAAATAGTACTCTTATTGAGAATATTAATTGCATGAAAAAGGATATATCAAAATCCAACTTGAGTACCGATAAAATGACCGATATTGTTGATGTTCATAGTTGTGATAAATTGAAACAAGGACTTGATCATAAGCCTAGTGTTGTTAATTATGTGAAAAGAAATCAAGTCCCTATGCATGTTGGTCATTATGCTCCTAAAATTATTACTTGCTTCTATTGTGGTAAAAAGGGTCATACGGTAAATACTTATCGGGCTAGAAATAGCTCTAATTATTGTTGGAGACCTAAAAGTCTCAAAGCTAATCCCAAAGGACCCAAATACTTGAGGGTACCACAAAATAATGTCATATTAGGTATCCGGCGGAATAATAATCAAGGAAAATTCATACCGCCTAGAAAACATCAATTGATCATCTCATTTGATCAAAGAAGGAGACATCACCACAATGAACCTCCAAGAGAAAGACACCATCAAAAATGGGAAGGACACAAAGTTTGGAAATGGAGCAATTGGAAGAGCTATCATCAACAAGATGATTTTCAAAGGGGAAGATATAATCAACAATGGGAAAGATACAACCCATGGAAATGGCGTAATTGGTAAACCGTATCTCCCTATTTATATATGCATTTTATTTTGTTATTATGCATGTTTTTATTTGTGTCTTAATTGTAAAATGAGTTTTCAAATATTTCTTAAGGTCTTCAATATATATTTGTGTTTTTAAAATTCTTTGAAAAGAAGACCTTGCTTGATGTTTTTAAAACTCTTGTGCATTTTCTTAGACTTATATGGTTTATTATCTCTTATGTATTTATATAGCATAAGTATACGTAAGATATCTCTTATTTCTTAGCTTACACTTGTATCACTATGTTGTGCAAAATTTGTTTAAGTATTGTGTAGGATTTATATATCCTCACCAATGGCTATTTATGTCATAATGTGTCAAGAGGACCATAAACTATCGAGGTACGCTCATCATTGGTATTCATCTTATAGACTCGATATATTTTTGTCATATGCCTATGTGCTTATTGTTCAAGATATTTCAAAGTATCTCATACAAGTGCCATTAAAAGGATTTTTCGATTTTTGAAAGGCACTATTCGATAAAGCTTGTTTTATCCGAGACTCGTAAAGGATTATATTTTATTTTGATAAAACATTTGATTTTCTCCTTATATCAATTATGCATTTGATTGCTCATATTCATTCTTGTCAAAACTCTTGTTCAATTTTTTTTTAGGTCTCAATTATATGCTCTTGGATTTTCATATTTCGAAAGAGACCTTATATAGCCTCCTATAAGCTTAGTTGAACTTACATGTTTTATGAAAATCTTGATGATTTGTTTGAAAGCATAGTATGTGTTACTTGTTATTGTATTTCTATTATTGGATGTTACTATGCTCTTGTGCAAAGATATCTTGTTAAGACTTTGCAGAAATTTTTGGTATTTTGGAACAAGTTTGATGACCAAGGCAAGGTTAGTAGCTCAAAGGTATTGTCATGAAGAAGGTATTAATTTTGATGATACATTTGCTCCCATAGCACATTTAGAAGCAATTCACATTTTACTTGCCTATTCTTTCTTTAATATAATTTCAAGCTTTACCAAATGGATGTTAAATCCACTTTTCTAAATGGTTTTATTCAAGAAAAAGTCTATGTAAAACAACCTCCGGGGTTTGAAAAATTTTCTAGGCCAAATGATTTTTATAAAAGGCCTTGTATGTTTAAAACAAGCACCCCGTGTATGGTTTGATAGATTTAGCTATTTTTTTGTGCAAAATGATTTTACAAGAGGTAAAGTTGATCTACTCTCTTTGTTTTTCGAAAAAGGGCAAGATTGCTTACTTGTACAATTTAAGTTGATTTGGTGCTACTAATGAATCTTTGTGCAAGATACTTTTTCTAAGTTGATGCAAGGTGAACTTGAGATGAGCATAATGAGGGAGCTCATATTTCTTCATTGGAATTCAAGTTAAACAATGCCAAGAAGGTGGTTATATTTCACATTCAAAGTATACGATAGAACCTTTGAAGAAGTTAGGCATTGAAGAAGGAAGAATCATCTCAACCTCTATGGCTACCAATGTAAAATTGACAAAGGTTGAGGAAGGCATATTGACAAACATATTCGAGGTATGTTCATTAAATTTTCTTATTCCCATAGACTCGACATTTTTTATGCCTTATGTCTATATGCTCGACTTCAAAAACAATCCCAACGAATCTCATTAAAGTGCCGTTAAAAGAAATTTTCAAATATTTGAAAGGCACTTCTTCTTATGGCTTGTATATCCAAAATTTTAAAACGTTCATATTTTTCGGGATAACAAGTCCGGTGATTATAATTTCTCAAAATATGGTTCATCATAATCGAACTAAATATATTGAGATTCGATATCTTTTTCTAAGGGATTACGTTTCTAAAAACGAAAATTTTGAGATGTGTTTAATTCTGTCTCAAAGATAACTCGCGGACATGTGTTCATTTACCGCCGAGTCTTTTACCTCATTTTGAGCTTGATTATGACATAATGTATATTGAATGAGGTCTACGTTTGCATTTTGCACGTCTTTAAAACTTAGGGGCAAAAAATCGGATTTTTGGATCAAATTTCGAACTTTTGAAAAAAAAACCGATCGAGTGACCAGTTGGGGTGAGGCCGACCGGTCACCCTATACCTCGACCGGTCGCCCACACCCCCGACCGGTCACCCATAGTGAATTTTTTGGTTAAATTGCTTCTGTTTTCCAGACTTAGCCATTGTTGCATACATTACATATTTTGGGGATTATATTGCTCGTTTATCATCATTGTTACTCATCCTCACCGATTAAATGGTAATAATTGTATTGTTTTTATCTCAATTGGGTTGAACCCTTGAGAAAATGATTCTACTTGATATATTGATGGAATTCTTATAAAATTGTGTTGTGAATGATGATTGTTGATTGATGATATTTGTAAAATTGCTTTTGGTGATGAAAAACTTGGCTTGATTATATTTACAAGGGCTATATATATCTTCTTCAATTTTTGATGCCCGCCAAGTGTTCGATTAAACGTTTCAATGAAAAATTCATCACCTACATGATTCTCTCGTTTTCAAAAGTCTTATATATTTATAGAGATCATGTTTTGCAAATCAAATGAGTTTTCATAAGCTTCTACAAGTCATATGATTGACTTTTCCCTCCTATTTGGCTTATAAGCTTCAATGTTCAAATAGCTCGATAAATCGGTTTAGTTGCGCACTTTGATATGAATCTTTGATGTTTTAATCGTGCTAACATTCTTTTTGATGATTCCAAAGGGGGAGAAACAGGTTATAAGCTTATTAGCTCAAAGAAGCTAAAATAAGCTCAAGAAAAGAAGCTATAAGTTGTGGCTATTAGAAGCCATAAGTTGTGGAATATACTTAGTCCATTTGATGTATTATGGACTCATATTCATGTCTAATGATATTTTATTAACAAGGGGAGCTTATAAGCTCTTGATTCTTAAGCTCAATATGTAAAAACTGAGCTTTTAGCTTTTGGTTGATTGCTTCTATATTACTCTTGTTGTGCATATTGATAGGGGGAGCTTTTGCAAAAATGTTTTTGAAAATCTATACTCCCATCCTTGTGTTTATGATGTGTGGAATGTTGTCGCTCACAACGGATAGTTCATTTTTAACCGGTAAAATTGTTTTGTTTTCAAAATCGACCTCGTTAAATTGTTTTGGTTTGTAATCATCAAAAAGGGGGAGATTGTTTGATAAATGGTTTAATCATGATTTTGATGATTTTGTTTTTATACCAAAACAATGTTTTTAAGTGTTGTCCAAATACTCCTAAATGATTTAAATTGTTTCTACTAATTTTCCGGAGTATTTCTTCAAGTTTATTTTTGACAAATATTGGACAACACTTTTGATGATTTTGTGTTAATGTGTTTTTACACCAAAACAATGTTTCTAAAAGTTGTCTAAATATGTGGCGCCCACCCCTAGTACTACTACTGGAAAATATATAAATAGTAAAACTTGGCCACAAACTCTATTTAAACGTGTAAAAATATTTTTTTTTTATCCCTACGACATTTTAATAACCAACAAGTAAAATCATTTTAGTTATAAGATAAGGACAAGCCATGTCCACAAACAAAAGAGGTAACCAACCCAGTTATTAAACAAAACAGACTTCCACATGATCAAACATATAACCCACATTACCCGACTATTTACATGTATATATTTGCATTAGGATTTTCAAAAGAGAGTACAACCCTAAACCAAAATATAATACAAGACCAAAAAGGGAAAGGTGACCCATCAACATAGCCCAACAGGTCATCATCAATGTACACTGTTCTCAATAACCTGTAGAAGCTCCAGCCGCCTGACCAGTAAGCTCATGAAATCCAACATCACCAAACTCACCTACAATGCATGAACTACGTGAGCTAATGCCCAGTAAGCGAAAATCATGCATGCTGAAAGAACAATGTAATACAAATGCAATGCATTCCAAGATGCTTTACCAGAAGTGCGCAAGATGAGTTGAAACATGTTATTCAGAATCATTTTTTTTATTGGGCCCTTGACCCATCTACTATGCACCGAAAGAGCTCAACACAATATCAATAATCACATGGCCATAATCAAATTGACACCGCCTAGGGCCATCTCCTGGGACCACTTGAGGTCCACCCCCTGTCTTCCCCAATGATCCCTCAGGAGTCTTCCCCCTGACGTGTCAATAAGGATACAGTCAAGCGGTCCGCCCCCTCGTGACCATCAGAGGCACACCCCCTATCAACCCCTATGATCCTCCGAGAAGTAACACCCACTGCACCCTAAAATATATCATAAAAGCATGCCTCGCATGCCTCGGTGCACTAGCAGTGGTCAACCAAAACCTTTTCTTTTCAAAGAAAATTATGCCGTGCATGCCTCATCTCAACAATGCTCATATGTTTGCATGTACGTGCAAATGCCAATGAATGACATGCTCAATGAAACAATAATCATCACACTCCAATATCCACCAAGCAACATATGAACATCAAGGTTTCCATAATACATCAATCAAGATACAAGAATCATATTTAGTATCAATAAGACAGAAATACTATGTTCATGCATTGTAGTTGCAAATGGATTTTCACTTACCTTTCACCCTTAGATATGCTACTGAAAGTTAGCTAATTGCTTTTCTTCCATATCATTAGATGTAAAGCAACCTGTATGAATATAAAATATTAAGTTCATTCTCAATTCAATAAATTCACTATGTTGAATTCCTTCAAAGATGCTAAATCTTATAATCAGTGAATTAGCAATTTAAACTTAGACATATATTATTATGTTTGATGGAAACTCCTAACTATCTCATTTTTATTTCTGTTATATTATAAATCATCTAAATTCGACAAAGTGTGTATATCAATTGAAATATATATTAAGCACCCTGCCATTAACATTATTATTTATTTTAATCAAAAATTCACTTATCATTATTTTATTATTATAGAAAAATGATTCATAACTCACCCCTACCAGTTCTCTTCTGATTACCCCATTCTTGTATGCATGTTTATAGGTAGAACTCAAATTCTTTACAGACAATTGATTGCTCCTCAATTTCATATTCAAATTATTACCTTGGAAATCAATTATATATTAAAAGGGTTAAGCAAATTACCAATTTCACCGTGGATATGAAGTTGCTCGCCGTCTCTGCTTCTTCTTCTTTTTCTTTTCTTTTTGACCGTGTATATGTTTTAGTAATAGGAGTGTACCCCTTTTTCTTTTATCTCTAAAAGTCTAAGTCGGTTAGTTGGTGGGTTAAGAAGACTAAAATGCATATTCATATGTTTATCCAAACAACATCTAATACTTTCAAGGTAAGTAAACAAATTTCTCCTTATTTCTTATCACCTGCACACGTGTACATGTATATTATGTATATACTATATTACGTATATTACATATATACTGATATAATATATATATATAACATTTATACTTAACTAAATGCATATCTACTATTAGGCATTTGTTTATTAAAAAATAACTTTATTATTATTACTATTGTATTATTATTATTATTATTATTATTATTACTACTTTAATAAAACTATTATTCTTATATAACATATCATCTTACTATCAGGTTCTCGATCATACATTAAATTAATCTATTTAATCAAGTTGTTCGCATTTTAAGTTTCCCGATACACTCATTTTTGCCACCTTTCATTCCTAAATCTATGACTCTTTGAATAGCTATCACGTGTAACTTAATAGTTGGCTACTAATAGTCCGACAACGAAATACTATAGATGAGTTCCAAAATTATAAAATTAGCCAGGTCGTATAAAATAATCAAATTATGCAAATAACACATAACCAACATGTAATGTATGAACTATATTGGCTAGTGAGTCGTGAGAGGCTTGGGTATTACATCATCCCCTCCTTGTAAAAATTTTGTCCTCGAAATTTTACTTACCGAAATAAGTCAGGATATTTAGCTCTCATCTCGTCTTCTCTTTCCCACGTAGCTTCTTCTACTAATTGATTTCTCCAGAGCACTTTCACTAAAGGGATTTCTTTATTCCTGAGTTTCTTTACCTCTTGTAATAGTATCTCCACAGCACACCTCTTCGTAGCTCAAGTCAGATTTTAATTCTACTGGCTCGTGTTTCAAAATATGAGATGGGTTTGAAACGTATTTTCTCAACATAGAAACGTGAAATACGTCATGTATTTGAGACATTGATGCTGGTAGGTCAAGTCTATAAGCAACATCACCAATTATTTCTGTGATATGGAATGGGCCAATGTATCTAGGACTGAGCTTCCCTTTCTTTCCAAATCGCATTACCCCTTTCATGGGTGCCACCTTAAGAAACACTTGATCTCCTACAGAAAATTCTAACATTCTTCTTCTTTGATCAGAGTAGCTTTTCTGTCGACTTTGAGCAGTTTCCATCCTTTGTCGAATTTATGCCATAGCTTCTGTCATTTCTCGAATCATGTCTTGGCCTAAAAGCTTCCTTTCACCAACATCGTCCCAGTGGATCGACAATCTACACTTTCTACCGTACAATGCTTCATAGGGAGCCATCCCGATTGTGGTTTGATGGCTGTTGTTATAGGAGAATTCTACCAAAGGTAGATATTTACTCCATTGTCCTTGACACATGCTCTAAGCATATCTTCTAAAGTTTGTATCGTTCGTTATGATTGTCCGTCGGTCTGAGGGTGATAAGCAGTACTAACGACAGTCGTGTTTCTAGCGCCTTCTGTAAACTCCTTCAGAAATTAGATAAGAATCTAGAGTCTCTATCTGAAACAATAGATAGTGGCACACCATGAAGTCTAACCACTTCCTGTATATAAAGTTGTGCGTATCGATCCATGGAATAAGTAGAACAAATGGGAATGAAATGAGCGGATTTTATTAATCTATCGATGATTACGCAAATAGCATCGTGTCCCTTGACTGTTTTGGGCAAACTTGTCACAAAATCCATGCTGATCATTTCCCATTTCCATTCCGGAATAGGCAGAAGCTGCAATGTTCCAGCTGGCCTTTTGTGTTCCGCCTTTATTTGTTGACATGTTAAACATTGTTCCACGTATTGCTAGATAGCCCTTTCCATGCCTGGCCACCAGTAATGTATCTTCAAATCTCTGTATATTTTAGTAGCTCCTGGATGTACAGAATATGGCGTTGAATGCGCTTCTGCTAGAACATCCTCTCGAAGATTTTCCCTGTTGGGCGCGTATAGCCGTTCTTTAAATCGAAGTACTCTATCCTCAGATATTTTAAAGTCAGAAGACGCTCCCGAGGAAATATCATTCTTCACTTTGGCATAGTAATCATCACCTTGTTGTTCCTGTTGAATTCAATCAAGTAGCGTAGGTCGGAGTGTTAGTGCTACTAATTTAGCTTCAACGGACCCTAATGATACAACCTCTACGTTCATTTTTTGAAGATCCATTAACTCTGGCTTCCGAAAGTGAATTTGTAGGTCCCAAGGGGTGTGAATGTAAGGTTTAGAAGGGGGGGTTGAATAAACCTTACCAACTTTTCGATTTAGTCCTTTTAAAACGTTCAGAGTTAATACTTCACAGCTGAGTCCTTGATGGACAGCTAAGTTAGTTAATCATCAGAGTTAGTCACTCAACAGAATCGACTGAGCTGTTGATAGAATAACTCAGCTGTTTTGACTAAAGACTTAACTCGACTGTGATATGTTTTCAGCGGAAGACTTAACACCCTTGAATTTGGTTAAATTTGTTTTAATACTTGGTTTTAGCACTTGGTTGATTATCAATAGGATAGCAAATTTATCAGCAAATATAAAAGTAATATGCAGAAATTAAAGTGCTGAAATGTAGATGACACAATAAGTTTTTATAGAGGTTCGAAGATGGGGTAATTCTTCTACTCCTCTCTTCTCCAACTCCTGGAGGAATCCACTAAGTATTGATCAATATACAAAGTGGTTAACGATCCGAGATACAAGTCTTGATCACACAACCGACTTGATCCTTTGGGAATCGATCCGAGATGCATTGGTCACATAGCCAAGCTTCTCGTGCGACTCGGCTTCTTCACAGGCGATCGCTTGCTACTACAGCCCATTTGCTCAAGCTTCTTGGATTTGATCACGAAGCCCTCCAAAAACTTGAGACTGGTTCGACCTTGAACCTTCCTACAATCCTCCGTGGAATGTAGACCCCTTGATTCTTCAAATGTTTCCTCTTCAACTGATTGAAGTTGTCCTTCCTGAAAGAGCGATAACTTCCTCCGGATCGAAAAAAAAAAGCACAGGAGTGTTGATTGATTTCCTTCGTAATGTAGGCTTGAGGATTGAACTTGAATGACTTGAGAATATTTTTGGTTACAGATATTGCTTTTCTTGCTCGTATTTGATTTCTGATTGTCAAGGTAACCAACCTCCTTCTCAAATAGATTCCTCACCTTTTATAGTGTTCTTTTGAAAATCCGCCCGTTGAAGAGATAGGCTTATTTTCAAAAGACACTTGTGGTCTTTGGCTTGTCTTGTTGCAGTCCTTGGAATTTACATTTTCTCGTATGAATGATTCTTGACTTTCCGTAGTTCGACACAGTGTGCATGCTTCCCATTGGTTTATTCCTTTTGCACGCTTCTGGGACTGAGCACTTCAAGAAAGGCAGTATGGAGGTATTACTTGTTTAAGTAATTCTCTTGACTTCTATGCAACGGATCTCTTTCAGTTATCTCAACTTGACTGCATTTCCTTGACTTCCCCAGTTGACTTCGAGTCAGCTTCCAATCATTGGATGACTCTTCTGTCACTTCAACTTGAGACTTGGCTGTCTTGAGTTGACTTGATCGATACTTTACTCACCAGTATCTCACCGCACCTTCATCGAGTTCTATCTATCTTCTCTTTTTCCACACTCACCGCCTTGCATGAGTCTTCCTTCTAGTCTCCAGTTTTCTTCTTGCATGTTTAGGCATAGCTGACTTGACTCAGCTCGACCAGCCCTATTTATTACAATGCAATTTACAACAAAAATGGGGTGCCAACTTTCTATTCTAAGTTTTACATGGCATTCATCAAAATCTACAAATAATTTCCCAACAATTTCCCCCTTTTTGATGATGCCAAAACTTAAAACATTTATACAATAATCAAACAGCAAAGATACGTACAGACAATGTAGAATCACAGAATGTATGCGTAGAATCAATCTTTTATTGATCATAACATTCTTGTTCTTTACACAGCTGTTTACAGAGTGTATCAAAGCTTAAGCGGAACATAAGACAATCTTGTTGTTCTATATCTATGCAAGTATAGAAATTTTACAATTTTTATTCGATGTACAGAAGACTTACATGAAAATGCATTTACATAGTAAAATACATGAAGGGGTGGACAACAACACTTCATCTCCTTCGCTGCCTCCTTCTTTTCTTTTCTTCAGCTCTATCATCTTCTGACCTTTTTCTTTTCTTTTCTTCTTCAGCCGCCTTCTTTTTCTCATAAGCCTTTCTGGCAGCCTCATCTCTTCTTTTTATTTCTTGTCTTTCCTCCCACAGCTGAGTTTGTCTTTTATTTTCTTCTTCGATCCTCTTCACATACTCAACATTGTTCTTGGCCACTTGCAGGTTGGCTACTTCGTCATATCCAGCCCAATAGATCCCTCCTTTCTTACCTGGATCTAGGTACTCAATTTTTTTGGGCGCGAGATCTAGTCCAAACCTCTTCCTCCACCATCGCTTCTTCCTCTCCGCCTCTGGCATGTATTGTCTTGGGGCCTTCTTTTTCCCAATTTGAGTGACTAGCGGAGTGACCAGCAGAGTGATCGCCGAGTCCGTCCGCTTGTCGACCTTTCTTCACATAGCTTGAGGCCTTTTTCCCAATACAAATCCCGGCTTGAGCCATGGACATATTTGCGAAGTAACCTCGGATGCGAGCGTCTTGAATTCATCAACAGATCTTGGCTCGGTTCCAACATCTGAAATGGCATAGGTGTCTCTGTCTGTTGGAATGCCACCATGTTGTTTCAGTATATTCATAACTCGGGCATCCATCTTTCCTTCCACCTCCTTCATCCCTGCTTCTACTATTTTGCGTTTTTCAGCCATGGGTACTGCGGAGTGTTGGAGTGGCAGAGTCACTGAGAGTTTGCTGATGATATCAGCTGTGACAAGACCTTGTCGGGGGGTTTTAGCAATCATCAAGGTCACATCTTTCGAACCTTCCCCCTCAATAGATTTTCCCTTCTTCTCTCTTCTTATTTCTTCATCTGTCTTCCCCTTCACAGCTGCGTCCTTCTCAGCTTCAGATCCTTTCAACGCCTTTGGGTATTCCTCTTCCCCCTTTTTAGCATCATCGAAGGAGAGAGGAACTCCTGGAAACAAGCTAGCAATCATGAAGTCTAAGCGGCTGATAGCCGAGTTATGCTTCGAATGGCTGCGGAGTATCTTTGCCGCACGGAATTCGAGCGGGTGGCGTTGGATTCATTGTTACAGCTTCATCTCGGCCATGAGGAGGCTGAACCTCCGATCCATGTTCTCCTCTACGCGCAGGAGCTCTTTCTTATTATATTCACACAAAGAACAAGGCGTCTCTCGTGGTGTGAGATTCATGCATTTGTTCGATGTGCTCTTGCATTCTTGTCTTCGCATCGACATTCTCGGCCCAGACTAGCAATTTATTGAACAATGTCCCGAAATATCGAGCTTGTTCTACGCACATTGTCTCTTTGTTGTTGCCACCATTCCCGGATCGACAATTATGCCTCGCAGATCGGCGATGGGTTTGCGTCTGTTATCCCCATGTCCCGTGAGGCACTGGTGTCTCTCCATCTTTTCTATCTCTGCAAATATGGCCTTGAAAACTTCCCGAACCTCGATTGTCACTTGTCTCGGTGGCGGCCAAGCGTCAAAGTCAAAGTCTTTGGGACGATGGTGTCTCGTTGGAATAACAGGATCGGAGTTTATGGAAGCGTTCTTGATCTCTAGCTGATTCTTCAGGAAGGTCAGGTACTTCCAGAGAAAAGGGAAATGATTCTACAAACGGATCATCACGGGCAACGGGAATCTGCTCAATGACAACTTGTGCTCGTGAAGTTCCCGGTGGAGTCGATCCTGCTGCAGCTTGGGGAGCTGCGCGATTGACTCTGTTTCACCGTGGTCTCATTTTGTGAAGTTGACCCACTTGCCGAGCCTCAATCGGTATCTTAACAGCCGTCGGTCTCGGTTTTTTTCCACATGAGTTGACTGGTCCTCGGCCATATCAGAAGCTTCATTGGACGATGATGAGATTTCCATGGGTGGCTCATCATCAAAATTAAATGTTTGGCGAGTAGCCTTAAGGTCAGACTTACTCGTGCTTGGAAGAACATCCTCAGCTGAGTCTTTTAGATCGACAATAGGGGATGACTCAGCTTCGTCTTCACCTTCAGATCCCAGAAAGGCTACATTAGGGTTGTCTTGGAAATCGTGAAGAGCACTTATCTCCTTTTCAGATGGATCAATGATAGTAGGAGGGATGTTTTGTGCTTCAGTCTCTTTACCCCGAAAGTCTCAACCTCCCGTTGGCCTTCATTACCTCCTGCCGCAGTCTCAATCTGCGGCGAGGCCTGGATATCCCTTCGGTGTCACCGTCTTGGGGTCTTTCGAGGTGGCATCCACCGGAGTCTCAACTCCATGGATTGCAATTTCATTGCCAGTGTTAACTCCCGGGCGGTTCCTTCCTCATGCCTCGACCGCATCGCGCGTCTTTGCCGGCAGAGCGATTGGCACTTCACCGAGACGATCTTTACTATCCGAGAATCGTCGGTGACAACTTGCTTTGTGTATTCGATTGTTGTTCCTTCTCCACTTCGCCTCCGAGATTCGTTGTGGAGTCACCGCAAAGATCCTCCGACCTTCTTTGCGGTGGAGGGAGTTTCCCTCACCGGCACACCACCGAGTGACGTGGAATGGGGTCACTCGTCTCCAGACTCCCGGCTGTTCCCTTTGAGTATTCAGCCGTTGGGGCAGGTGGTAAGACACCTTCATTAGGGGTTGGCTCGACTGGGGTCCCCACAATCCCGGTTTCATCGCCATTTCCCTTAACACCTTCTTCTGAGTGAGCTGGGGACGTGGTGGCAGTGACAACAGTGGCAATATGCTGCACCACTCCCATCGGATCAATTTCCAGCTATGATGTGGAAGACTCCCCCGGTCCTTCCAATAACCTTTTCATGTAGGGCTCTGGATTCCCGCATGGCTTGCTGCATCTCCAATTCTTCTGTAGCAGCAGCAGGGTCCAGGTCATCATCACTCCCGAAGATAACATCGAATAGAGGTGGGAGTGATCAGTGGTCCCAGTGAAAGGACAGATATAGGCTTTTTCGCGTGCCTCAGCCTCTTCTACCAATCTTTCCTTCTTCTTCTCTTTAAAGATATTTAGAATGTCCAAACAGTTTTCTTTATCAAGAGCTTGGACCACTGTTGTAAGTCCAAGGAAGTTCAACAGTTCCTCTTCTTCTTCAATAAATTCGGGTCTTTGGAACTGTTCCCTGGATCGACTCAGCTTCCACTTCCTCCATTCTCGCAGACGATTTTGGATGTCTGGATAAGGTGGGGATAGGATCATTACATCATCATCATCCTTATCATCTTCTCCATGCTGTCCCTCGTTCTCAGGGATTGAAGGTAGCAAACTTTGGTGCTCCATACCCTCAGCTGCGTCTGTTGCAGGAGGGGATACAACCCTGTCAATAGGAGAGTTTGCTTTCTCAGCAGTTGTTTGTGTCTCAGCTGTTCGGACTACAGTTGTGTCTTCAGTTTGCCTCTGCTGATTGGCTTCAGCAGACTTGGCTGTTTCATCGATAATTTCTGGAGACTCTACTTCTCCAGCAGTCTCCGGTATCTGTTTCAGCTGAGTGGCTGACTCAGCCAGTTTCTCAAGCTCGGAACGCTTGAAGATTCTTCTTCTTTTAGTCTTTACCATAGGGATTTATGGCTCGGATATGGTTTCTTCTGAGTCCTGGGCGGCGGGGGCCGGTGCTGTTGTCTTCTTCTAGAGAAGCTGGCCATCTCGGCTTATCGGTTCTCCTTTTCTTAACAACCGGAAAAGGTATTTGAGATTCCTTCTTTGCTGCGGCTGCAGGGGCAGGAGACACGGCTGCGGGAGCAGGTGACTCGGCTGCAGGGGCAGGGGCATCTTTTCATTTCTTCTTCTTTGTCTTTGCGCAGGGCGCCTTTCTTTCAGGGAGAGGAGGAGACAAATGCTTTTTCTTGGGGCCGCTAATTCCCCCTCACTTGTATCAACTCTCTTTGCATATGCTCTCTTCTGTGCTCCGGAAAGGTTGGATCGGAACATCTTCTTGTTTACATGGAACGCCTTTCCATGTCAAAGAGGAACTCCTTTACTTCCATCATCCGGCCAATCACCAGGCCGTATCCCAGGGAGCCTCCAAACGTACCATCCTCCTTGAAGGATTTATTCCCAATATTCTGGCAGAGTCTGCTGTATACAAACTCAGACCAGTTCACCTTCTTTTTTTCAGTGATCGCAACCATTACGATCAGCTTAGCTTTGGACAGCTGGTCAAAGCTTCCAAATTTGATGTCTATGCATTTGGCAATAATGTCCAGCAATTTGTGGTAGTCCTCTTTCAACAGCTTCTTGTTAGCTGTGTAGACCACCTTCGTAGCACAGTCGGATTTGGTTACTTCCTTCCAAGCAGCAGCTAGGTTAACATCAGCTTCATAAATTTCCGGCACTCCTTCCGCCGGCAACAAATAATGTTCTGCCAGATCCTTGGTAGTAATGGTGAAAGCTTTTCCATGAACAGAGGACTTGATGCCCTCATCGTGAACTTCAGCGTTCACGTAGAATTGTGCGACCTCTTCCACGTAGGTCATCGGAAACTTCATCGTCAAAAAACGGTTTTAATCCAGACTTTTCCAATTTCTCAACAATCTTCTTCACGAGGGTGTCGTCGGACCCCTGTTTAAGCATGCCGTCGAAATCCACAGTTGACCCAGTGTGGATTTGCTTTCCCAACTTGACGAAATCATGAGTAGATGCCATTTCTCGATGTTTTACCGAACGAAATTTTGAAAATGAACTAGAGGATTTGTAGGGTTTTGAGAGAAAATTTCTTTCTTTTGCCTTCGAGAGAGAGATGAACAGTTTTGGTAAAGTGAGAGAAAATCGGATGAAATGATATAAGTATGGGTTATGAAAGGACGTGCGGGTGGTTTTTGAAATTTGATCAAGATCAACGACTTAGATTTTGCACACCAATTTACACTTAATTTCTCATATTTAATGCGGCAGCATTTATATCAAATCATAAGCTTTGTGTGCGACTTTTTTGATCAGACACGTCATAATTATCTTTGGCGTCATTCTTAAAAACATTCCCGCTTAGTAAAAACGACTGCGTTTTTGTCACTTTGCTCATAAATGACTCAGCTTATTCCTTAGTTGATTTAACTCTTCTCTCTTTGCACATAAATACTCAGCTGTCAGCTAACTCGATACAGCTGATTTTCCGATACGGCTGTCTCACTTAGCTGATTTAAAAGTTCAGCTCTTTTTCATCTTTTCGTGTTTCATCTCTTTCCTTTGAGTCTTCTGAGTGTCAACTCAGCTCAATTAACCCCAATTCATGTTTGAGTTCTTCAAATCTTGATTCACATAATGGTTTTGTGAATATGTCAGCTAATTGCTTATCAGTTGAGATATATTCCAGGGTGATGTCCTTCTTTTCAACATGATCTCTTATGAAGTGATATCTGACATCAATGTGCTTTGTTCTTGAATGCAGCACAGGATTCTGAGTGATTGCAATAGCACTTGTGTTATCACACATAATTGGAATTTCCTTTTCTTCAACCTCATAGTCTCTCATTTCTTTGTCTCATCCATAAGACTTGGGCTGCAAAATTTGCCATGCAGATATGTATTCTGCTTCACCGGGAGGTAGCTATTGAATTTTGATTCTTGCTAAACCAGAAATTAGCCTATTTCCAAGCATTTGACATGTGCCTGAGGTGCTCTTCCCGTCAACTCTACATCCAGCATAGTCAGAGTCTGAATAACCAATTAGCTTGAATCCACCTTCCTTTGGATACCATAATCCAACTTTTTGGCTTCCTTTCAAATATCTCAAGATTCTCTTGGCTGCAGTCATGTGACTTTCTTTTGGAGTAGATTGAAATCTTGCACATACACCTACAACAAAGGTAATGTCCTACTGCTTTGTAAGATAGAGCAATGATCCAATAAGTGCTCAGATCTTGTTTGATCTACAAGCTTGCCATCCATCCATATCCATTTTGATGATGTATTCATTGGTATTTTCACAGAAGACTTCTCTTCCATACCAAATTTTTTCATTAAATCTCTGGTGTATTTTGTCTGACTTATGAAGGTTCCATCCGTCAGCTGTTTCACTTGGAATCCAAGGAAGAATGTCAGCTCTCCCATCATGCTCATTTCAAATTTGCTTTGCATAAGATTTGAGAATTTATCACACAGCTCTTTGTTTGTGGATCCAAAGATGATGTCATCCACATATATTTGAAAAAGCAGTATACTCTTCCCATCTCGAATTCTGAAGAGTGTTCTATCCACTTTGCCTATTGTGAATCCGTTTTCAGTTAGGAATTGTGATAATGTATCGTAACATGCTCTGGGTGCCTGTTTCAATCCATATAAAGCTTTCTTGAGTTTGTATACCTTATCTCCAAGAGTCTTCAGCTCAAATCCTGGAGGTTGTTCAACATATACTTCTTCTTCCAATAACCCATTAAGGAATGCACTCTTTACATCCATTTGATATACAATAAAGTTCTTATGAGCTGCATAGGCAAGAAACATCCTTATGGCTTCCAATCTTGCCACAGGAGCAAAAGTTTCATCAAAATCTATTCCTTCTTCTTGGCAATACCCTTTGGCTACCAATCTTGCTTTGTTTCTTACCACGTAACCTTCCTCATTCATCTTGTTTCAACACCCATTTAGTGCCAATAACATTTTGATGGGTAGGTCTTTGAACCAATTCCCACACTTTGTTCCTTTCAAACCGATTCAGACTCTTCTTGCATGGCTTGAATCCAATGTGTGTCATCCAATGCTTGTGACACATCTTTTGGCTCTATTTGTAAGATGAAGCAAGTAAACATTGCTTCTTGTTGAGTTCTCGATCTAGTTTTCACACCTTCTCTTACATCTCCAATGATTAGTTACGTGGATGGTCTCTCGGCCATCTTATATCGGAGTTGGAGTAAGTTAGTTGGATTCGATCGTCTTGCAACTGTGTTATTTTGATCGGCTCTCTCATCATCACTTAGCTACTGATTTTCCAAATTGTCTTTGAGACTCAAATATCTCATCCGGACTTATAATTCCCGCTTGACTTCAACATAGGGACTCTTCGCATGGTTGGTTGATTCACTTATCACCGACTCTTCAATGGCTTCTCCATTTACGTTGGGTTCATCAAACACCACATGGATGGATTCTTCTCGTAACCATTGTCCTCTTGTTGAGCACTCAGAGGCTTTGCTTTGCGGTGACCGAGTATCCTAAGAAGATACCTTCATCGACTTTAGCATCAAAAGCCTTTAAATTATCTTTGCCATTGTTATGGATGAAGCATTTGCATCCAAATATTCTAAAATATGCAACATTTGGCTTTCTCCCCGTCCAAATCTCATAGGAGTCTTTGTCGGTTAATCCTTTTATCATGCATCTATTTTGAGTGTAGCATGTTGTGTTTATTGCTTGACCCAAAATCTTTTAGCGCAGCCCGATTCAACTAACATGGTCATTGCTTTGCTTCTTTGAGAGTTCTATTCCTTCTTTCGCAACTCCATTATCATTGTGGAGTCCTTATCGCAGATAATTCATGACCAATACCATTTTCAATAAAGTACTGAGTTATTATACCATTGATAAACTCAGTTCCTCTGTCAGATCTTATTTTAATAATGGTTTGACTCTTCTCATTTTGTATTCTCTTCATCAACTGTGGTAGTTTCTGCAGAGTTTCTTTCTTCTTACACATGAATATTGTCCATGTATATCTTGAGTAGTCATCTACTACCACCAAGGTGTATTTCTTCCCACTTATGTTGGCTGGTTCAACTGGACCAAATAGATCCATATGTAGCAGGTGCAATATTCTTGTTGAAGATGGACGTGTCTTTTCTTTGAGTGATGATTTGATCTGTTTTCCCATCTGACATGCATCACATATACTCTCCTTCTTGTATACTGAGTCTGGAAGTCCTTCCACAAGATTACTTCTTGCAAGTTTGTTAATAGTTTTGAAGTTCAGGTGACTTAGCTTCTTGTGCCACAACCAACTTGATTCAAATTGTGCTCTTTGCTAGCGACAAGTGCTTGGTGTTGCGATTGACCAATCTACCACATACATGTTCTTTTGTCTCGCATCCTTGCAACACTATTTCATTAGTTTAGTATCCTTGATTTGGCATACACCCATATTGAATACAACATTGTAGCCTTTGTCACAGAGTTGACTTATGCTTAGCAAGTTGAAATTGAGGCCTTCAACATATGCAACATCTGTAATTTCTAATCCATTTTTCTTGATGGATCCAATGCCTCTTATATCTCCTGGAGCTTCATTTCCTCCAAATATGACTTTTGCACCTCTAACCTCCTTGAGTTTTGACAGATTTTTCTTGTTTCCTGTCATGTGTCTGGAACAACCACTATCCATGTACCAGGTTCCTTGGCACTCAGCTGCTCCTTGAACCTGCAATCAAGGAATTAGGTTTTAGGTACCCATACTTGCCTGGGTCCTGAGGGGTTAGTATTGTAAGATGATCCAACCAACCTATAGCCACATGATTTGACTTTAAGAGGTTGCCATCTATCAGTGCCATAATCATAATTAATTTTGGCAAATTGCTTGGGGGTTCTAGGTTCATACAACTGTCTCTTTTGTCTGTATGCCTGTGCATGTGTTTTAGCAATTTCCTCTTTTGGGTAGTTGTGATATCTCTGAGTGTAGTGCCTAGGTGCATATGTGTGCTGATGATAGCTCTTATGCCTTTGGAATGGCCTTTGCTGAGTTTTAGGCCTTTGCCACTTAGGTTTATATTCCATAGGTCTTTGCTGATAGTTCACATTATTCCAATCAGCTTGGATTGGGTGCTTTCTACCATTCCCATCATATGTGTTTCTTTTATAGAATTTCTGGGGCTTTTTGTAGCTCTGTTTCTTTTTTACAGAGTATCTCCTGTTTGGAGTTTGCTGAGGAGCTCGGCTGGATTTCTTTTCAGTTGTCCTCTCAAAGACACTCAATCGGGTAATTTTTCCTTTTCCTTTATAACCAAGGCCGCTTTGCTTGTGATTATGCTTTGGAATAAATGTGTGTGCACCATTTGGAGTTTTGGATTTTAGAGATGCTTCATTACTTGAAGATCCTTTTTCCAAAATCACTTTTGGAGCTGACATAGTACGAGAGGGATTAAATCCTAAGCCCTGTCTTATCTCCGCATTCTCTTTGACTCATAATAAGATCATCCAAAGATTTAGATGCCTTAGTGAATGAGGCAATCACATTTTTGAGGTCATTCTCCTCTTTTCTATAGCAGCTTATTCCTGCTATTAACTTAGCATTTTCAAATTTTTAGACTTTTATTCTCATCGGCTATCTCGACTTAGAGTACTCGGCTCCTTAGTCAATCGTGAGTTTTGTCTCTTGAGTAAGTCTGTTTTCCTCATTTAGTAGTGTGTGTGAGGATTTAATGTATTCAAAATCTTTCATCATTTTGCCTAATGAATCATAAAGATCGAGTGGGTGATGAAGTGTGTGTGTCACAATCACTATCACTAGTATCCGAGTGTGATGAGTTAGAGTGTACCTCATCTTCTTGGTCGGGTTGGTTTTGTTCTTTAGCCATTAGACGGATCAAGGCTTCTTCTTCGTTCAGAGTCACTTGAGTAGTCGACTTCACTACTCTCCGAGTCTGTTTGTGTCTTTTTTGACTTGATCGTCTTAGTAGTTTCTGCACCAACATTGCCTTTCTCTTTCCCTCTTCTTTCTCTCGAACACTTTTCTTTCCTCTTCATTCCTGTATTTGTTGACTACAAGATATGGGCATTCAATGGCATAGTGACCAGGTTGCTGCGGTTCCAAAGATAGATTTTCAACTTTTTGATCGATTCTTTCCATCCTTGGATTGTCGGCTCTTTGATATTCAACTTTTTGATGCTCGCTCTCTTGGGTGGTCTTTCTTCCCTTGACTTGGAGGAGCCGAGTGTCTTCTGACGATTCACCTTTTTGCTTCTTTTGTAATTCTTATTGAAGAACTTGTTAAACCTTTTAACCATCAGTGCGATCTCCTCTTGGTCAATGACTTCTTTGACCTCAGCTCTTTTGCCATCCTTAACAATTAGAGCAGCTGTTTTGGGCGCATCTGTTTCCTCTTGGTCTTTTCTTCTCAGCTCAAATTCGTAGGCTTTGAGATCTGAGAATAGCTCATGATTGGATGTCTTTGATAGGTCCATGGAATATCTCATGGCCATGACTTTCATATCCCACTCGGTTGGGAGACTTCTTAGAATCTTCATACACATTTCCTTTTGTGTATATTCTTTTCCAAGTGCAGATAGCTCATTGGTAATTTCTGTGAACCGAGCATCCAGTTGATCCAAGGTTTCTCCTGCAACCATCTTAAAGTTTTCAAATTTTTGTACAACAACATATAGTTTATTTTCCTTGATTTGCTCTGAGCCTTCACAAATCAAGGTTAGCTTGTCCCAGATTTCTTTTGCCGTTTTGCATGATTTGACTTTGTTAAACATGGCTTTGTCCAAAGTTTTGTAAAGAATGTCCTTGGCCACATTGTCCAAGTTATATCTTTTCTTGTCATTATTTGTCCATTCAGCTCTTGGTTTTTCAACCATCGCCGTCCGGGAGCACATCCTCTTCTCCTTCACCGCAAGACTCTCCTCCTTGCGATTATGTTCACTTTTAAGATTTGCAGTGGCCCATCTTTCTATTACTATCCACATTTCATCGTGTAATGCTTTGATAGATGAGTCTCGCATACGAATTTTCCAATCATCAAATTCTTCAATTGTGAACATAGGGATGCGTGTCAAATTTGCTTCCATGATAATAACTTTCTTTGATTAAAGAGTTTTGAAAGATCAAGTACTAAAACAAGCTTTGAAAAATTTGGAGATCTAGTTCAAGAACTGATCACGGAAGGCTCAAAACCAACCGCTCGATACCACTTGTAGGTCCCAAGGGGGTGTGAGTGTAAGGTTTAGAAGGGGGGTTGAATAAACCTTACCAACTTTTCGATTTAGTCCATTTAAACGTTCGAGTTAATATTTCACAACTGAGTCCTTGATGGACAGCTAAGTTAGTTAATCAGTAGAGTTAGTCACTCAACAGAATCGACTGAGCTGTTGATAGAATAAATCAGCTGTTTTGACTAATGACTTAACTCGACTGTGATATGTTTTCAGCGGAAGACTTAACACCCTTGAATTTGGTTAAATTTGTTTTAATACTTGGTTTTAGCACTTGGTTGATTATCAATAGGATAGCAAATTTATCAGCAGATATAAAAGTAATATGCAGAAATTAAAGTGCTGAAATGTAGATGACACAATAAGTTTTTATTGAGGTTCGAATATGGGGTAATTCTTATACTCCTCTCTTCTCCAACTCCTGGAGGATCCACTAAGTATTGATCAATATACAAAGTGGTTAACAGTCCAGATACAAGTCTTGATCACACAGCTGACTTGATCCTTTGGGACTCAGTTTGGAGATGCCTTGGTCACACAGCTGGCTTCTCGTACGACTCAGCTTCTTCACAGGGCAACCGCCTTGCTACTAGAGCCCACTTGCTCAAGCTTCTTGGATTTGATCACGAAGCCCTCCAAAAACTTGAGACTGGTTCGACCTTGAAGCTTCCTACAATCCTCCGTGGAATATAGACCCCTTGATTCTTCAAATGTTTCCTCTTCAACTGATTGAAGTTGTCTTTCCTTTACAGGTGAGTGTTGGATTGATTTCCTTCGTAATGTAGGCTTGAGGATTGAACTTGAATGATTTGAGAATATTTTTGGTTACAGATATTGATTTTCTTGCTCGTATTTGATTTTTGATTGTCAGGGTAACCAACCTCCTTCTCAAATAGATTCCTCAGCCTTTTATAGTGTTCTTTTGAAAATCCGCCCATTGAAGAGATAGGCTTATTTTCAAAAGACACTTGTGGTCGTTGGCTTGTCTTGTTGCAGTCCTTGGAATTTACATTTCCTCGTATGAATGATTCTTGACTTTTTCGAGTTCGACACAGTGCGAGTGCTTCCCATTGGTTTATTTCTTTTGCACGCTTCTGGGACTGAGCACTTCAAGAAAGGCAGTATGGAGGTATTACTTGTTTAAGTAATTCTCTTGACTTACGTGCAATGGATCTCTTTCGATTATCTCGACTTCACCGCATTTCCTTGACTTCCCATTGACTTGAGTCGACTTCCAATCATTGGATGACTCTTCTTCATCACTTCAACTTGAGACTTGGTTGTCTTGAGTTGACTTGACGATACTTTACTCACCAGTATCTCACCGCACCTTCACCTTGATCGAGTTCTGTCTTCTCTTCTTTGCCACACTCACCGTTTTTGCCTTGCGGTCTCTTCCTTCTAGTCTCCAGCTGTCTTCTTGCATGTTTAGGCATAGCTGACTTGACTCAGCTCGACCAGCCCTATTTATTACAATGCAATTTACAACAAAAATGGGGTGCCAACTTTCTATTCTAAGTTTTACATGGCATTCATCAAAATCTACAAATAATTTCCCAACAGAATTGCAATTGCATTGCTTTGTGTTGATTTCCGGCTCAATGCATCTGCTACAACATTGGCTTTGCCAGGACGATAGCTGATCACACAATCGTAATCCTTCACTAATTCCAACCATCGACGTTGTCGCATATTTAGTTCTTTTTGCGTGAAGAAGTACTTTAAACTCTTTTGATCTGTGTAGATCTCACATCGTTCCCCGTATAGGTAATGCCTCCATATTTTAAGCGCAAATACCACTGCAGCAAGCTCTAAATCATGTGTAGGATAGTTCTTCTCATAGTCCTTCAATTGTCTAGATGCATACGCAATCACCTTACCGTTTTGCATCAATACGCATCCTAGGCCATTCTTCGACGCGTCACTATAAACAACAAAACCTCCAGTACCTGATGGAATTGATAGAATAGGTGCTGAAGTTAATCTGTTTTTCAGTTCTTGAAAACTTTGTTCACTTGCCTCCGTCCAGTTGAATGCGACACTTTTTCTAGTTAATTGTGTTAAAGGCGAAGCAATCTTGGAGAATTCTTCCACAAATCGTCGATAGTAGCCAGCTAACCCTAGAAAGTTATGTACTTCTGAAGGATTTGTTGGTTGTGGTTGTTAATAGCCTCTACTTTACTTGGATCAACCGAGATTCCATTCTTAAGTGTTCAGCGTGTTCCTCTTTGGTTCTATAATAGATCAAGATATCATCTTCTTTTATTTTCAATTGATGGTACCCGAATCGCAAGTCAATCTTCGAAATACTGTTGCACCTTGAAGTTGATCGAACAAATCATCGATTCGAGGTAGCGGGTACTTATTCCTAATTGTAACCTTGTTTAGTTTTCGGTAGTCAATACACAATCTCATCGTACCATCCTTTTTTTCGTACCAATAGGACTTGCACACCCCATGGCAAGAAGTTAGGTCTAGAGAAGCATTTATCTAGCAACTCCTGCAATTGTATCTTTAGTTCGTTCAATTCAGATGAAGCCATATGATATGGAGCTTTAGAAATTGGAGACGTTCTTGGAAGTAAATCAATAACAAACTCGATCTCGCGATCAGGTGGTAATCCGGGAAGATCATCTGGAAATACATCGGGATATTCTCTCACTATTGGAAATCCATCAAGGGTTGATTGGTGTTGTTCATCAATGCTCATGAAACTTACTAGGTATCCTTCACAGCCAACGCATCCAATAAACGTTGTGCCTTTAGTGCTGATATTATTGGAAATCTAAAGCGAGTCGTGATTCCAACGAAGGTAAATGGATATTCTCCTAGGGGTTGAAATGTCACTATCTTTCTCTAACAATCAATTGTAGCATCATACTTCAACAACCAATCTATACCCAAAATGAAATCATAGTTGTTCATGGCAAACACAATTAGATTAGCATAAAGTTCTCTTTTTTCGATCGGAATAGCACAAGTTTTCAAATTTTGATTTGTTTGTTTAGAATCTCCTAAGGGAATTGTTACATTGTAACCCACTTCAGCTACATCAGGTGTCCTACCCAGTCTCCTCACATACTCAGTGAGTTAAAATGAATTAGTAGCTCCCGAATCAAATAATACGAATGTTGGGTTGTCAAAGCTAAGAGGTTTACCTATAACCACTGATGGGTTCGCCACTGCGTCTGCTCTGGTGATAGTAAATGCTTTGGCTTGTACATGTTTTTGTCATATAGGATTTGGAATATTTAGGCACATGTAAGAAAAATGTCCCAATGTCCCACACGTAAAACATCTCCTAGTATCTATCGTGCAACTCCTAGTATGTTAGGTCTTGCACCTAGGGCAAAGTAGTAGTGTTATATATCCCTTACTTTGATCAGCTCTTTGGCGCTTAACTTGTTCCCATTGTTGTTGTCCTTGACGTGGTTGAAAGTTGGATTTCTGCTGCTACTGAACTTGACAAACTCTCTTCTCCTTGGACCCTATTGTATTGGAACATATTCTCTAGAGTTTTACAACCAATCCTCTGCTTCTGTAGGATTTGCTGCATCTTCAAAGGTTGATGGATTTAGCTTTCGGAATCTTTCCTCTACTATCTCGACTTGCTCTACCCTTTGGTGTGGTTGGTTCATTTCTCCTCTTTGTTCTCCAGCTATATCCTGTTGATGGATGAGTTGTTGTATTCATTCAGAGTGTCGCGGGATGAGTTTTGTAAATCTATTAACGACATTATCTCGATCACTAGTTAGAATAGGTGTCTCCCCTCCTTGGTTTCTATCTCCATCACTACTCTCACCTCTAGTTCTCACCATAACTAAAACACTATCTAAAGGGAAATCTAATAACACATGGCCAATATAATATCATGAAACATAAAATGCATCAGACAATAAAGTAAAACTTATTGGCATGGCTGTGCTCCACAAGTTTTGAGTTCATATACATGGATAGTCTACAGAACCTGTAGTTGGGCTCTGATACCACTCTGTGGCGCCCACCCCTAGTACTACTACTGGAAAATATATAAATAGTAAAACTTGGACACAAACTCTATTTAAATGTGTAAAAATATTTTTTTTTATCCCTACAACATTTTAATAACCAACAAGTAAAATCATTTTAGTTATAAGATAAGGACAAGCCATGTCCACAAACAAAAGAGGTAACCAACCCGGTTATTAAACAAAACAGACATCCACATGATCAAACATATAACCCACATTACCCGGCTATTTACATGTATATATTTGCATTAGGATTTTCAAAAGAGGGTACAACCCTAAACCAAAATATAATACAGGACCAAAAAGGGAAAGGTGACCCATCAACATAGCCCAACAGGTCATCATCCATGTACACTGTCCTCAATAACCTGTAGAAGCTCCAGCCGCCTGACCAGTAAGCTCATGAAATCCAGCATCACCAAACTCACCTACAATGCATGAACTATGTGAGCTAATGCCCAGTAAGTGAAAATCATGCATGCTGAAAGAACAATGTAATACAAATGCAATGCATTCCAATATGCTTTACCAGAAGTGCGCAAGATGAGTTGAAACATGTTATTCATAATCATTTTTTTTTATTGGGCCCTTGACCCATCTGATATGCCCGAAAAGAGCTCAACACAATATCAATAATCACATGGCCATAATCAAATTGACACCGCCTATGGCCATCTCCTGGGACCACCTGAGGTCCACCCCCTGTCTTCCCCAATGATCCCTCAGGAGTCTTCCCCCTGACGTGTCAATAAGGATACAGTCAAACGGTCCGCCCCCTCGTGACCATCAGAGGCACACCCCCTGTCAACCCCTATGATCCTCCGAGAAGTAACACCCACTGCACCCTAAAATATATCATAAAAGCATGCCTCGCATGCCTCGGTACACTAGCAGTGGTCAACCAAAACCTTTTCTTTTCAAAGAAAATTATGTTGTGCATGCCTCATCTCAACAATGCTCATATGTTTGCATGTATGTGCAAATGCCAAAGAATGACATGCTCAATGAAACAATAATCATCACACTCCAATATCCACCAAGCAACATATGAACATCAAGGTTTCCATAATACATCAATCAAGATACAAGAATCACATTTAGTATCAATAAGACAGAAAATACTATATTCATGCATTGTAGTTGCAAATGGATTTTCACTTACTTTTCACCTTTAGATATGCTATGAAAGTTAGCTAATTGCTTTTCTTCCATATCATTAGATGTAAAGCAACCTGTATGAATATAAAATATTAAGTTCATTCTCAATTCAATAAATTCACTATGTTGAATTCCTTCAAAGATGCTAAATCTTATAATCAGTGAATTAGCAATTTAAACTTAGACATATATTATTATGTTTGATGGAAACTCCTAGCTATCTCATTTTTATTTCTGTTATATTATAAATCATCTAAATTCGACAAAGTGTGTATATTGGAAATCAAATATATTATATTAAAGCAAATTACCAATGCCATTAACATTATTATTTATTTTAATCAAAAATTCACTTATCATTATTTTATTAAGTTATTGGTGGGTTAAGAAAAAAATGATTTCATAACTCAACATCTAATACTTTCAAGGTAAGCAAACAAATTCTCTTCTTATTACCCCATTCTTGTATGCATGTTTATAGGTAGAACTCAAATTCTTTATAGACAATTGATTGCATATCTCAATTTCATTTGTTTATTCAAAAAATTATTATTATTATTACTTTGATTAATCAATTATATATTAAATTATTAATTATTAAATTATTACAATTTCATAAAACTATTATTCTTATATAACATATGCTCTTACCGTCTCTGCTTATTCTTAATCTTTTTCTTTTCTTTTTGACCGTGTATATGTTTTAGTAATCTAGGAGTGTAATCTTATGACTCTTTTTCTTTTATCTCTAAAAGTCTAAGTCGGTTAGTTGGTGGGTTAAAAAGACTAAAATGCATATTCATATGTTTATCCAAACAACATCTAATACTTTCAAGGTAAGTAAACAAATTTCTCCTTATTTCTTATCACCTGTTGACACGTGTACATGTATATTATGTATATACTATATTACGTATATTACATATATACTGATATAATATATATATATATATATATATAACATTTATACTTAACTAAATGCATATCTACTATTAGGCATTTGTTTATTAAAAAAATAACTTTATTATTATTACTTATTTTGTGGGATTTTTTTTATTATTATTTGATTTTATTATTATTATTATTATTATTATTATTACTACTTTAATAAAACTATTATTCTTATATAACATATCATCTTACTATTATTCTTGTTGTAATAGCCTCTCGATCATACATTAAATTAATCTATTTAATCAAGTTGTTCATTATCGCATTTTGATTTTGGGTTATCATTCAACACAAGATACACTCATTTTTGCCACCTTTCATTCCTAAATCTATGACTCTTTGAATAGCTATCACGTGTTGAAGAATTTGGTATAGTTGGCTAATAATAGATTTTGGTAATCTTCAAGAGAAATACTTATAGATGAGTTCCAAAATTATAAAATTAATTTTTATAATTAATAAAAATAATCAAATTATGCAACCTAAAATAACCAACTTGTTTACTATGTCTTGGCTTGTTCGATTCAAAAAAGAGGGCATAATCGAAAAGATGGAGATAATCTATTCACCTCCCTTTAGGCTTATCGGGTATTACAAAATACTTGAGGCTCGTACCACAAAATAATGTCATATTACGAATGAAGTCTACCTTACTGGTACCACCAAGCCACCACTAATTGTCAAAAATTTAATTTTGGAAAGAAAGAAAATTCATCTACAAGATTGCGGGTTCGAAGGAACACGGTCATTGATCATCTCATTTGATCAAAGAACACCTCCAAAGGCTTCAAAGAGCTCATAATGAAGACAATGAAAATCATCTCCAAGAGAAATTTTGTATTGTTCACTTATCAAAAATGGGAAGGACACAAAGTTTGGAAATGGAGCAATTGGAAGAGCTATCATCAAATGAAAGATGATTTTCAAAAGGAAGATATAATCAAACAATGGGAAAGATACAACCCATGAAAATGGCGTTGTCTTATTGGTAAAAAATGAGGTATCTCCTTCTACTTCTTTATATATGCATTTTCTTTTGTTATTATGCATGTTTTTATTTGTGTCTTAATTGTAAAATGAGTTTTCAAATATTTATTAAGGTCTTCAATATATATTTGTGTTTTTAAAAAAAAGGATTTATCTTTGAAAAATGAAGACCTTTGTTGATGTTCATATGTTTCTGAAACAAGGAGACATAAAACTCTCAAAAATGTGCATTTTCTTTGGAAGACTTATGATGGTTTATTATCTCTTATGTATTTATATAGCATAAGTATACGTAAGATATCTCTTATTGCTTAGCATACACTTGTATCACTATGTTGTGCAAAATTTGTTTAAGTATTGTGTAGGATTTATATATCCTCACCAATGGCTATTTATGTCATAATGTGTCAAGAGGACCATAAACTATCGAGGTACGCTCATCATTGGTATTCATCTTATAGACTCGATATATTTTTGCCATATGCCTATGTGCTTATTGTTCAAGATATTTCAAAGTATCTCATACAAGTGCCATTAAAAGGAATTTTCGATTTTTGAAAGGCACTATTCGATAAAGCTTGTTTTATCCGAGACTCATAAATGATTATATTTTGTTTTGATAAAACATTTGATTTTCTCCTTATATCAATTATGCATTTGATTGCTCATATTCATTCTTGTCAAAACTCTTGTTCAATGTTTTTTTTAGGTCTCAATTATATGCTCTTGGATTTTCATATTTCGAAAGAGACTTTATATAGCCTCATATAAGCTTAGTTGAACTTACATGTTTTATGAAAATCTTGATGATTTGTTTGAAAGCATAGTATGTGTTACTTGTTATTGTATTTCTATTATTGGATGTTACTATGCTCTTGTGCAAAGATATCTTGTTAAGACTTTGCAGAAATTTTTGGTATTTTGGAACAAGTTTGATGACCAAGGCAAGGTTAGTAGCTCAAAGGTATTGTCATGAAGAAGGTATTGATTTTGATGACATTTGCTCCCATAGCACATTTAGAAGCAATTCGCATTTTACTTGCCTATTCTTGCTTTAAGAAAATTTCAAGCTTTACCAAATGGATGTTAAATCCACTTTTCTAAATGGTTTTATTCAAGAAAAAGTCTATGTAAAACAACCTCCAGGGTTTGAAAAATTTTCTAGGCCAAATGATTTTTATAAAAGGCCTTGTATGTTTAAAACAAGCACCCCGTGTATGGTTTGATAGATTTAGCTATTATTTTGTGCAAAATGATTTTACAAGAGGTAAAGTTGATCTACTCTCTTTGTTTTTCGAAAAAGGGCAAGATTGCTTACTTGTACAATTTAAGTTGATTTGGTGCTACTAATGAATCTTTGTGCAAGATACTTTTTCTAAGTTGATGCAAGGTGAACTTGAGATGAGCATAATGAGGGAGCTCATATTTCTTCATTGGAATTCAAGTTAAACAATGCCAAGAAGGTGGTTATATTTCACATTCAAAGTATACAATAGAACCTTTGAAGAAGTTAGGCATTGAAGAAGGAAGAATCATCTCAACCTCTATGGCTACCAATGTAAAATTGACAAAGGTTGAGGAAGGCATATTGACAAACATATTCGAGGTATGTTCATTAACTTTTCTTATTCCCATAGACTAGACATTTTTTATGCCTTATGTCTATATGCTCGACTTCAAAAACAATCCCAACGAATCTCATTAAAGTGCCGTTAAAAGAAATTTTCAAATATTTGAAAGGCACTTCTTCTTATGGCTTGTATATCCAAAATTTTAAAACGTTCATATTTTTCGGGATAACAAGTTCGGTGATTATAATTTCTCAAAATATGGTTCGTCATAATCGAACTAAATATATTGAGATTCGATATCTTTTTCTAAGGGATTACGTTTCTAAAAACGAAAATTTTGAGATGTGTTTAATTCCGTCTCAAAGATAACTCGCGGACATGTGTTCATTTACCGCCGAGTCTTTTACCTCATTTCGAGCTTGATTATGACATAATGTATATTGAATGAGGTATACGTTTGCATTTTGCACGTCTTTAAAACTTAGGGGCAAAAACTCGGATTTTTAGATCAAATTTCGGACTTTGAAAAAAAAAAAAAACGATCGAGTGACCAGTTGGGGTGAGGCCGACCGGTCACCCTATACCTCGCCCGGTCGCCCACACCCCCGACCGGTCGCCCATAGTAATTTTTTTGGTTAAATTGCTTCTGTTTTCCAGACTTAGCCATTTGACTCTTTTATTCTATTTTTCGTCCCCCTTGCAAATTTCACACACAATTCACTTCAAATAAGTTTTGTTGCATAAATTACATATTTTGGGGATTATATTGCTCGTTTATCATCATTGTTACTCATCCTCACCGATTAAATGGTAATAATTGTACTCTTTTATCTCAATTGGGTTGAACCCTTGAGAAAATGTTTCTACTTGATATATTGATGGAATTCTTATAAAATTGTGTTGTGAATGATGATTGTTGATTGATGATATTTATAAAATTGTTTTGGGTGATGAAAAACTTGGCTTGATTATATTTACAAGGGCTATATATATCTTCTTCAATTTTTGATGCCCGCCAAGTGTTCGATTAAACATTTCAATGAAAAATTCATCACCTACATGATTCTCTCGTTTTCAAAAATCTTATATATTTATAGAGATCATGTTTGCAAATCAAATGAGTTTTCATAAGCTTCTACAAGTCATATGATTGACTTTTCCCTCCTATTTGGCTTATAAGCTTCAATGTTCAAATAGCTCGATAAATCGGTTTAGTTGCGCACTTTGATATGAATCTTTGATGTTTTTATCGTGCTAACATTCTTTTTGATGATTCCAAAGGGGGAGAAACAGGTTATAAGCTTATTAGCTCTAAGAAGCTAAAATAAGCTCAAGAAAAGAAGCTATAAGTTGTGGCTATTAGAAGCCATAAGTTGTGGATTATACTTAATCCATTTGATGTATTATGGATTCATATTCATGTCTAATGATGTTTTATTAACAGGGGGAGCTTATGAGCTCTTGATTCTTAAGCTCAATATGTAAAAGCTGAGCTTTTAGCTTTTGGTTGATTGCTTCTATATTACTCTTGTTGTGCATATTGATAGGGGGAGCTTTTGCAAAAATGTTTTTGAAAATCTATACTCCCATAATTGTGTTTATGATGCGTGGAATGTTGTCGCTCACAACGGATAGTTCATTTTTAACCGGTAAAATTGTTTTGTTTTCAAAATCGGCCTCGTTAAATTGTTTTGGTTTGTAATCATCAAAAAGGGGGAGATTGTTTGATAAATGGTTTTATCATGATTTTGATGATTTTGTTTTTATACCAAAACAATGTTTTTAAGTGTTGTCCAAATACTCCTAAATGATTTAAATTATTTCTACTAATTTTTCGGAGTATTTCTTCAAGTTTATTTTCGACAAATATTGGACAACACTTTTGATGATTTTGTGTTAATGTGTTTTTACACCAAAACAATATTTCTAAAAGTTGTCTAAATACTCTCGATCGGTCTAAAATGTTTTTACTATTTTTCGGAGTATTTCTTGAAGTTTATTTTCGATATAAAATTGGACAACACTTTTGTTTTGAGGTCAACCGGTCGCCCTATAGGGCAACCCGTACCTGAAAGTTGTGTAAAATAGAGAACTTCACGTTTTTGAAAATAGTAAGGGTGATCGGTCACCCTATCGGGCGATCGCCCTACCCATGTGCCGTCGGCCGGTCGGCTATAGGGCGGCCCGGTGTCTGAAGCTTGGGAAATTTTGCAAACTTCTATGTATTGATTTTTGGACAAGGCCAACCGGTCCAGTGCAGGTCGACCGGTCGGACCCCGTCGCCGACCGGTCGCCTGTAAAAATGTGTTCTTATTTTCAAACGTCTATTTGTGCGCGACCGTCGTCATCTATGGTTTGACAAAGAAAATTCTAACCATTTGTGCGTGACAGACGCTTTTCCTTAATTTGTGGGATTTGATTTCTAACAGCTATAATCTTGATTTTAATTGCAATTCTTTTGTAGAAATCAGTTTCCAAGAGGTGCCTATCAATGATCAATCATCTCCTATAAATAGAGGAAGATTTGAAGCAACACAACAAGAGAGAATACTATAACACAACAAGATACACTCAAGCAAACATATTTGTTCTTCATTGTTATTATTCTTGTTGTAATAGCCTAAGGTCTTTCACTTTCACATCTTGAGGTCTAAGCTTAGTTCTTGATTACACTTGCACTCATAATTGTAATATTCATTATCGAGTTGTAATCTTGATTTTGGGTTATCATTCAACACAAGATATCCTTGTGAGTGTTCTTGTGGTAAGAACACACTTGGATGATCTAGGTGATAGGTGCAAGAAGATTGTGGTGATCTTCTTATTGAGGTGTTGAAGAATTTGGTATTCTTCAAGGTTGAAGATTGTGGTAATCTTCACAAGGTGCCGTTGGAAATTGTGGTAATCTTCAAGAGAGATTGCGGTAATCTCAAAGGTGGTGTTCAAGAAAAGTGTGGTGTTCTTCAAAGTGATGTTGTAGGGTGTTGTATTAATTTTTGTAATTAATAAAATCTTTTTTTTCTTTTTGAAATCCATCCCGGATATACTGGGGTGGTAGAGGATTAGGCCCTAGGTGGGTTGAACCTCTATAAATCGACGCGTGTTGTTTACTTCCCGCACCTTTACTATTGTCTTGGCTTGTTTGATTCAAAAAAGAGGGCATAATCGAAAAGATGGAAATAATCTATTCACCCCCCTTCTAGATTATCGTAGCCGCTTGGACTTACAAAAATATCAAAAGTATATTGAGTTATAGCCCAAAATCTAATTTTTAAGAAGTTGAGGGTCAATTCACAAAATATGAAACCTAACTTCGAACTAATATCCTTCTAATATTATGGACTTATGAAAGTTGGTTGCAAATTAAAATAACTTTTGTTTCATTAGTTATAGAATTCTAAAATTTTAAGTAAAAATGAGGATTTTCGGAAATATTAGGAAAATTCGCGAATTTATAAAATTATGTGAGGGTCGATAATTTTTCCTAAAAACCTAGTGAGCTTCAGATGTTAGACCAATCTTCAAAAAAAATTGGGAAATGATTGGAAATAGCCTAATTTTAAATCACATATACACAAATGGCCTTACTTATTCAAAAGTTTCAAAAATGGCCTTCTTATTTGATAAAATCCCAAAATACCCCTTATATTGAATTAAAGGTAAACTAATGGTTTTTAAAGGTTTTAAGGGCCGTAAAAATGGTATCAGAGCCTAGGTTTATTAAGAACTTTTAGTTAAATTTATTATATTTATGTAATTAACAATTGGTGAGGAGAAATTACTCCGAGATTATGGATCCGGACCGATGTCCGAGATGGACCCCTTACAGGAGATATCGTCAAATTTTGACGATGTATGCACAATAACACCTTGACCAGGTTTCATATTGGGAATACCAACATGAAGAAAAAGAGCAGGCAGGAGCCGATGGGGAAACCTTAAGGCAATGCAAAATGCGAGCGAGAATATTATAAGCGATTCTGGATGCTTAACCGGACCTATATGTTCACTTGATGAACCTCAAGAAACGGTTCATGAAAACTCCCATCGAACCATGATTCCCGATGGTGTACCGTGGAACGAGATACTTCTAGATAAATCTAAGATCTCCGAAGATCTTAGAGAAATCGAAAAATGGTGCGAATTATGGCAACCGCCATATTCATCTACTAATCTGAAAGTTTATCGAGATCGAACCGGATGGAGACGATGGTGAAATATCGAAGGAAACTCTTGAACTCCTTCATGATATTGAAACGAGTCAAGAACCGGAGGACAGGCCGAGTTCATCCGGAGGAAGGAAACGTATTGATTTTGGGACGGTACCCTATTTACACCAAAAAGGGAAACCAACCGAAGTTATACGGAAGATGACAGATGAGGAAAAGCTCATTGCTCTAATCAAAGGAAAATCCATCAAAAATTAAAGAAGATGGATATTGAAAAGATGAATCTTAAATATCTACATGACCTGGCAGAATCCTTCGCGAGATTAGGTATTGTAGATTTAAAGATGAACGCAGGAGAGGAATCGGCTTTGGTTACCTATGACCCACAAGGTAGACCAATTCCACCACCACCGCCACCAGTTAATCCTAACGTCGAAGAAAGTACGGGTTCACATCATGGAACTCAAGACGAGAGGATGCCCCACGCTGGGGATTTCACGACAGGCGGTGATCCACTTTCAGGAACAGGAGGTCGAAACCCTCTTGCAGGAACTAGACAACCTACTGGAAGGCCGAATGTTTATCGGCGCGCCTTATGGGAGATCGCACCTCGACCCAATACATCCGTATGGGTTGATGTTAAATCTGGACATCCCGATTTTAAAAGCAGTTCTCATTGATGAATGGGCTTGACTATGAGAATTTCAAAGAGAACACTAGATCTTACAAAGGATTCATTCATTTTACTCCTTGAAATGAGTCTTGAAGGATCGGTGAAGATTGCTGGGATATGACCGATGCCGATCAAAAAGTTTGGTCACATCGGGGAATCACTTAAAGGAATTGTCGATGGTATGGCAAAATTATTCAAAATCCGAGTTCATCGGCCAAGACGTTATTTTGAGGGATTAGAGGATGAAAAAGAAAGAAATATGAACAAGCCCTCTGACGCCTTGAGTTCTTGGATATTTGTCATATTGACGAATATATCAAGTTGTTCACCGAATACAGGTGGAAATCCAAAATTGAGGAAAAAGAAGCTGCACAACTATTCTTTGCCAAAATTCCGAGTCCCTAGAGAGAAATGCTTATCAGGGAATACAAGGGTGGAGCTGAAGTAGAAACTGTGGCCAGAAAAATGTCCTTCCTAAAGGCCAAGTTATCTGAATGGTGCTATCAAGCAGCTCTGCACAGGAATTACAAGAGATTAAGAGGAATTAACAAAGCAGTTCCTCTATGTTGTGTGGATAATGATATCCCAACAGTTGTGGGAGGTCAACCAAGGCGGCACAAGAAGAAGAAGGAGAGAAGCCATCCATACCGCCGAGGAAGTAGCAGCAAAAGAAGTAGGTTTTCATGGAGACCTAGAAGGTTTTGGTCAAAACAAAAAGCCCGGAGTTATAAGTCAGGGCAAAGACCAAAGACTGGCGGGAGTAGAGAGCTCATCATCGGGCTCTAATCAAGCAAGTACCAGCAGAAATCCGGGAAAAAGAACTTTCGGAGTGCTCACACGAGAGCAAATAAAGTTTCAAAAGACTGTAATTTTGGACATGCGAGCAAGAGGACATATCTCGACTAATTGTCCAGAAAACCAAAAACGAGGAGTCAGACAGTTCGAGGCTACACCAGAGATCGAAGAAGCTGTCTACTATCAAGATCTTATACAGGTGTATCAATTTGAGGATATTCCCTCAGATGAAAGCATCTATGAGGAAGAAATATATTCTGACGATGGAAGTGACTCCAGCTCAGAATCGGAGTGAAGAAGAAATTCTTCAACAGACGGTCAGGGAGGATATGTCAGGATTCCTCTCTCACACTACAGTTTCTCATAAAACTCTTATGAGAATAATGAAGGAAGATCCAAAGCTTCAGATCTATGATGGGTTTACGATCGGAGCTATGGAAAAAGCATTGGATAAAATTGGGTTTCGTAACAGAAAACACCAAATTATCCACAGGGTAACAACCGGAGAATTGGCCATTCCAATGGAGTTTACCGGGAACCTGATCGAGATGCAATTGGTCCCTATTAGAGAAGTCCAGGAGATCAAAAGCAGAGTTAAAAGAGAAGTTGCAAACACCCTCTCGTGGATTCATATCGGAGCCATAAGAGTCATTATTAAAGCAACATTCAAAGAAGGAATAGATTCGCCACTCAATCTGGCTATCTTTGACAAGCGAATCTCAAACCTCAAGGATTCATGCCTTGGAGCGGTTACAGGAAATTTGTATGCAGGGAAATTGGCATTTAATGTCTACCCTAGAATTGCATACAATTTGGGAGATCGAGACTTCAGTAGAGTCCTAACCCTTCATCAAGATTTCAAAAGAGTCGATTTAATGAAAGAAGGAAACAGACCCTACTCGATCACATACAAGATATCTTATGCTCTCTCGAATACACATCATTCAGAAGTATTCTTGAGAAAGGAATTTATCAAGTCCCAAGGATTTTCGAGGACTTTGCCAGGGTGGTTTTACCAGAAATTATTGAATCTCCAACTATAAAGGAGATCGATATGAAAATACAAGATCAACCAGTCTTCAACAAAAGTCGAAGTCTCAGAGTTGAGCCACGAAGGATGTCTTTCCAACAGGACATAATGACGAGTAGCAGCCGTTGGGAAGAAAAGAGACCAAGTGCGATTCGCGTATCACGAGATGTTTTCAAAACAAAACAGAGAGCTGAAATGTCTAGAAGATGATGGCGAGAAGTTGAAGTAATATTCGACATCACTCAAAAGGATAATATTTTTCCTTGTGATGTTCTATATTATCTACAACAACCAATAGTTGGAAGGTATCAAGGAAGCCTGAAGATAGGAGAAATTGAGCTTACTATCACAGGAGTTGCAGGAAAAATCCCAGAGCAATTAACACTGGGACTTGAATTTCTCGAGGATCATAAACCTTGGGAAAGATTACAAGACGGAATGGAGTTCACAGTGGCTAATAAAAGATATAGAATCGAGATGACCACTAGTCCATTCTCCATATACATTTCTATTGGAATGTTATATCTTTGAATACAAGGCCGAGTATTTCGCCGCCTATATTGATTCAGGGGCGAATATGTCTTGCAAAGCCGGATGTTTTTCCTAAAGAAATTAGAGAAGATTTACCACTATTACGGGAAGAGATTTCTCTAAAAGGATTCTTATCCTTAATCGAGGAATTAAACAAGCGAAAATCATGATCGGAGGCGCGGCGCGTACCCATGGTACAAAGTGAAAGACGCCACCAATCTATTTCCATGATACAGTGCGAGATATTTTGCTAGGAAACAATTTCCTACAAACATTCAAGCGATTCACACAAGAAAATGAGGCGAGAAGACTTATTTTCACAACCTTATGTGATCATAAGATTATTGTCCGAGATCGCTGGAAGCATTTTGAGAAAAATGCCTATTATTGTTCGCGTGCGTGGTGATGAAGCCAAACTTTGCAATCCAAAAATGGGGATCGAAGAAAATTTGGCGAAGCTTTATTATCCTATAGACAATTTGGTTCCATCCGGAAGGATCGAAGGTATGGGATAATAACTTGTATTCATTCGTACAAGGAGAAGAACGAGTCACTCGAGGAAGCCATTGCGACTTATGGATGAGTCTAATGGAGAATCCACGAGTGATGTAACCATAGAGGAAGAAATATCACTCGAGGATATCGAAAGAAGATCCAAAGGAATTACAATGAAGATCCTTTGGCTTGGTGGGATAAACGAGCTTAAAGCCTCAAAAGTTAAACCAAAAGGAGTCGAGTTTGTAAGATTCAAACCAATCCTTATGAACCGGGAGGATCGGGAGGATATGCGAAAGATACTTAAGGAACATCTTGGATCTTAAGTTAATTTCACCAGGAGTTTCTTCATACAAGATGAGTCCGAGGATTCTTAGTCGAAACCATGAAGAAATCAAAAGAGGAAATCGAGACTGTTATTAATTACAAAGGGATTAATAACATTTTGGAGTTCGACGGATACTATATCCCAAGCGAGAGAACATCACGTTAATCGTATCAAAGGTGCCAAGATATTCTCAAAGTTTGATTGTAAATCGGATTCTACCCATTAAGATGGATGAAGAAAGCAAGAAGTTCACGACTTTATCTACACCACAAGGACACTATATTTGGAATGTGATGCCTATGGGATTGGCTAATGCTCCCCGGATATATCAAAGGAAGATGGATAATCTCTTCAAAGATTATTTCGATTTCATGTTCGTGTATATCGATGACATTCTAATCGCATCAAAGAACATGAAGGAACATCTCAAACATTTGGAAATATTTTGGATGTTTGTCACAAGAAGGATTAGTGCTTTCGGAGAAGAAGGCGATGATTGCAACAAGGCAGATTGAATTCCTAGGAATTGAGATCGACGAATGCGGAATAATCCTACAAAGTCATATTGTAGAAAAGATACGAGGATTTCGGATACATTAAAAGACAAGAAGCGACTTGAGCTTTATTGGAGTTGTCAATTTTCTTTGGAATGTTCATAAACAATCTAGCACATTACGAGGAAGGTGTTTAGCCCATTGCTTAAAAAGATGCGATATTCAAATGGGAGAATGAACATCAAGAAGGAATCAAGCAACTTAAGGAAGTTTGCAAAAATCTTCCTAAACTTGCAATTCCACGGGATGAAGATGAACTGGTTCTTTATACGGATGCGGTGATTATTGGTGGCGGTACTTACAAAAGCTACACCAAATGGAGAAGTGCCATGCGAATCTTTGCGGTGGTTTATTCACACCCGATGAATCGACTCGGTGGCATATCAACGAAAGAGAATTCTTTAATCGAAAGGCTTTTAAAAAATGGCCTTTATTTTCTTGGCTAAAAGTTTATCTTAAAAATTGATAATTCAAGTGTTAAAGCTTTTAAAAAACAAAATTGAATCAAAACCAGAAAAAGCTAGAATACTTAGATGGCGGTGTTTGAATGCCAATATTATGATTATGATATTGTCATTATAAAATCTCATGAAAATATTCTTGCCGATTTTCTAACAAGAGATGGAGGAATTGAAGGCGATTCCATCCTCACGACATCAAGACATCTTGGAGACCCATTTGGAAATGCTACTCAGAATTTGATACCCTGTCATCAATCTTTGATTTGGCCGAAATTACAAAGGAATGATCGGACAAAGTAACCGATCGTATACGAGCATGTGTCGATCTCACTCTCGATTGAGAACGGCATTTCAAGGAGCCACTCCTCCGGGCCGCTAATAAGCAAACGGAGCGTTTAGAGCGCGAGGCTCCTCAACTGCGTGAGAGGATTCAAGTACCTCTAGCACAAGTCCTAAGTTTGGCGAAATGTTGGCCCCGAGGAAAAATCGATACTCCTGAGTCAAATCCCGAGTTATCACATCAACCCAACACGTCCGGGGTAAAGGGCGAAGAGATCAATCTTAGGCCTATGATGGGCACTTCTAAAGTTGATATTAACGAGATTAAAGTTTCTTCTTCTTGGCGGAATACCAGGCAAACCGGGATAAACTAATTACCAAGCATGGGATATCTCGGAAAAAAACAAAGATTGATGTTTCTCGAAAATATCCAAGGTTTGGATCTTTACCAAATTCTAGCCCTCAAGAAGTAAAGAGGTGGTACGAGTTTGGGGCTTTGGCCTCGATCTATACTACTTCACCGGGATTCCGGAGATCACAAAATTACCGAAGTGGATCCGGAAGGCATTTCTGAGTCTTTGGTCAACAATGACAACCTAAGGCGAGGGGATACATTGGAGTGTATTTCATAAGTGCGGCCGGAGGCCGAGCGTCGGAAAAGGTGGACATGAAGCCTTCCATTACATTGAAGCTTGAAGACCGGATGAAAGAGCCTTCGGAAATATCAAGGAGGCAAGTTCGGAAAAAGTACAATTGGCCATGACCTTCACCAAGATCGGATCACTACAAGAAGGGCATGGGGATTGTGGGTGCTCTCACGAGAGATGGACAAAGTCAAGTTTCCATTCAAGTTCTACCGAATTCGGTGAACGGGTCATTCTGTTGAATACCATGACGGGAAAAACTACAAGATTCGCGAGAAGATCTGCATTCGAGAAGAAGAGAAATCGCTATGGGAAAATAAGGCTGCCGGGAGTAAAGACACTCATAGGAAATATTGTAACATGGCTCATATCGGCCATTGGGAACTTCGGGTCATCTGAATGTCAAAACCCGAAGAACCGAATTTGGCAAAGGATTAGGCCAAAAGTCGATCGGAGAAGACCCCGACGGAGAAGAAAAGTCACGAAGTATCAAAGTTTGGGGACCACCAAAAAGAAGATTCCCCAACAAAGCTAGTGGAGACATGTGACTCCGGGGCAGTACCAACCCATTTGGAAAAAAGGCGAAAAGTGGGTCCATGAAAGATGCCGTCAAAGTATTACAAGACAAAGGGCGAGTCGGCGGGATTTGGAAGTTTGCATAAAGAACCGGATACGGACAAGATGGGGCGATCCGTGTGAAGATAGGGAAAGGCCAACTAATTGCTGCAAGTGGAAGCAAGCAATAATTCAAGAATATGATGTAAGCGGTGACGTCTTACATTTCAACAAGGTTGAAGTCGAAATTGAAATCCGGACTTACATCTATTTAAACCAGAGTTTGAAGGAGGCTAAGGACATCGAAAATTCTCCAAAGTCTTCTCTGATAAAATTTACGTAATATTGAGTGTTTAGAATATCGAGTGTTTTTCGATTTTAAAGTTTAGTTTTTAATTTTATGTACAAGAGTGTAATAGCCTTTATGAGAGGCTAAACAGGTTTTCTCCTCCCAAAAGGAGATTACTGATGTAATAAATTTTCTTTAAGTTCTTAATAAAATAAAGGATGTTTGTTCAACATGTGTTCATAATGTCTTATTGATTCATCCCTTTGAAGAATTACTTTTACGCCTTGGAGTAGAAGGAAACAAGAGAAGTCTTTGACGTTTACGAAGGAGTCGGATAACTTGCGAGATCATCTTCCCCGAGGGTGAGGTTGAGCAGTGAGGAGTTTTTTGTCAAACGATCTGGGGCGATTTTTTCAAGCGGTGGCGTTGCGAACCACTTAACCTTGAGTCTTTGTTTCGGTCAAAAGAGGTATGAATTTTAAGGGATTTATTAATTTTACGGAAGCATGTTGGGCCTGATATGGTCGTAATGGACTATTTCCATTTTCACCTGTAAACCTTAGTTTGGAACTGATAACATAGAATCGAACATCTTTTAAAATTCTATGACTGTTAAGTTTATCATTTGAAACCGACATGATCTTTTTAAAACCTCCGTATGGAGAATGGATCTAAGTAGGTGTAACAATGCCCACGAATGAAACAGAAATAGAAAGCGAAAAGTGTTCGTGATTCGTGAAATCTGTGCGAATTAATCATATTTCCTTATTCTTTATAAAGGGTATAATGGGTACTTGATCACGATTTGAATCCTTTTAATAAGGATGGCCATAGTTGTAAATCAAACCTGAAATAAGGCCGTTTCTGAACATACCCCAAAAAAATTGGAGCCCTTTTGGCAAGATTAATTTATTCAGTAACTTGTAATTTATTATCAATTCTCATTAAAGAGTTAGCTATAACATACTCAGCTGTGACATAACTACAATAAACCCAATGGGGCAGAGATGGTTTAGATTGCCCCGTCCACGCTTTATATATATTATGTATATTTTATATTGTATATATATATATATATTTGAAAATATTATTTTCTTAAAAGTTTATCATCTGGTATTCATTTTTTAGTATACTTGACTATAATTACTAAAAGTGTTAATAAATACAACACATAAATTTAATAAAATATGCACATATTTTTGTTAAAATGTATGATTGAGAATTAATAATACTATTTAAATTATAAAAATACAAATGGGGATCCCTACCGGGCTACACCTGCCCCGATCCACCCCGCCCGCCTCGTTGTCACTCCTTAATCTCTTTTTCCAACAATTTATTTCTTCAACCTTAATCCAGATATCAGGCATAAAAGTCCAAAATTACATCTCATACGTAAATCAATTCAATTCATAGAGCAAAGTTTTGCAGAACAAGTTAGAAAAAAAGAGATCATATACCACTTAATATCAATCACCACTACATTTTATCAGTAAAAATTAAACCCATAAGTATAAATTATAAATTTAGGAAAATTGGCGAGTCTTGTACAATGTTATATTTTTTATTGTTATTTTCCGTAGAATGGGTAATTCTCGAATTTGAATTAATCAAGAGATCTTATGTAATGCCCCATATATTGTACACGTAATAATATATTATGAGATTAACAATATCGAGCAAATTGTTTGTTCGGATGCTTAGAGTCCTTCGTGGTTGATATCCTTGTTATTTTACTATTATTTTGCCGCGATTACTACATCATAGATTAAATTGTGATATCTAGATTTGCAACACAAATTTGTTACTTAAAATTTTCACATCTATTAGAGAATGCAATAGTTAGTTTGATGGAGTTAGTTATAACCTCTAGTTAGTTTAGTAGGTTAGATGGAGTTAGTTATAACCTCTAGTTAGTTTAGTCTGTTACAAAGTTAGTTATCAATTATGTTATGTACTGTTACATTGGCTGTCAGTTTAGCTTCCTTCACTTATATAAATATAGCCTTCCTGATGTATGTTGATCATTACTTTTGATATCAATAAACTTCAGCTTCATATATGTTCTTTATAGCTTAGTTAATATGGTATCGAGCCGGTGATCGGCGGCCCTACTGTCGGAGTTTTCTCATGGCCACTGCGCATGCACTGTATCTTCATCTTCTTCTTTCTCACCTATCACCTTCTCTCATCCACTCTATTCAAAACTCAACCATCACTACAAGAAAACATTGAAATTCCAACGGAAAAAATCCGTTGGAATTTGACCAATTCTCGTTGGAATTGTCGATTCCAACGGAAATTCCAACGAAAAATAAGTCGTTGGTAAAATGGCCGTTGGAATGCCAAAATTCCAACGGAAATTCCAATGGAAAAATATTCCAACGGTAGTTCCAAAGGTATTTTTCCGTTGGAATATCCAATTGTTGGAAAAAAAATCCAATGGTAATTCCAACAGTAATTCCAATAGAGTTATACCATTGGAATTTAGTCCAATGGTAATTCCAATGGTACTAATCCGTTGGAATATATAATCGTTGGAATAAACTCCAATGATTATTCCAATGTTATGTCCAACGATATTGTATCGTTGGAATTAATTCCAACGATAATTCCAACAGTATATTTCATTGGAATTTATGAAAAAATTCCAACGTTTTTTTGGTTGGAAAATATTCCAACAACAATTCCAAGAACACACTTACAGTACGTCATTCTTCAATTACAAAAATGCACCAAATCACTTTATTTACACCTGGACTCAATACCAAGAACAACTACTGAATCTATAATTTTTCGTTTTTACTAGTTGAGTAAGTACTGTAGTAAAAATTTCTGCTGCAGACTACAGAATTTATATCTGCACTAAACAATAATGCTAAAAAAACAGAAATTTAACAACACAGTTCAACGGACTTATAGCTAATTAATCGATTGCAGCTAAATCAGAAAAAAAAACGAACTCAACTATAGTAAATTCACCATGCAATAGGCCCAAATTTGAGTTGTCTTAAACCCAAAAAAACTAACCAAGACGACAACAGAAAACATAGTAGAAAAATGGAGAAAGAGTGTAGTTAAGCATCAAATGAAACTCAATAATTCAGTAAACCAGAAAAAATATGGCAAAGAACTTGTACCTGCAATCCAAAGTTTGGGAGATCAAAAAAATGAGCTGCTCAAAGCAATTCAGTACAGAGAAAGTGACGAATTTTTTATGTTTTAATTAATATTGAAAATGGATGAAACGAGAGTGTTATTCGATGCATCTGCTTACATGTTATTCGAGGTGAGCGCCGATTTTGAATCCCAGCATTTTGACGGCGCTTTGGCGCGGGACTCCGGTACAGCCGCGGAGAAAGACGGTACACAAACATGCAGTTACAGATCAATATCCGATTGTTCGAGAATACATCGGCTAGATCCAGGTGGTGATGATTTTTGTTGCGCAGATTTCGATGATAGTACTGGAGAGGAGGAAGACGACGGTGGAGGGAGTGTCGATGAGGAGAATGGCGCGGCGGTGGAAAGTTGCCGGCACAGAAGCCGAAGAAATCTAAGGCTTGTGAGATTCGAAAGTGAAGATGGTGAACGAGAGAGAAGGGGATAGACTGTTTAGGCAAGATTGTTTTGGGAGCGGCGGATGGGCTTTGTGAAAAGATAGTTACAGGGAAGTTGGTGAAAAGAAATGTATTATTAAAAAGTTAAAAACTTATATGCATCATTTGTATATTTATGTTGGAATTTTTCCAATGTATGATATAGTATTGGAATCTCCGTTGGAATTGTAAAAATTCCAATAGTATTTCCAATGGTTTATTCCAACTATTTTGTTTACCATTGGAATTATTATTGGAATTTTCCAACAGTTTATTTTTGGGGTTGGACTTTTCGTTGGAATTTTAATTCCAACGGACATTCCAATAGCATATTCCAATGGTTTTGTATACCGTTGGAATTATTGTTGGAATTTTCCAACGATTTGTTGTGGTGTTGGAATTTTCGTTGGAATTTCTAAAATTCCAACAGTTTTTTATTTTGTTGGAATTATTCCGTTGGAATTTGATTGTTTTCTTGTAGTGCATTAATATTTTTTGATTTGTAAAATGTAAGTTGTTGCTACGGTTTGTGGACATCGGTTGCAGTCATTTCTCGGTAAGAATGTCTCTCCACCATCAGAGTATCTTCCTTCTTCTTCTGATGATGGATCAGTCACATTTAATCCAGCATTTCTTGGATCAACTCATTTTATCCTGGATTTTAGCTTCAGTACATAAGGACATCCTCATACGATTGGTTAACTGTGAGTCCTCTACCTCAGCTTGGCACACGTTAAAGGTTTATTTTGCTACACATGTGTGTGCCAAGTTTAGTCAGTATAAGCTTCAGTTGCAAAACCTTAAGAAAAGGTTCTCTATCAATTAATGAATATGTGCTCAAAATACGTCATTGTGTTGATATGTTGACCCTAGTTGGTTATCCTGTTGTTGAGAAGGATCATGTGGATGCAAATTTGGAAGGTTTGGCATATGAATATGAAACTTTTGTGTTATCTGTAATCACAAGGAATGATTCCTACACAGTTGCTGAGATTGAATATCTTTTACTTGCACATGAAGCTGTTAGATAAATATTTTTATCAAGATTTTGATGATTTTGTTTAAATGAGTTTTTATACCAAAACAATGTTTATAAATGTTGTCCAAATACTCCCAATTGATTTAAAATATTTTTACTCATTTTTTGGAGTATTTTTTGAAGTTTATTTTTGACAAAAATCGGACAACATTTCAAGTTGGAGATCGACCGGTCGAGCAAACGGTCGACCGGTACCTGGAGAAATGAAAAACAAGAACATAACACTCCAGAACTGAATTTGTGAAGAGGGGGACGAGTCCACAGTAGGGCCGACCGGTCGGACCCTAGGCCGACCGGTCGGACCCCCCTGTGACCAGTCGACCCCCCCTCTGAATGGTACCTATCGCACTAATTTCCTTCTAACGTTCAAAATTTTCTATAGAGCGACCGATCGCGCTGTGTAATTTTTTGACAGCAAAATTTGTACCGTTGGACTCCTTGTCAACAAGATTTGCTTTTCAATTTTGTACAATATTTCTACATCTTGTGATCCTCTTTTTGTAAACAAAAGTGAAGAAGGAGGAGCCTATGTTTGTGAAGACTCTCCTATAAATAGAGGATGATTTGAAGACACAAGACAACAACACACAAGCATACAATACAACAAGAAATCTGCAAAATTCTCCAAGCTTTCATTTTTACATTCTTGTTGTAATAGCCTAAGTTCTTGCACTTGCACAATCTTGAGGTCTAGGCTTTTTGTTCTTGATTACACTTGCACTCAAAGTTTGTATACTTCATTTATTGAGTTGTAATCTTGAATTTTTCTATCATCCAAAACAAGATATCATTGTTAGTGTTCTTGTGGTAAGAACACACTTGGGTGATCTTAGATGTTGAAGAGTGTGGTACTCTTCATAGGTGTTGAAGGAAGATTGTGGTAATCTCCTTGAAGGTGTTGTAAGAAGATTGTGGTAATCTTCAAAGGTGTTGTTGTATTAATTGTGGTAATTAATAAAATCTTTTTTTCTTTTTGAAATCCATCCCGGAGATACTGAGGTGGTAGAGGATTAGGCCCTAGGTGGATTGAACCTCTATAAATTGACGAGTGTTGTTTATTTTCCGCACTTACATTCTTGTCATTTATTTGTTCATTCGGAAAAGAGGGTAATTTGTGAAAAACCGGCATAATCTATTCACCCCCCTCTAGATTATCGTAGCCACTTGGACTAACAAGTGGTATCAAAGCCAAACTCTTTGGCTAGCTCGTTCCGAGTAAAGAGGAAAGATCCATGGCTACGAACGAAGCTTATCTCACCACCGGTGCCTCCACCAACAAGCCACCACTATTCGACGCCAACAACTACGCATTTTGGAAAGACCATATGGAGTGCTTTTTACAAGGGTGCGGATTTGACATTTGGAATGTGGTTATTGAAGGAGTTGCTCAACCAACAAAAAAATTGGAGGATGGCACCACAACTCCCAAACCGTTCAAGGAGTTCGAAGAAAATGACAAGAAGGCTTTATCTCTAAACGGTAAGGCCTTAAATATTTTACATTGCTCTCTTACCGCCACCGAGTATAATCGTATAAGAGGCATAAGGTCGGCACATGAAGTTTGGGAAAAATTAGAAACCATCTATGAGGGCACAAAGAAAGTGAATCACGCAAGAAAAACAATGTTTGTGAAAGATTTTGAAAATTTCAATATGCATGATGGTGAAAGCATATCAAAAATGGTGGAAAGGCTTGACAACATTGTCAATCCTCTTGTGGCTCTTGGAAAAGTCATCTCCAAAGAAGACAAGGTGGCCAAGGTGTTAAACGCCCTTCCCGGCTCATGGTCCGAAAAGGTGACGGCTATCACGGAAGCACAAAATCTCGAGACACTCAAATTCGATGAGCTCATCGGGAACCTCCTCATCTACGAAGTCTATCTCAAGGAGAGGAAAAATTTCAAACCATCCATTACTCAATCGGGTATGCAAAATATTCCTAAAGGTCTTGCATCTTCTTCTAATAATGCATACTATGATGATGATGAGGAGGAGGAGACGGCCGCACTTGTCCGGAAATTTGCAAAATTTGTGAATAAAAATAAGGCAAGAAAACCGAGAGACAACTCGTGTTTTAAATGCGGAAAATCCGGGCACTTCATAGCCGATTGCCCAAAACTCGAGGAGGAGGAACAAAAGAAGAAAAAATCTTTTCCCAAAAAGAAGGCTTTAAATGCGGATGTCAAGACTTGGGATGAACTCCTTGCCACAACCGATGAAGAAGGAGAATCCGAACATGGTCTTATGGCCATAGACGACGAAAACAATGAGGTACGCTCTAATGCTTCATCTTCTTCCTTAGTTGATGAATTACAATATGATTTTGATGAATTACAAAATGAGTTTCAAAATTTGATTGTTAAATACAAGACTTTAAAAAAGGAGCATAAAGAGCTTAAATTAGAAAAGGATAAATTGTTTACTTCTTATGAATCTCTTGATAAAGCTCATGCTATTACTCTTACTAAAGTCCGTACTCTTGAAACCGAAAAACAAACACTCACAAATGATCTTGAATGTTTGAAAAAGGATGTGCATCGTTTTAACTTAAGTACGGATAAGGTTACAAAAATTTTAGATGGACAGAGGTGAGCATTCTAAATTAGGACTTGGCTATAAACTTTTTCAACCTCTTTCAAAGAAAAAAGACCAAGGTCCGACTTTTGTACGTGCTAGTAGTGCCCATGATCTTATTTGTTTTTATTGTGGTAAAGTTGGTCACTATGTTAGTCATTGTAAATTGAAGAACAATTTTAGGTTTGTTTGGAGACCCAAAGGTCTCAAGGCTAACCCCCATGGACCCCAAAACTATAGGGTACCTAAAAATAATTCTTTTGTAAGTCATAGGGGCTATAACAACTATGGAGGATTCAAAATGGCTTGTGGACAGCGGGTGTTCACGCCATATGACCGGAAAGAGAGAACTTTTTACCAACATCAAGCTCCAAGAAGAGGGTATGGTCATGTTCGGCAATGGCAAAGGAAGAATTCTTGGAAATGGAGAAATTGGTAACTCTTCTTTCTCTCTTAGTAATGTTCTTTTAGTAGAAGGGCTTAAGTTTAATTTGATAAGTTTTATCCAACTTTGTGATTCAAATTATAATGTTGTTTTCAATAAAGAAAAATGCCTTATTTCCAAAAATGATAAAATTATTTGTGAAGCAAATAGAAAAGGCAATCTTTACAAAATTTGTACAAATGATTTGGTTAGTCAAAATATTTCTTGTCTTGTCGCCAATAATGATTTAACTAGTTTATGGCATAGGCAACTTTGACATGCTGGATATAAAAATTTGCAAACTATTTACAAAAACCAACATGTAAAAGGACTACCCAAATTGAATATTGAAAATCTTGGCTTATGTGACACTTGTCAAAAGAACAAATTAGTTAAGAGTAGTTTTAAGCCCAAAAATGAAATTTCTACAACCAAGCCTCTACAACTTCTTCATTTAGATTTGTATGGGGATATTGGTATGGCAAGTCTAAGTGGAAAACATTACACCTTCATTATTGTCGATGATTTTTCTAGATATACTTGGGCTCTTTTTCTTGTCAATAAAAGCGATGCCGTTAATGAGTTTGTTAAGTTGTGTAGACTTTTTGAGAATGAAAAAGAAGATACTATTAAGTCTATTCGAAGTGATCGAGGTGGAGAATTTGATGGTGAATTTAGAGTCTTTTGTGAAACCAAGGGATATGCACATAATTTTTTGGCTCCAAGGATACCTCAACAAAATGGAGTAGCCGCGAAAGGAAGAATCGGACACTTCAAGAAATGAGTCGGTCCATGCTCAATGAATTTTCACTTCCAAAATATTTTTGGGCCGAAGCCGTAAGTACCGCTTGCTATGTCATTAATCGAGTTTATATTCGCCCTAAAATGAATAAAACTCCATATGAGCTTTGGAAAGGAAGAACTCCAAATATTAATTATTTCAAAATATTTGGATGTAAGTGTTTTATTTTGAATACTAAGGATCAATTGGACAAACTTGATCCTAAGGCCGATGAAGGAATATTTATGGGGTATTCAACTAAGAGCAAATCATATATGGTTTACAATAAGACTAGTGGGGTTGTTGAAGAATCCATCCACGTCAAATTCAATGAAGCTTCGGGTGTTGAAAGGATACCCAATGATGATAGTGATGAAGAGGATGTTACTGAACCAATTGTTCAAGATGATGCTCAAAATGATCAACCTTCAAGCTCAAATGTTCCTCAAGAAGACAAAGGTGATACTTCGAATCTTCCCGTAGCATTGAAATTTAAGGGAGATCACCCAAAAGATCTTATTATTGGTGATCCCCTTGATAAAGTAATGCCTCGAGGAAAATTTGCCGAGAAAGCTCTTATATTTCAAAAAGAGCCTAAAAATGCTAAGGAAGCTGTTTAAGATGAGGATTGGTTTTTAGAGATGCAAGAGGAGTTGAATCAATTTGAAAGGAATGATGTATCGGAATTAGTACCTTGTCCTCCATCTCAAACAATTATTGGTACAAAATGGGTATTTCGGAACAAGCTCGATGACCAAGGCAATATTGTTCGAAACAAAGCAAGGTTAGTAGCTCAAGGTTATTGTCAAGAAGAAGGTATTGATTATGATGAAACATTTGCACCCGTAGCACGTTTAGAAGCTATTCGTATTTTACTTGCCTATTCTTGTTTTAAAATTTTCAAGCTTTACCAAATGGATGTAAAATCCGCATTTTTAAATGGTCTTATTCAAGAACAAGTCTATGTAAAACAACCTCCGGGGTTTGAAAATTTTTCTAGGCTTAATGATGTTTATAAAATTAAAAAGGCCTTGTATGGTTTGAAACAAGCACCCCGTGCATGGTATGATAGACTTAGCTCTTTTCTTTTGCAAAATAGTTTTACAAGAGGTAAAGTTGATGCTACTCTCTTTGTTTTTGAAAAGGGGCAAGATTGCTTATTAGTGCAAATTTATGTTGATGATATTATTTTTGGTGCTACTAATGAATTCTTGTGCAAGAAATTTTCTAAGTTAATGCAAAGTGAATTTGAAATGAGCATGATGGGGGAGCTCAACTTCTTCCTTGGACTTCAAATTAAGCAATGCCAAGAAGGAATTTATATTTCGCAATCAAAATATACAAAAGAGCTTTTGAAGAAGTTCGGAGTTAAAGAAGGAAGAACCGTCTCTACCCCAATGGTAACAAACGTCAAGATTAACAAAGATGAAAAAGGCAAGCCGGTTGATGAAACCAAGTATCGAGGTATGATTGATATTTTACTTTATTTAACCGCAAGTAGACCGGATATTCTTCATGCCGTTTGCCTATGTGCTCGTTTTCAAAGCAATCCCAAAGAATCTCATATGAGTGTCGTTAAAAGGATTTTTCGATATTTGAAAGACACTATTCAATATGGTTTATTTTATCCAAAGAATGAAAATTTTTCTCTTAAAGGTTATAGTAATTCGGATTATGCGGGAAATATTGATGATCGTAAAAGTACTTCCGGATCATGTCAATTTTTAGGCGATTGCCTAGTTTCTTGGTTTTCAAAGAAACAAAACTGTGTTTCACTTTCAACGGCCGAAGCCGAATACATTTCCGTGGCCTTTTGTTGTACTCAATTGCTTTGGATGAAACAAACTTTAGCGGATTATAAATGTTCTTTTGAAAGTGTTCCTATCTTTTGTGATAACATATCCGCTATAAATATTGCTCAAAACCCGGTTCATCATAACCGTACTAAACATATTGAGATTCGACATCATTTTCTAAGGGATTGTGTTTCAAAACGAAAAATTGGGATATCTTTTGTTCCATCTCAAGATCAATTGGCGGATATCTTTACAAAACCGCTATCTTCCGAGACTTTTGCCTCAATACGAGCTCGGTTAGGCATAATGCATATTGAATAAGGTCAATAATTACAATTTGCATGTTTTCAAAACTTAGGGGTGAAAAATCGGATTTTTGGTGTAAAATTCAGACAGAAAATAGAACTAGTGTTCAGGCACCGGTCGACGGCATGGTCGACTAGGTACAGGGATCGGTCGCCCTACCCGTCGATCGGTCGCCCTGAATGTTTTCAGCATTAAAACGTTTATGTCCTTCATTTTGTCATTTTGGCTATTTTCTTCTAAAATCAAACCCCTTCGCATTTTTCACTCAAAATTCACTCAAAATTATTTTCTTCTTATAAAATCTATATTTTTGAGTTTATGTAACTTCTATTTCATCCATATCATCTAACTTCTCCGATCAATTGGTAAGAATTTCTCCTTTTAATCTCAATTGGGTTGAACCCTTGAGAATGTGCTTGTATCTTACTATGTTGATGAAATTCTTGTATTAGTATAATGTATATGATGATTGTTGATGGATGAATGTTGTTATATTGCATTTGGTGATGAATTTTTTTGGCTTCAATGAATTACAAAGGCGTTATATATCTCTTGTTTTATTCGACGCACGCCAAATGTTCGACAAAATGTTTCTTTGAAAAATTCATCACCTACATGATTCTCTTGATTTGAAAAGTCTTATAAGTTTATAGAGATCATGTTTTATGAGCCTTTGCAAATCAAATGAGCAACTTTTCCCTTTTTATTTGGAATTTAAGCTTAAATTTTCAAAACGATCGATAAAATGCTTAAATTGCGCACTTTGATATGATTGTATGATGTTTTTATCGTGCTAACATTCTTTTTGATGATTCCAAAGGGGGAGAAACAGAAAAAATGCTCATATGCTCAAAGAAGCGAAAATAAGCTCGCAAGAAAAGCTATAAGCTAGGGCTCTTAAAAGCCAAAAGTTGTGAATAACACTTAGTCCATGTGATGTATTATGGACTTTTATGCTTGACTAATGATGTCTTTGTGACATGGGAGCTTCTAAGCTCATGAAATTCAAGTGTACTTTGTAAAAGCTAAGCTTTTAGCTTTTAGTTGGTTGCTTTTTTACTTGTTCTTGATATGCATATTGATAGGGGGAGCTCGTGCAAAAATGTTTTTGAAAAATCTTTGTTCCTATTCTTGTGTGTTTCACTTATGACAAATCTTGCTTGTAATGGATTGATGTTTTAGACCGGAAAATTTGTTTCGTTTTAAAATCGACTTCCTAAAATTGTTTTGGTTTGTAATCATGAAAAAGGAGGAGTTTGTTAGATAAATGTTTTTATCAAGATTTTGATGATTTGGTTTAAATGAGTTTTTATACCAAAACAATGTTTATAAATGTTGTCTAAATTAGGGGTGGGCATTCGGGGTCGAGTTTTCGGGTCCCGACCCGATCCGATCGGGTAAAACCCGATCCGGTCGGTTATTTTCAAAGGAAAATCGGGTATCGGGTTACCCGATACCCGAACTTAGGAAATCGGGTCGGGAGTCGGTAATAAGATTCTACCCGAACGGGTATCGGGTACCCGATCATTTAGTTTAAAAAAATAGATGAGTGTGTCCAGAAGGATAGTCACTTTCTTGTAAAACACATCTGACATCTATGTTTAAAGAACACTAGGTTTTGTCTTTTTCCTTCCACTTAACATCTTCACATCTTATTTTATTTCCTTTACTTTTACGGTTTTACCAAACCAAATCACACTTCTTCTTCACTCAAAAAATAAAAATCACACTTCTTCTTCACTAAACGCGGCAGATGAGAAGCGAAGAGAAAATATATAAGCAAAAGAAGGGAATGCGAAGGCAGAAACAAGGGTGGTGGCGGCGACCCGCAAATTTTTCTGTTTTGACATAGAAAACAAGTAAAAAAAAGAAAGAAGAAGTAACAGCAGCAGTAGAGAAGACATGATGTGATTGTGGCCTGTGGGGAAAGAATAAAGAAAAAGAGTAAGAGAAGAGAAGAAAGAGATGGCCAAAAGTTCCATTTTTTCCTTTTGACCAAATTCATTTTCTTTTTTTCATTTACATTTGCATTTTTTTTTTGAGGAAAACAGATTTCATTAGAGAAAATTAAGGAAGTCTCTCATCTTGGTTATCTCCTTCATTTTCTTTCTATTACCCGATACCCGAAACTCGGATACCCGAAATTTTAGGATACCCGAAACTCGGATACCCGATTTTCATCGGGTCGGGAGCGGGTAGCAAAATATCCCACCCGATTTTTCGGGTACCCGACCCCAAAACCCGACTACCCAAAACCCAACCCGATGCCCACCCCTAGTCCAAATACTTCCAATTGATTTAAAATATTTTTACTATTTTTTGGAGTATTTTTTGAAGTTTATTTTTGACAAAAATCGGACAACATTTCAAGTTGGAGGTCGACCGGTTGAGCAAACGGTCGTCCGGTACCTGGAGAAATGAAAAACAAGAACAGAACACTCCAGAACTGGATTTGTGAAGAGGGGGACCGGTCCACGATAGGGGCGACCGGTCGGACCCCCCTGTGACCGGTCGACCCCCCTCTGAATGGTACCTGGATCGCACTAATTTCCTTCTAAAGTTCAAAATTTTCTATAGAGCGACCGGTCGCGCTGTGTAATTTTTTGACAGCAAAATTTGTACCGTTGGACTCCTTATCAGCAAGATTTGCTTTTCAATTTTGTACAATATTTTTATATCTTGTGATCCTCTTTTTGTAGACAAAAGTGAAGAAGGAGGAGCCTATGTTTGTGAAGACTCTCCTATAAATAGAGGATGATTTGAAGACACAAGACAACACACAAGCATACAATACAACAAGAAATCTGCAAAATTCTCCAAGCTTTCATTTTTACATTCTTGTTGTAATAGTCTAAGTTCTTGCACTTGCACAATCTTGAGGTCTAGGCTTTTTGTTCTTGATTACACTTGCACTCAAAGTTTGTATACTTCATTTATTGAGTTGTAATCTTGAATTTTTTTATCATCCAAAATAAGATATCCTTGTTAGTGTTCTTGTGGTAAGAACACACTTGGGTGATCTTAGGTGTTGAAGAGTGTGGTACTCTTCATAGGTGTTGAAGGAAGATTGTGGTAATCTCTTTGAAGGTGTTGTAAGAAGATTGTGGTAATCTTCAAAGGTGATGTTGTATTAATTGTGGTAATTAATAAAATCTTTTTTTCTTTTTGAAATCCATCCCGGAGATACTGGGGTGGTAGAGGATTAGGCTCTAGGTGGGTTGAACCTCTATAAATCGACGAGTGTTGTTTATTTTCCGCACTTACATTCTTGTCATTTATTTGTTCATTCGAAAAACAGGGCAATTTGCGAAAAATCGGCATAATCTATTCACTCCCCCTCTAGATTATCATAGCCACTTGGACTAACAGAAGCTCGTATTGATAGATCTCTTAGACCTCTAGAATCTGCTATGGCTAATGCAGCAATTTCTCATCCCTCAAATATCAATTGTTCTAGACAAAACTTTGGTTTGAATTATCAGCAAGCTAGTTTTTCTAGAGGAAGAGGTCATATGGCTCGGGGTAATTTCAGAGGTTTTCTTGGAAACAATAGATTTCATAGGGAAAGGTTTTTCCTCTAATCGTATTATGTGTCAATTGTGTGGAAGGAACAATCATATGGCTCCACAGTGCTATTATCATTTTGATCACAATTTTCGGGTCCTTCTCATATGTCTCAGAATTTGTCCTACCCCCAGTCTAGATCTTCTTCTCCTTCTATAGGACATGCATTTCAAGGTAATCTTGCACAAATTCAGGGCTTGAATGCAAGTCATTACCCTGTTGGTCATGTACCATCTCAGTCTTCTCCTTGGTCCTTTGGCACTAAGGAATGGTATCCGGATTCTGGAGCTACCAATCGCATTACAACTGGGTCTTGGAATTTGCTGCAGCATACACCTTACACATGTTCTAAATAGGTTAAGTTGGGCAATGGTAAGGTTTTAAATATTCTGCACATTGGTTCATCCTCATTTTATTCTCCTTTTCTTCCTAATTGTTCTCTTAATCTAACTCAAATCCTTCATGTCCCTAAGATTACAAAGAGTCTTCTTAGTGTCTCCAGATTCTGCAAGGATAACAATGTGTACTTTCAATTCCATCCAGACTATTGTCTAGTGAAAGATGCCATTACTCATGTTGTTCTCCTCAGAGGCCACATTCACAATGGCCTTTATGTCTTTCCTTCCCAACAACTTCAGCTTCCTCGTGTATCAAGTACTTCAAATTGTAATAAAAGTCTTTCTTCTGCTTGTAATATGGCTTCTACTTCAGTTTCTTTTGATGTATGGCATAAAAGACTTGGTCATACAAATGATGCAATTGTTAGGAACATATTGACACAACAATCTATTTCATATCTCAAGAAAAATTCTAATACTGTTTGTCAATCTTACTGTCTTGGCAAAGCTCATAAATTCCCTTTTCCTCATTCCACCACTAAATATACTGCTCCATTGCAACTCATTCATTCTGACTTATGGGGCCGTCACCAATTCTATCTTCTAGTGGCTATAGGTATTACATTCATTTTATTGATACTTTTTCAAGACATGCATGGATATATCTTTTAAGGCAAAAATCTGAAGCCTTTTCAACCTTTCTCAACTTTAAATCACATGTTGAACTCCAACTTGGTCTCAAAATAAAAGCTATTCAAATTAATTGGGGAGGTGAATATAAACCATTTACTGATTATCTTACATCTCATGGGATTATACATCAGCACCCATGCACCTATACACATGAACAAAATGGTTTAGTTGAGCGCAAACATCGTCACAAAGTTGATACTGGTTTAACTCTTCTTGCTCAAGCTAATTTACCCATGAAATTCTGAGATGAAGCCTTTTGAACATCAGTTTATCTCATTAACAGATTACCAACACCTCCCTTGTCCTATAAAAGTCCTCTTGAGGTCCTGTTTCACAGTAAACCACAATATCATTCTCTTAGAACTTTTGGATGCTTATGTTATCCTAGTCTTCGTCCATACAATACTCATAAATTCTTCTACAGACTTCTCCTTGCACTTTCTTAGGATATAGCTTGATTCATAAAGGTTACAAGTGTTTAGATTCCTCTGGCAAAATTATCATCTCCAGGGATCTCATCTTTGATGAATCCCAATTTCCTTATTCTCAATCATCTTCCTCTCATGCCCCCTATTCCTGCTCCTTCTTCTACTTTTCCTTTCCATGTGTTACCCTCCTTTACCACCCCCATCCCACTGGTTCCCATCTCTCTTCTCCCACTCCTTCACACTCTTCTTCCACTGAACCAATTGTGTCTGTTTCTACACCTCTTACTAATGCTCATAATAATATTGTTCAGTTTCCTTTGCAAGTTGTTGATGCAGGTGTTCTGAATTCAACTAATGTTCATCCTATGATTACTAGAGCCAAAAATGGAGTGTATAAGCCTAAGGCATTTGTGGCCTCTAGAGAACCCATAAATCCTAAACTTGCTATTCTTAATGACAGATGGAAGCAGGTAATGACAAATGAGTACTTGGCTCTAGTAAGAAATGATACTTGGCAGCTTATTGATTTACATCCAGATAAACATGTTATTGGCTATAAGTGGGTATTTAGAGTGAAAGAAAATCCTGATGGCACAATAAACAAGTATAAGGTAAGACTTGTGTCTAAGGGCTTCAGTCAAGTTGCAGGGTTTGATTTTACTAATACTTTCAGTCCTGTGGTAAAACCTACCACAATAAGAGTTGTTCTTACAATTGCTCTCAGTAGAAAGTGGGAAGTCAGGCAACTTGACATTGCAAATGCTTTTCTTAATGGTGATTTGAAAGAAGAAGTATACATGCAACAACCATTTAGATTTGAAGATCCTAATTATCCTAATCATGTGTGCAGACTCTATAAGTCTCTTTATGGCTTAAATCAAGTTCCTAGGGAATGGTTTAACAAGTTGTATCAAACTATATCTTCTTTTGGTATTCACTCCACTAGGTCTGATCACTATTTTTTTGTCAGATACAAAGAAGGGAAAACTCTATGGGTTTCTCTATATTGGTGACATCTTGGTGACTGGTAGTGATTCTGAGGAGGTTCAACATTTCATCACAAGTCTCAGTAAAGCTTTTTCTCTCAGAGATCTTGGAAATGTTGACTATTTATTGGGGAGTTAGGTTCAATCTACTCAGCATGGTATTTGCTTATCTCAAACTAAGTATATCATGGATCTTTTGTGCAAGGTTAAAATGTTGAATGCTAAAGCCATCCATTCTCCTATGACATCTGGAGAAAAACTATCATCTTATGGTGATGACTTAATGTTTAATGTGAAATTTTATAGAAGTACTGTTGGGGCTTTGCAATATGTGACAATAACCAGGCCTGAGGTTGCATTTGCTGTCAATAAAGTTTGCCAATTCATGGAGAAACCATTAAATAGCGATTGGAAAGCTGTGAAGAGGATTCTAATGTATCTCAGTGGCACTGTGGAGTATGGTCTTCATTTTACTCTAGATCATTCCCTTCAGTTTAATCTGGTTGGATATTCAGATGCAGATTGGGCATCTAATTGTGATGACAAGAAGTCTACTACAGGTTATTGTTTATTCTTAGGAACAAATTTAATTTCCTGGCAGTCTAAAAAGCAACACACTATTTCTAGATCATCTACAGAGGCTGAGTATAGGAGGGTTGCTAGCTTGGTTGCTGAGATCACTTGAGTATAAGGGCTTCTGCAGGAGTTACATGTGCATTCTATTAAAGTTCCAATTGTTTGGTGTGACAATTTGAGTACAGTGCAGTTAACAGCTAATCCTGTGTTACATGCAAGCACCAAACATATTGAGTTGGACCTTTATTTTGTTAGAGAGAAAGTGCAGAAGCATCTTGTTGATATTAGGCATGTCCCTGCTATTGATCAAGTGGTTGATATATTTACAAAAGCCAATTCGAGTGCTACCTTTGGAACTATGCGAACCAAACTTAAGGTTTCAGATTCTACCTTAAGTTTGTAGTGGGCTATTAGAGAATGCAATAGCTAGTTAGATGGGGTTAGTTATAACCTCTAGTTAGTTTAGTCTGTTACAAAGTTAGTTATCAATTTTGTTATGTACTGTTACATTGGTTGTTAGCTTAGCTTCCTTCACTTGTATAATAGCCCTCCTGATGTATGGTGATCATTACTTTTGATATCAATAAATTTAAGCTTCATATAAGTTCTTTATAGTTTAGTTAATAACATCAAATCAATATATCATGTAAAAATTCATTCACGATTTTAATTAATAAGACTATTCTTCAATTTTTTAATTTTTGGATTTATTGAAAAACTACTTCTAAATACGAATTTTTATAATTTGAAATTTCGAGAATTTAAGATTTTAATAAAAATAATAATTTTTAAAGTTCTTGAATAATTTTTTGAGAAGAGAGATGAATGAACTTTCTTTATTTTTCACTTCTACTCATTTCTAATCTCTAAAAGTGGGTGAAAAGTTTCAATATTCTAAATGACTTGAAAAATCTGCATGAAAATTTCATTATTCATGGATTATTATTGTGGATTTATATGTTCCTGCTTGATTCATAAATTCTTGCTTTGATAAACTTGTATCATGCATAAAATTCCAATGAATTTTGTGCAAAATATGATATATATTATGCAAAATATGACATTATGGATTTTACTTGAATCTTTTGATAGGTTTCGAAATTCTGGCATACGTAGATTATTATGTGTGGTATTGATGAATGATGTGCTTTTGTGAGAAATTTGTTGGGATTTGGCTATTGCGAAGAAAATCAAATTTTAGGGATTTTGAGTAAAAATCTTAATCTTAAACTGGGGACTAAATCATAAATTTCTGAAACTGGAATGGTCGAAGACTATAAAGTTGAGATTGTATAAACTGGTGTACTAAAAATCTTGGATTAAAAATTTTGATTTCAAAGGATTTTGACAAAAAAAAATTCTAAAAGGTTTAGGGCCAAATCATAAAATTTAGGAATTTCCGACGACCAATTTGGAAGATTTCTATTTTTGTGGATAAAATATCATTCTTTCATACCTATGAACTTACAAATTTGGGTTTTAGGCAGCATAAGTATTTTGAGTTCTAACCAAAAAATATAATTTTAAGGAGATTCTGGGTCAATTTACAAAATATGAAAACCTGACTTCGAACTGTGAAACATTGATATCCAACAAATATTACGGACTTAATAAAGTTGGTTTCAATTAAAATAACTTTTGGTTCATTAGTTATAGAATCTTATGAATAAAAAAAAATCAGTTTTTAAGTTTTGAGTAAAAATGAGGATTTTTGAAAGTACAAGAAAAATTCCCAAATTTATAAAACTCGCAAATTTATAAAACCTGTGCTGGGTCGATAATTTTTCCTAAAAACTTACTGACTTTAGCATGTTAGACCAAACTTCAGTAAAATTTGGAGCCCTTTTGGCATGATTAAAAATAGAGCAAATTGTGGGAAATACTCGCTTGGGATAGGATAAATAGTTTTCTGACATGTGAGATAAAAAACTAAGTTTTCTACCTACTTTTGTGGTTCTTTTACCCAAATACCCTTATACTTTAAATGCAAAAGTAGGTGGAGTCCTATCTCTTTATTTTTTTTCTCTCCTCCTTTTTGGATTTTATAAAAAAATCTGACTTTTTGTTAAAAAATTCGAAAGCCTTCAAAAAAAATTATTTTTTAATCTATTTTTCATATTTTTAAACAATTTTTTGAGATTTTTAAATAAATTCCATATTTTAAATAATGACAAATGTTTAAAAAAAGTGTAGTTTTTTTTTAATTTTCATATTTAATTTTTTGTAGATTTTTTATTTTAAAATAACTTCGATTCTTTTTTGGTTTTTAAAACAAATTATCGTGGTTTTTTATATTTTAATATTTAGATTTTAAAATAATTTTGTGGATTTTTTGACGTTTTTTAATAAATTGCAAATATTTTTAAATTTTATTGAAACAATTTTCAAAATTAATAGACAATTTTCCAGATTTTTCAAACAATTGGGAGGTGGCGCGATATGGCACGATATGACACGATATGGACACGATATATATATAATAGGGGTGTGTGTATTTGGAGTAGAGTGTACACGATATACAATGCATGCACGATATAAAATTATTTACATGCACGATACACAATGCATGCCCATATACAATGCACGATATGCATGCACGATACATATGCATGCATGCACGATATGCATACACAATATGCATGCACGATACACATATACAATGCACAACATGTATGCACGATACAATGCACGATATATACATTACAATTCATGCATGCACAATATGCATGCAATGATGTGCACGATATTATGCAATTGACATGCACGATATGCATCCAATGCACATGTGCATGATATGCATGCAATTCACTTATGCACGATATGCATGCAATTGACATATGCATGAAATGTGTGACATGCACGATATGCATGCAATTGACATGCACGATATAATAGGGGCACGATTTTGGCACGATATGGCACGATTTGGACACGATACATAGTGTGTGTATTTGAGGGGAGTGTACATGGTTTTCAAGGAAAACAATAATTACATCAGTTTTAAAATTCAAAATCCTCAAATTAAAGGAGGGGCAGTTTGGTCAAATTGGGTAAAAAAGAGTATTTTTAAGTTGGTGGGTAGAAAAGAATACCCACTATCTATAGTGGGTAGTTAAAAAATTTCCCCTTAAAAATATTCCTTAACTTGAAATTCATTATCTATTCTCTTCTCAAAAAAAAATTCATTATCTACTCCCATTAAAGAGAGTTCTAAAGCAAACTTAGTTGTGGCTTAGCTTCATCAAATGCAACCGTGACTTAGTTACAACAAATACAATTGTGGCTTAGCTACATCAAACTCAACCGAAACTTAGCTACCGCAAACCTGAACTTAACTACAACAAATTCAACTATGACTTAGCTACATCAAACTCAACCGTGACTTAGCTATGCAAAGTCGACAGCGAGTCATGTTTGTTGATCTGCAGTTTTCTCTCATTTCTTAGCTTTTATCAACTACAATTTCAAAACTTGAATTATTTTGAGAATTTTGTATTTGAGAGAAAAGGAAAATGGATACCAACTGTTTTTTTTCAAACGCAAAATTCCAATAATAATCCTCATGCCCAATCTTATTTCATTGTGTCCAACTTAAATCGAAATTGCACTTGAATAATTGCTAACACTATGGTGGGTCAACGTGGTGGGTCAGGCCTATTTGACGTATGGAGTTCGAGTCTGGATTGAGCATCACAGTTGTAGTCCTTTGGCCTACTTACATAATCCTAATCCTATAACTGGAGGATAGAGTGTCCAAAGGGATGTAGGTCCTAGTAAGGGTATAATCACGGTATTCTTTAGGCAAAAGGCATGAGTTAATGTAACGCCCCATTTATTTTGTTTAGAATAATGAGCTTATGCCAATTATTTAAATCAATTAGATATATATAAGCTATGTTTAGATTATGTGTTTCATAGTGGCTTTGAGCATACCTTATGGCATATTGCATACTAGATTACACGAGTAATAGTATATATATATACATAGTTTTCAAAAGAATTATATTTTAGAGGCCTCAAGATATCGTGGCTCTAGACCGCCCCTATTAATTAGTTTAGTTTGGGGCACCTAGTCCGCCCCTAAGGGCTCTTAGTCCGCCTTATTAGTTATTTCGCTCCAAAACTGGGATTCGGTGGCTAGCTACCCCGGTACCATTGGAGTTGCGCGCATTGGTACCATGCCTGGGCCCTTATCAATTAAATATTTATGTAAGTATGTGCATTTAGTAGAAAATAGATATATCTTGTGCATGTTCATATAACCCTTTTTGATTGTTTTGTGAGACATGATGTTACTTACTAAGCTTTTTGCTTATAGTTTTATTTTCTCATATTGCGTATAAAGGCAAGGGTTTACTATAGACACGGAGGATAGCAGGGTGGTGCAGGGCGATAGTGGCGACGGAATCTCGGAAATTAGTTTCCGCTAGTATTTTAATTATATCGAGTTTAGACTTAATTGAAGTATTTCAGTTGCAGTTTGCGTAGACGTTTCTTTGGATAAGAACTCTTGATGACTTCTTAGTATTTCTTTATTAAAGGTTATGGGATTTCTAGCATTAACTCATTTTAGTTTTAAAAAAAAAAAAGGTATTCTATCTTTTCCTTTTTAACTCGAATTCTTTATCAGATGACTTTATAACAATTTCACTAGTCATTAAATAATAAGTTAATTAACATCCCTAGGGAGGGGGGTGTTACAATTAATGGTATCAGAGCGGGTTTCCGACATTCCGTTACGCTATCGCCAAGCATTGACTCTGCCATCTTCCAAGTAAGAATGTGTTTTGTTTATTGTTTCTCTTGTAAAGTTTGACACATCGATTGCGAGAAGTATATTATTACCTCATAAATATTAAGCATATTGTATTTAACTTATACGAATAATATTATGTATAAAGGTTATAGCAGAAAATGGCGAGAAGACGTGTTCCAACTACTCATGACCAGGAGGATAACGTCAGTCTCAATCAAATTAGGGAACAAGTTCTTAGGAACCAGGGTCATGAACGAAACGAGAATCAACCTCCACTAGAACATAATTTGCTAGATATTGTAGCTCAACTTCAGCGTCAGCTTGCAGAACAACAACGGACTATCGATGCTCTGCGAGCTAATCAGCAGGCTCCTCATGCTCCTCCTGCTGCTCCTCATGCTCCACCTCCTCCACCTAGGCTCTCCCGCATTAGTAGTTCGACAAGAACCTTATTTGCTTCAATGGCAGCAACTGAAACCAGAGAATTTCTCTGGGACAAAAGAACCATGGGACGCTCAAGCATGGTTCAAAACTCTTGAGAGCATACTAGAATTGTTGGATTGGCGAAAAAAATGAAAAGGTAAAGTGTGCATCCTTCATTTAGTTGGAGATGCTAGAATGTGGTGGGAAAGAATTAAGATGAAAAGGAATATTAACGATATGACATGGGTTGACTTTGAGACCGAGTTCCTTGAGGAGTTCTTTCACTTGAAGGTTACTAATAGACATTATGACGAATTCACTGAGTTCCGCCAAGGAGACTTATCTGTTGAGGAGGCTGTAAGAAATTTTAACAGGCTAGCTCGTTTATGCCCAGAGTTAGTTAGAGAAGAAAAGGAAAGGGTTAGATTGATGCTGAAGATGTTTCGGCCTGAGATAGCTCTCAATGTAACAAGTGGAGTTAATCGACCACAAACTGTTGAGGAGTGTCTCAGCAGTGCCTTGATTGCTGAACATTACTTGAATAACATGAAGGTTCACAACTCACAACAGAGGCAACCATCAAAGGAGAGTCAGAATCGTATTAATTATGGGGCCCAGAAATCTCAAAGCGGTAATCAGAACTGGAAAGGAAACAACAACAAAAGGAAATATTGGGACCAGAAACCTGTAGGAAACAAACCAGGAGGAGGAGGACCACCAAACAAACAAGTCAAATATCCACAATGTTCTAAATGTGGAAAACTTCATCTAGGTGAGTGTCGTCAGGGCACGAGCGGGTGTTATGTGTGTGGTCAGGAGGGACATATAGCCAAGTTTTTCCCTTCAAAGTCCAATCAACTACAGCAACAACGTAGTCAGTACCAGAATAATTCTGCTCGACTCCACCAGATGTAGGCAGCAATTGAGGGACCTCATATTAATCAGGGGAGACTTGAAGCCCCACTAGCCCCAAGATTTGAGGCCCAATCAGCCACTACCAATGCTCGTGTTTTCTCCCTTACCAAGGAAGAAGCTGTTGAGGCCTCCACCGTTGTCACAGGTCAAATACTCATCTTCAATCATATTGCTAATGTATTATTTGATACTGGAGCAACACATTCTTTTATATCTGATTCTTTCTCAAAGAAGTTAGATAGACCACATGATAACTTAGATCATAAATTCTTGACAACACTACCTTCTGGGGAGGTGATGATATCTACACACTTTTTATATGCGGTACCAATGACTATTGCAGAAATGGAACTCTATAGTGACTTGATAGTGCTAGATATGCATGATTATGATGTGATTTTAGGAATGGATTTCTTAAGTAAGTATAATGCATCAATTGAATGTCGAAAACGAAAAGTAGTATTTGAACTTGAGGCCAATTCTCGATTTGAGTTCATCGGTGAACCGAAGCAAAAGACCAAAAAAAATTTTATCAGCTATAAAGGCGCAAAAGATGTTGAGAAATGGATGCACCGGTTTCTTAGCGAATTTGGTGAATATGAATAAAGAAGAAAAACAAAAGATTGAAAGAGTAGCAATAGTTTGCAACTACCCAGAAGTGTTTCCCGATGAGTTACCAGGATTACCACCAAGCAGAGAGATTGAATTCGAGATTGATCTTATTCCCGGTACTGGCCCCATATCAAAATCACCTTATCGTATGTCTCCGGCAGAACTGAAGGAACTTCAAGTACAATTGCAAGAACTCCTTGACAAAGGATTCATTTGCCCAAGTCACTCACCATAGGGAGCCCCAGTATTATTTGTAAAGAAGAAAGATGGATCTATGAGAATGTGTATAGATTATCGAGAGTTGAATAAGGTAACTATCAAAAATAGATATCCTTTACCAAGAATTGACGACTTGTTTGATCAGTTAAAAGGAGCAACAATCTTCTCCAAAATTGACTTGCGGTCAGGTTATCACCAATTAAGAATTAGAGAGAGTGATGTACCCAAAGCTGCTTTTCGGACAACGTATGGGCATTACGAGTTTGTTGTTATGCCATTTGGATTAACGAATGCTCCTGCAGCTTTCATGGATTTGATGAACCGAGTTTTTAAGGAATTCCTCGATAAGTTTGTTATTGTATTTATTGATGATATTCTTATTTACTCAAAGTCCCAAGAGGAGCATAGTGAACATCTAAAGACCGTGTTGCAAACGCTTAAAAACCATCAATTGTATGCCAAGTTCTCAAAATGTGAATTTTGGCTTGATCGAGTAGCTTTCTTAGGCCATGTGATTTCTAAGGATGGGGTAATGGTGGACCCTGCAAAGATAGAGGCTGTAAGCAATTAGAGTCGGCCAAAGAATGCTAGTGAGATTAGAAGCTTTTTGGGGTTAGCAGGATATTATAGGAAGTTTGTTGAGGGCTTTTCCAAGATTGCCTCTCCTTTAACAACTCTTACTCGAAAGGGAAAGAAGTACGAATGGAATGACGAGTGCGAGAAAAGCTTCCTCGAACTGAAAAAAAGATTGACAAGTGCACCAATTCTTACCATCCCAGAAGGAGTTGAATGTTTTGATATTTATAGTGATGCATCAAAGATTGGCCTTGGGGCGGTACTTATGCAGAAAGGAAAAGTCGTTGCATATGCTTCGAGACAACTTAAAGATTACGAGAAGAACTACCCTACACACGATTTCGAGTTGGCAGCAGTTGTTTTTACTCTTAAGACTTGGAGACACTACTTGTATGGGGTCCAGTGCAAGCTTTACACGGATCATCAGAGTCTGAAATATTTCTTCACCCAGAAGGACTTAAATATGAGACAACGGAGATGGCTCGAGTTGGTTAAGGACTATGATTGTGAGATTTTGTACCACCCTGGAAAAGCAAACAAAGTAGCTGATGCCCTGAGTAGAAAGTCCTCTGCAACATTGATGTCATTGTCTGGACTATCTCAACCCTTAAGGAAAGAAGTGTTGGACTTTGGAATTGAAATAATTTCTGGACAACTCTCTGCTTTGACCTTGGCACCAACATTACTTGACGATATTCAAAAGAAGCAAGAAGAAGATCCAGATATTCAAAAGATTAAACATGAGGTACAAGAAGGAAGAGGTGTAGGTTTTCGAATATCTACTGATGGGACACTTTTCTTTGGCGACCGTTTATGTGTACCTAAAAATGAAGAACTGAGAAAACAAATATTGGAAGAAGCCCATAATACACCTTATTCGATGCATCCTGGTTCCACCAAGATGTACCACGACTTGAGAGATAAGTTTTGGTGGTTTGGAATGAAGAGAGATGTGGCAAAGTATGTCACCGCCTGCTTAACTTGTCAAAGAGTAAAAGCTGAACATCAGAGACCCGGAGGAGTTTTACAACCTATTCATATTCCAGAATGGAAATGGGAGGACATAGCTATGGACTTTATAGTTGGATTACCCAGAACGACGAATGGTTATGATGCGATTTGGGTTATCATTGATAGGTTGACTAAGTCTGCACATTTTCTTGCAGTCAGGATGACATATTCAATGGAACAAGTAGCTCAGTTGTATATTAAAGAGATTGTTAGACTTCATGGAGTCCCTAAGACAATTATTTCTGATAGAGATAGTCGATTCACATCTCATTTCTGGGAGTGTGTTCAAACGACCATGGGAACTAAGTTGCGATTTAGTACAGCTTTTCACCCTCAAACGGATGGGCAAACAGAGCGATTGAATCAGACTTTAGAAGATATGCTCCGAGCATGTGCATTGGATTTTAAAGGGAGTTGGTGCAAATATCTTTGTTTGGCAGAGTTTGCTTACAACAATAGTTACCAGATAACACTTAAAATGGCACCTTATGAGGCACTTTATGGGAGAAAATGTAGATCACCCATATGTTGGCATGAGGTTGGAGAAAAGAAAGAAATAGAGTCTCAGGTAGGACAAAACACTGACTTCATAGAAGAAACAACTGAGGCCATAAGAATTATTCGTCAAAGGATTGAGACGGCTCAAAGCCGGCAAAAGAACTATGCGGATGTACGAAGAAGACCACTTGAGTTTGAAGTAGGTGATTCAGTGTTCATAAAGGTAGCTCCAATGAAGGGAGTGATGAGATTTGGTAAGAAAGAAAAACTTAGCCCGCGTTATGTAGGACCTTACGTAATCACTAAGAGGATTGGTAAGGTAGCCTATGAATTAGATCTACCCGGGGAGATGTCTGCTATCCATAATGTCTTTCACGTGTCCATGTTGAAAAAGTACGTACCAGATCCGAGCCATGTTATCCAGCCACAGACAGTACAAATTAGAGGAGATTTGAGTTACGAAGAAAACCCCGTTGAAATCGTTGATCGAGAAGTTAAGTAGCTCCGAAATAAAGAAATTCCGTTGGTCAAAGTTATCTGGAGGAATCATAGAGTTGAGGAAGCTACTTGGGAGCGTGAAGAAGATATGAGACAAAAGTACCCTGAGTTATTTTAAGTTTCGAGGACGAAAATTTTATAAGGTATATGAGATTGTAACGCCCCATTTATTTTGTTTAGAATAATGAGCTTATGCCAATTATTTAAATCAATTAGATATATATTTTTTTTTATAATTATTGAGTTATTAGGATTTTATTTAACTTAGTATGATTATGCTAATATGGAGCTAGCAATTAGTTGAAAGGATTAGTAAATGTTTATAATGTGTGAATCTGTATTAATAATAAATAAGGGTATTAAAATTTCTATTATAAACAACTGACGTGGTTAAATAGATAAGGAAATGGTGAGGCCTCAAGATAAGTACAAAAAAAAAAAAGAGAGAGAGAGAAAGGTTATCTAGTAACCCTAAACTTCTACCCTATTAATTAGTCGCGTAACCTAGTCTTTCAAAACAATTAGAGAAGTAGAGGAAAGAAGTGGCGCTGGCTTCCACAACCGAATATTCACTCTGTAAGCCTACTCTTCATAACTCGTTTGATTATTTTAATCATTCATGGTGTATTGCAATCCACAAACTAGAGTTGCATGTGAATATTTGAATTGGATGATTGTATACGTAATCATCAAAGGAAAAACTTAGTGCCTTAACTAGTGGAACTAGGTAATCATTTCAATCAACTTCTTTTAACTATTAAATTATTTTAATTTGTGTAAACATATGTTAGATTTCCATGTGTAGAGATAAGGGTATAGTTTGGCTAAATTTGAAAACAAGTAACTAATTCTACTGGAATAATCTTGTAAATGTTGAAAAGTCATTCACTTCACATATATGTTTATGTATTACAGTGATTAGTCCACCACTTTAATTACGCTTCGCGACGATTGGTTTATTTACTAAGATTTCAATTTCTAATTTAGAATTGTGTACAATTAACACAGGGTGTTGGAAATTCTTGGTTTGATGAATAAGATCAGTTAATACTAAATACTGCAGATTAGTAAATTATTTATACCTTTTAGACATTTGTATTATTTTACTGTCTTTAGTTTGAGACCATTTTATTTGGCCTTGTGGAAAATAGAAGAACTTTGGATATAAGTTAATTAGTCATGGGAGATAAATTGACTATGCGAGTAGTTGTATTTAAAACCAATAGTTATAGATATGATTGTAGACACCAACAGTGTTGGACATGTCTTGTATTAATATATGTTATTTTTAAATCTATTAGACTGATTAGTATTTATTTTACAATTTTAGATTAAGATTCATTTTGTGGAGGTAAATTGGAAGTTCAGATATTGATTACCAGAGTTCAGGTAAGTGCATCTCTCACCTGCAATATGAATAGTCTAGTTTATGTTTGTGCCATTTATTGTATATGAGCTATGTTTAGATTATGTGTTTCATAGTGGCTTTGAGCATACCTTATGGCATATTGCATACTAGATTACACGAGTAATAGTATATATATATACATAGTTTTCAAAAGAATTATATTTTAGAGGCTGGTATCAGGGCTCCTAGACCGCCCACAGTTTAGTTTGGGGCACCTAGTCCGCCCCTATGGGCTCTTAGTCCGCCCTTATTAGTTATTTCGCTCCAGTGGGATTCGGTGGCTAGCTACCCCGGGTACCATTGGAGTTGCGCGCATTGGTACCATGCCTGGGCCCTTATCAATTAAATATTTATGTAAGTATGTGCATTTAGTAGAAAATAGATATATCTTGTGCATGTTCATATAACCCTTTTTGATTGTTTTGTGAGACATGATGTTACTTACTAAGCTGTTGCTTATAGTTTTATTTTCTCATATTGCAGATAAAGGCAAGGGTTTACTATAGACACGGAGGATAGCAGGGTGGTGCAGGGCGATAGTGGCGACGGAATCTCGGAAATTAGTTTCCGCTAGTATTTTAATTATATCGAGTTTAGACTTAATTGAAGTATTTCAGTTGCAGTTTGCGTAGACGTTTCTTTGGATAAGAACTTTGATGACTTCTTAGTATTTCTTTATTAAAGGTTATGGGATTTCTAGCATTAACTCATTTTAGTTTTAAAAAAAAAGGTATTCTATCTTTTCCTTTTTAACTCGAATCTTTATCAGATGACTTTATAACAATTTCACTAGTCATTAAATAATAAGTTAATTAACATCCCTAGGGAGGGGGGTGTTACAGTTAAAGAGATGTTGTGTCCCGAGCATTATAAGGATGGTCTAGGCTTCGGCCGACTCATGATGCAACCACATTTGTTTGGGGAGTTACAAGGCAAAACGGAGGAGTTGATGTCTAATCCACACGGCTCAATATTACTGATTTGTCGTAATCACACAATGATCCTACGCTTGTGAGCTCGATAGGAGTATGGCTCATTTTAGCACATATGCCTATATATTGTACCGTGCACTGTTTCATTAATATATACAAGATTCAGCTTTTCATATCTTTCTTAATATCCATGGCAGCTTTAATGGTTAGCTTTATAGCTTTAATATTTAGCCTTATATTGTTTCTTATCATGGTATCAGAGTATGCTTGACTTGTCTCTGGTACCTCCTCTTTCCCCTTTTATCTTTGTTTTGTTTCTTTCTTTTCATATGTCAAAATGAGTGGGTTAAATTCTGCTAATTCCTAGAATCAGACTGCTATTCCCATGGTTTCACCCTCCATCAACCAGGGAGCTGTCATTCAGCCCCAAAACCAATTAATCTCTCTTAAACTTAGTGATTATAACTATTTTCTTTGGAAGCAACAAGTTCTCACAGCTATTAGAGGCTATGGCCTAGAGAACTTTATTTCTAAAAACTCTCAGTCACCCTCTATGTTTCTTACTGTTGAAGGGTCTTCTACCCAAACTCAAGAAATCAATCCTGAATATCTCTTGTGGAAAAGACAGGATCAAGTCTTAGCATCCTGGTTGCTCTCATCTCTCTCAGAAAGTTTGCTTATTATGATGGTTGGATTGGAATCTTCTCATGAAATTTAGGAAGCTATTGAAAAAAACTTCACAAGTCAGTCAAAGGCCAGGCAGATGCAGTACAAGATGTAGTTGCAAGCTATAAAGAAGGAAGGAATGTCCATGAGGGAATATCTCAATAAAATCAAAAGTTGTTGTGATATGCTTGCCTCTGCTGAACACCCTGTTATTGAACAAGATCATATCCTGCATATTCTAACTGGCCTTGGTTGTGAGTATAACCCTGTCATAGTTGCAGCCCAATCTAGAGTTGAACCATACAAACTTAGAGAAGCTTATGCTATGTTACTAAGCTTTGAAACAAGGCTTGAAACTATGAATACCTCTGTTATAAATATTGATGGCTCAAATTCTTCTGTTAAATACTCAAGGATACAGAGGAAGAGGTCAGAATATGCAAGGATTTGGACAAAATGCAAGAGGTGGAAGAGGAAGAAACTCCTACAGAGGAAGAGGAGGTAGAGGATACAGGTCTAACTGATCCTCTTGTCAACTATGCAACTACTCTAATCATACAACAGAGAAATGCTACTATAGGTGCATCTAACCATGTCACCAATGATCTCTCAAATCTCAGTCTTGCCTCAGAATTCCAAGGAACCAACAAAGTGCAAATTGGAAACGGTTTAAGTTTGCCTATCTCACGCATTGGTAACTCTCACTTTATTTCTTGTAATCCTCATTCAAAATCTTTTTTACTCAAAAATCTTCTACACGTTCCTACTATAACTAAAAACCTTCTTAGTGTATCACAGTTTGCAAAAGATAATTCATGATATTTTGAGTTTCACCCCTTTTTGTTGTGTCAAGGACTAGGAAACACATCAAACTATTCTCAATGGATGCCCTAAGGATGGCCTATACAAGTTCGATATTCACCCCATGCAGTCCTCATCATTGAAAACTGACCATTATTAAAACTTATCCAGTTTTTTATTTTTTTCTATTTAGTTAAGTGTGTTAGCAATCAAGACTTCAAGCTTTGTCACTATAGACTAGGCCATGCTGCAAGAAATATAGTTGAAAAAGTTCTTCAAAGTTGTAATCTGCCCTTTAGTTCTAATGAGAAACAAAATTTGTGTTGTTCTTGTTTACAACTGTTGGAAATTTGGTTTTGATAAAGTCCTGTCATTTTGAAAATTTTCTTTTTACTCAAAAAATCTTCTTAATCTACCTTCCTAGATGTTCGTATATTTTGTATTTCTCAAAACCAAATTTTGGGTAATGAGTGAGAAATTAATACACAGTTTGCAAATGGGCAAATCCTAGATAAATCATGTTATTGGTTGGATTTTGGATGATCACAATAGGCCATGGGCACCCCTCTTTAAGCTCGGGTTTTGTTGTGTTGTGTCAGTTTGTCACTAAAATGGGCTTGGCCCAAACACATCAAACTCTTCTCAAAGGAGTTTGTAACCCCAAGATATGGTCATAATGTGATTTGTAACTCTTGGAAGTTACATTTGGTTAATTGCCCATTTTCTATCATTAAATCTCCTCCATGTGTTGGGAATTGTTGCCTGAGATGGAAGGAAATCATGGGAAATAGGGAGAAAGAGAGAGAGTCATTGACAGGATGTTATCCATTATTAAAACATCTATCCAGTTTTTTTTTTTTCTATTTAGTTCCTAGTTCGAGTGCCTTTGTTAGCAATCAAGACTTTTATCTTTGTCATTACTAAACCGTGAGCACTAGGCCATGCTGCAAGAAATATTTGTTGAAAAAGTTTTGTTTTTTTCAAGTTTTGTCGATTCATGCTCATGAAGTTGGAGTTCATTCAAGACGTATAATAGTTAGATTTTGCTTCAAGTTGTAATTTTTGTTTCTATTTTTTGTAAGGCCATTGTTGAAGGCATTTCCCGTTGTAACAATTGTTGTATTATTTCCAACAACAACTTGTTTACAAGCTAGAAGTCATAAATTACCTTTTCGTGATTCTGAATCTGAATTTAATCAACCATTTGAACTTATTCATACTGATGTCTGGGGTCCTTCACCAATCAAATCCACCAATGGCCATCTATATTATGTCACATTTGTTGATCATCACAGTAGGTATACATGGATTTATCTACTTAAAGCAAAATCTGATGTTTACAGTGCCTTTATCCATCTGAAAAACCTCATTGAAAATCAATTTAACACCACAATAAAATCTGTTCAAAGTGATGGGGGAGGGGAATTCAAAGCTCTCACTAAGATATTTCAAAAATCTAGTATACATCACAGGATATCATGTCCATATACTGATATACACCTGAACAAAACGGTCTAATTGAAAGAAAACATAGACATGTTGTAGAAATGAGGCTCTCCCTTCTATCCCACTCTAGTGTGCCCCATAATTCTGGGATGATGCCTTCACCACAGCTGTCCATATTATAAATCGATTACCAACTCTAGTTTTGAAATTTAAAACACCTGTTAAGATCTTGTACAAAAGAAAACCTGACTATCATCATCTCAAACCATTTGGTTGCTTGTGTTTTCCACATATTAGACCATTCAATAAGCACAAACTTGAATATAGATCTCTTCCCTGTACTTTTTTGGGATACAACTCAAATTATAAAGGGTTTGGGAAAGTTAAAATTACCAAGAATATTATTTTTGATGAATTTGTCTTTCCCTTCTCAGCATCTAAACCAATTCATCAGCCTGTGGTGTCACCTACTCCTTATATTTTAGGTCCACCTCCTCTTACACTTTGGAATAACACTATCCCTACTCAACAGACTGTGTCACCCCTTAACACTGAACATGGTTTTTCCCATCCCTCCTCCCCCATCTTCTCCTCCCCTGCCAACACGAGCTCCCATCTTCCTGCCCTATCCAAACTCCAGTTACTTTACTGTTCCTCTTATTGTTGAGTTACCAATTGTGGGTGATTTGCACACTGATCCTATTCCTAATGCTACTACTGATCATTCTCCAGTTGCAGGGACACATCACATGGTTACTCGTTCTAAGGCAGGTATTTTTAAACCAAGAGTTCTTTCTCTCAGTCTTCTTGATACTCATGAACCTGCATCCTTCACTGAGGCTCTTACCACGGTAAATGGAAATATACTATGGATGAAGAATATGATGCATTAATAAAGAATAATACCTGGTCTCTCACTGTCTTACCCCCTGGTAAAACTCTGGTTGGTTGTCGATGGGTTTACAAACTTAAGAAACATGGAGATGGGAGTATTGCTAGGTACAAGGCCAGGTTAGTGGCCAAAGGTTATGATCAAGTTCCCGATTTTGATTTTACTGAGACTTTTAGTCCAGTAGTGAAGGTCACAATCATTCAAACTGTCCTCAGCATTGTTGTTCATTATAGGTGGAGGATAAGGCATCTAGATGTAAACAATGTGTTTTTAAATGGTAATCTTGACACTGAGGTATATATGGCTCAACCTCCGGGTTATGAAAAACATTCTTCATGTTCTTCTCAACCCCTTGTTTGCAGATTAATCAAGGCTATCTACGGGCTCAAACAAGCACCAACGGCATGGTCTGGAAAATTAAAATAAATTTTACTTCAACTTGGTTTTTCATGTTCACGGGCTGATAATTCTCTTTTTATTTAGAATAGCAGTGGTGGATGTATATGGTTACTTGTCTATATTGAATGACATTTTAGTAAGTGGTAGCAGTGCTCTGGGAATTGCTAATTTAATTCACTATCTTGAGGATGTTAGAGAATATAGCAGCTAACATGACCATGGTTAAATGTGTTTTATAAGTTGTCATTCATTTTAGATGAAATGTAGCAACTTTAGAATATTCATCTTATTTGTGCTGATCATGAAATGCTTGAATTAAGAATCTATTGCCAAGTGTTGTAATCTAACCGTTGGTAGTACAGTCTTTTTGATTCCTTCCTCAACTAATAGGAGTATGGTTCATTTCAGCACCTATGCCTATATATTGTATTGTGCATTGTTTCATTAATATATACAAGATTCAACTTTTCATATCTTTCTTAAAGTATCCATGGCAGCTTTAATGCTTAGCTTTATAGCTTTAATTATTACCCTTATATTGTTTCTTATCAAGATGGAAGGTAATGAAGTCTTCAACGGTAAGAGATAGAGTGCGGAAAACTCCATGTTGGAGATTTTAGTTGTAACAATTATCATTAGTTATTTGTTAAGTTTGATTCCACTGCGTAAGTTAAATTTTGTTTGTTATCATCTAATTGACATTTGGATATAGTTCTTGAAGAGCCTTGATAAAATATTTTGGGGCGAATTACCCAAAGGAATTATGATGAACAATGGTGTAGCTGGATTTACCATGAGTCCTTGAATAAATAAGTTTGTTGAAATTGTGGATATGAAATTATGTTTTCGGGGCGTGACACCTTATTTCCTACATTTTAATAGACAATTGCATATAATTCAAATTAATACATAGCATAGAATATCATTTTAATTTGGTGCATAATACATATACAAACACCCACATATTAATTCTCGGCAAAAACTCATGTAGGACCGTCCTACGGGTCAGAACATGTTCATACCGACCCGCTACCCGATCCGCCAGTTATATTTTTTAAAAAAATATTTTTTAATTAGCTAGTGTTTTAGTTCTCTGTCCTTCTCTCTCTCTCTCTCTCTCTCTCTCTCTCTCTCTCTCTCTCTCTCTCTCTCTCTCTCTTCTCCCATCTTCTCCCTCTCTCTCTCTCTCTGATAACATCTCTAATCTTTTTTCCCATTTCTTCTCACTATTTTCTTATTCCAATCTTCTCCCATTCTTGCTTTCTTTGTGTGTTTATCATATTTTTTATTTGTTTTTTTTAGTTTTTTCTCGAGTTCTTCTTCGCACTTTTACTATCACTGCTGAAGATCTTTCCGTCTGGTGTTTTTTGCTCTTAGCCATTGTTTTCCACCATTGAAGTTTGCAGGTAATTAGTTTGACAGATTCTGAATTTTTTGCACTATTTGTAAATATTTTTTGGGGATTTTTATATATTTCAAGTATTTCTTAGATTTTTACTTTACATGTTACCGAAGTGGAATAATGTATAGATTTATGTTGAACATTTTATTAACCTACATTTGTTTGATTTGTTACTAGATGGTGATTGAAATTTTTGGATTTATAATTTTTGCCCTACTGATAGTATATATGTGTTTAAGAATTTTTGTTTTTTATTATGATGTTTATAAAATGTAGATTGCTTGAAAGTATCAGAAATTGAGCAAACAGTATCAGAAATTACCTCAAAAGTACCAGTTTTATGACAACACATTTGAACATTAAACATATTTTCGTTAAACTGAATTTTTATTTTTTTGTTGTTAAATTGAACTTAATTGAAATTGTTAGATTAAAAGTATCTAAAATTGCCTCAAAAGTATCAGAAATTATCTTTAAAGTATCAGTGTTTTCCTATTTGTAGATGACTTGACAGAAATAGTTGGTGTACAAGAGAGATAAGGTAAGAGGAGGGGAAGGGCAACCCGGAAAAAAGTAGCGTAGGAGAATGGACTCCGGAAAAAATTATGTAAAAGAAGAAAGTCCGATATAGAAAGTTAGCACTTGCCTTGGAAAATATTGTTGAAATAAACCCGTCAAGAAGCGCAAAAAGAAACAAAAAAAATAAAGCAAAAGAAATTGTAATTGTTGATATTATATGTTGACAAAATTCTTGTGATTATGTATATAATTTTTGTGAATGTTGTCAATCCTTTTGCCATTTTCGAAATATATTCATTTTGATGCTGAAAAGTATCGTCTATGAAAAATATTTCTGGGGAGTCCAATATCAACTGAAACAACCGAAAAGTATCAGTAATTATGTTAAAAGTATCAATAATAATGTGAAAAGTATCATTAATCTACACTGGGATATGTAAAATATTGAAACATAATTGTGCATGTTAAAAGTATCAGAAATTGCCTGAAAAATATCATAAATTTCCTTAAAAGTGTCTGTATTCTGCACTTGAATACGTAAAATATTAAAACATAATTGTGCATGTTTAAAAATACCATAAATTGCCTCAAAAGTGTAAGTAGTCTACACTAATTGCTTAAAAAGTATGTCATTATAATCTGATAGCTAAAATGTATCACTATTGGTGAAAAAGTATAACTTTTGATGTTTATAATATTTAAAATGTAAAAGTATCACAAAACATCCTAAAAGTATCATATTTATTGCTCAAAAGTATCACTAGCGAGATTTGTGGCTTTGTTGGAGGAGATCTGAGAATAAAAAGAGAGAGATAAATAGATCTATTCGAGGGGACCACAAGATAAGAGGAGAGAGAAAGAGAAATATGCTCCAAAGATCTAACAGTTGCAGCCACGTAAGTTCTATTTTGTGACTAGTACCCGGATCCGCAGATTGTAGGATCCGTCTTACGGATTAAGATCCGTAAGACAGTCCTACAAGAGACATTATCTTAATTTTCACCTATAATATAAATTTATAAAAAACAAAGGGGATATACAAAATTGTGCAAATTACATGAGAATTAAATTAATAAGTCATACAATGGAACTATGGGAAAGAGTTATAGAGGCAAGAATAAGAAATGAAACTAGTATATTAGATAATCAATTTGGCTTCATGCCAGGAAGATCCACAATTAAAGCTATACACTTAATTAGACGATTATGTGAACAATACAACAAGAGAAAACAAGATTTACATATGGTTTTTATTGACCTTGAAAATGCATACGATAGAGTCAACAGGGATATAATGCGGCGCGTATTGGAAAAAAGAGGAATAAAAATAGCTTACATAGATGCCATAAAAGATATGTATGATGATATAACAACATGTATCAGGACACCCACAATAATATCTAGTGAATTCCCAAACACTATAGGTTTGCATCAGAGATCCGCTTTAAGCCCTTACCTTTTTATCCTAATAATTGATGAAGTCACAAAACACTTACAAAAATCCATCCTCGAATGTATGTTATTTGCGGACAATATAGTTTTAATTGATGAGACAAGGGAAGGAGTAAATGCAAAATTAGAAGTTTGGAGAGAAGCACTCGAATCAAAAGGTTTTACTATAAGTAGGGCTAAAACAGAATACATGGAATGCCACTTTAGTAAAAACAACAAGAACAATGAGACGAAGGTTAAAATTGATGGACATGAAGTGAGTATAACAAAAAGTTTTAAATACTTAGGATCTATAATTGAAGAGAACGGAGAAATCAATAAAGATGTCACACATAGGATCCAGGCGGGTTGGAATAAATGGAGGAGTGCATCTTCTATCCTTTGTGACTGTAAAATACCATTAAAATTGAAAGGAAAATTTTATAAAACGGCCATAAGGCCCGCAATGCTTTATGGAGCAGAATGTTGGGCGACTAAATATGAACACGGACAAAAAATGAGGGTAGCAGAGATGAGAATGTTAAGATGGATGTGCGGGCACACTAGATTAGATAGAATAAGAAATGAACACATTAGAAACAAAGTGGGAGTAACACCAATAGATGAGAAAATTAGAGAAACACGATTAAGGTGGTTTGGACATGTTTATAGGAGACCTTTAGATGCACCTGCGCGACATTTAGAAGAAGGTAGAGAATCACTCACACAAATCAAAAAGCAGAGGTGGCCTAAAAGACTTGAAAAAGCTTTATTAAACAAGACATGTTATACCTAAAAATAAATGAAAATATGGCTTATGACCGTAAACGATGGCGCGATATGATCCGTATAGCCAACCCCACGTAGTGGGATTAAGGCTTAGTTTGTTGTTGTTGTCATTGTAATATAAATTTATAAAAATGTACATATACATATCAAATGTTTATTTATCTTACAATTTTATATAATTGTGGGTTAAACGCCATATTATATATATGAAGTTTTGAACATAAATTTTATGTGGAGCTGTGTAATTAAATGCAATTCTTCTTAGCACAAATATAGTATATCTGCCTATAATCTACTATCTACTACTATCTACTACTATCATAAAAACGGTTAGACTAAAATACCCTCACTTAAACTATTAAGTATAATGGCATAAAGGTAAATTACATATGGGATAGGTATATGTAACTGTAAACTCTTAAAAACCTGTGTTGGGATCCATAATTTTTCCTAAAAACCTAATGAGTTTCAGTATGTTAGACCAAACTTCAAAAAAAATTGGAGCCCATTTGGAAAGATTAAATTATTCCTTAACTTGAAATTCATTATCAATTCCCATTAAAGAATTAGCTACAGCAAACCCAACCGTGACTTAGCTACAACAAACTCTCTTCTCAGAACAAATTATCATTTTCCTCTCAGTGCTAAGACCCTCATCCAAACTGCTTTTGAATGTCATTGAAGGATATTGTGGCAGATCCTCTCCTCTTAGCTTTTGGCTGAGATGGGTGATCCTTCCACCCAGTCATATATATGACCTGAAAATGGGTAACAAAATCAAGTCTAAATTAACAGCTGCAGTTGAGGGTGGAAAGGAGGACAAAAGCAAGTTACTTGAGCATATAAACATGGGAGGAAAGTCTGGCCAGATTAATTGCCGTTAGCAATCATGTCAGAGTTTTAAAGATAGAGACATTCCCACCGCAATTCTCCATGTTCATGCATTACAAAATAGATTCTGAAATGTTCATGTAGGTATCACTTGTATTATTAGCCGCGTGCTGAAAGAAAGTACCCCAGCCTAGAGCAGAAATTCCAAAAATAAAGCAGCATTCGACGGGTTCAAGAGCATGAAGGATTAAAATATTTGATCAAAAATCTCTTTTGATTCAATAGAATGATAGTGTAGATTTAGACCCACGAATTCCAGGGTTTGCCTCAAACTGGCCACACCTAGTCTTCGTGTCCGGGGAAGATTTGTAATGCGAGGAAGTGTGGGTGAAAATGAAGCAAGCGAGGAGGGGAAAAAACAAAAAGATAAACAAAAACAAAAAAAAAAAAACCTTGCAACCATATATATGACTAAATGGCAAGATTTTGCATGTTCTAAATAACCTGGAACGTTGCTGGGATGGTGCCATCTTCTGCAGCAAACATCGACTCATAAACAGCTGCTGTAGCCAGAGCAGTATCTCTCTTCAAAATCTGATTAACAATTACGACGGAATATTTGAGTGAGGAAGACGGCATTTAAATTTTTTGAAACTGGATGTCTTGTTTTGTGGGAAACATAAATAGCACTGAAGTTCAAAAAGACAAATGTAACCATGAATTTGGATCTTACTTTGCCCCTTTGAAATAGAGCATTAGTTTCGCCCATAGTACGAAGATGTTCGATCAGCTCCAGAGCTACCTTAAATGGAAAAGTAAACGGTGCATTATATTCATCAAACAGCAAAGTTTGCGACATATACGTATCTATCCAAATGCTAAAGCATAAGAGAAAATATTAGAATTGACATAATAGGAACTCCAAAGACTGAAGTATCAGACAGAGGAATTGATAAGAAAAGATGATAAGATGAATACAATACAGTAAACTTCAAGATCAGCTGACAACGAACAGAGCAGGAAATAAAATGACAAATGGAAAGTTCACAAGACACCAGAATTTTTAAGAATGATCGATTAAAATGCCCCAAGTCATTAGTGAACCTAATTGAATATTTGGGAATAATTAGACTAATGCCATGTCAAGAAGCTGGACCAACATAAATCAACATCCAGATGTAGGAAATGAAAACAGAATTAATTAGATCACATGCTTCAGTTAATTATTCTACCAAGTTGCAACATTTTTATCTCAAAACTCACACTCATACACTAAAAGTCATTGTAGGAATTTTTTTCATTAATGTACTTCCAGCATTGTTACATAAGATGTTAACTTCACAAAATAGACTGACAGCTACCGTAAGGTTGCCAGCACCAGTTAAATCGTTTTTTATGTCACCAATATCAACTGTCTGTCGTATGACAATTCCCCATTATTGGTCTAGTAAAAGCTATAGAATTAATCCCAAGAGTGACATCGTTAGAATGAATGAGCCAACTGAAACGCATGTTCGCTGAGGCTGATTTAAAATAAATGGCTTTATGTGAATAAAGCTCAAAAAACTTATGTTCACGGAGCTACAAGTTTGCATATGCTTTGAGACAAAAACCAAGGATGCATGGAAAAGACCTACAAGCATGTTTTAATCCAGATGGAGCTCGACTGCATCACTTTTAGAATTGAAGTTTGTAACAATCTCATATCAAAAGAAATTGCCTGATGCAATAGATTTTACACTTTGATCGATAAACCATCAAAACTTATCACATACCGCTGTTATATCTCACAGTATATTCATCCACATCAACTCCAGGAAGAGTGAAGCCTGCCCTAGTTAACAGATTTCCTGCATCACGTACCTATAAGATCAAATGAAGCATGCCGTAAAATCACAAGAATGTAAAAAAGTTTATTTTTTGAAAGAAACCTAGCATAAACTACCATGAATATACTGCAGTAGTCAAGTTTATATGCAAATAGACACAACATAACTTTTTACTTTATTGGCAGAACTCCATTACGAAACTGCTCCAGTTTCCACTGGCATCTAGAAATAAACTCTATAGATAAAACAGAAAAAGACATTCGTAAAACAAGTAACAAATTTTATATATGCACTTTCAATTAAGAGTTTAAGCTTACAGAAGATAAGACGCCAACACCAACGAACGCACATAAATGTCGATATAAATATGTTGATACCTTCCTTGTTTTCATATACTTTTAGATAGTTACTTAGCTTTTCCTAATCTCATACCAAATCAAACAGGAGACCATATTGCTATGAACGTCGTCAACCAATATGGATATGATTAAGTTTCAAATGTAAGTACCACTTTACACAAGTGACTAGTTGAATAATAGTTTGGACTACCACCAAACGACTGCATGAAATAAGTTGATTTCTGCTAATAACTTAATGAGTCTGCCACACGCCAAAACCAACCCATCAAATAGTCAGTATCTTAAGATAACAACCGCTGACATTAAGTAATATCTCTAACATAAAATGATATGTATCGTGCATAAGAAAGCATTATTTTAAGGCATCACTATATCCCCCTCCCTTTGCTAATGGTTATAACTAACATCCTATTCTGCTTCTCACTAGGTTAGACTGGGGGTCAACATGAGGAAAGATCTAAGAAAGCAAACTGCGTCCGGTGTAGACAGCCCCCAGAATGAGTATGACTTGAAATAGAAATTTGAGTAATGCTCAGAAAGCATTAACTTGTCAACGTAATGTATAGGGCCTTTTTTGTTGTGTGTTTATTCTCAAATCTTCACCAGGTTATAGTTCTCCTGATTAATACCTGTCAATTTTTTTGAACAATCCAGGGAAAAAAAGTAAGATAGCACAGTATAAGTAAAGAAATACCTGAGCCAAAGGTGACAACCGAGGACTGATGCCTCCTTCACGTTCCATTTGTGCTATTGTGCATGCTATTCTCAGCTCTCTGAAAGACAAACAGAGAGAGACAGTGAGGCATTTCACAAATTGCAAAGAATTCCAAAGTGCACCTTAAAATTTGAAGATGTAACCTTAAAGTTTCCCCACCAAGAATAGCTGCCAGAAATAAGCCGTCGGGCTTCAGGGCTAACCTACTCTGCCATAAGAATAATAAAGCAAATTATATCTTCAATAACTGAATGTGATATCTCTCCTTTTTGAAACAACAAAAGGCTGAGAGAAAATTGAAAAGAATAACCAAGAGAAAAGTCATTGAAACAGATCATAATAAAAAATGAGTCACTGAAGAACAAGCAGAAACCTGTATCATGGCTCCAGGAAGATCATTCGTCAATGAAGTCCCAAGCTACTAATAACCAGGTCCAGAGAGCTTCACAAGCAGGAAAAATTTCAAACCAGTCATCCCTTTTTTTATAACCACGACTGCACAAGCTACTGTGAACTACAAAGTTCAGAATAGCAGTTCATATATTGCATACCTTTCCTTCACGGGCAAAAACTCTTCGTCAGCGACAATGAAAGATGTTTCAACATTTTTGTTTGGTGAATTTTGTTCACTCTGTTTGCACAATTTCACCATATCATATGAAGAATCCATCATTATAAGCTTTTCAATGCCACCTGAAAGGAAAACATGCCCCTGTTCATTGGAAAAGTGATAATTTTCAATGTAACAGTTTTTTTCTTTTGTCTTTCTCTTGTTCTTTTTAGGCATTACGGCATGTCCTCTGTTTTTTCAGTACTCTCCATTATGTGTGTCTAATAATATAGTTAACTCCTGTTGTTTATATAAACCAGGTGACGTTCAATAGTGAACCATGACTTGGTCACCAGGCCTAAACACAAGACAGCTGTACAGCCCAGCTAAAAATAGTTTTCAACATGAGATATTTAACTCCTACATGATGACTCTTATACTCCACTGAATAAATTTTCTAGTCAACATATGAACTTTCAGAGCAGTAAATGTGACACTGATCTCTTTAAATTTTCAATAAAATAACCTTGTAAGTGAAGCTAGGAATACTCTTACATTACGCATAAAGTTATTTTATCAACAAAAATTCATATGAAACAGTGAAAAATCCAGCTAACCAAAATGATCATGTAGGATCTGCTTTTTTAGATTACTATTGAACTGTGTCAAATTCAAGATTATTTGAATAACCACAAAGTTCTTCCAATGGCCATGAGAGAGATAACATTTGAACACGAATGTTATACCACTCGTGCATAGTATTTTTTTATGATTTGTTCTGAATCAGGTAACGATACCTTATTATACATCGTCAACCGTCTTATCTATTGTTTCAAGTCAGAGCTATTTTAGGAATACAACATCATATAACGCCTTATCTGAATTCCACATCTGTAACATCCTCCATTACTCGGTACATAAAACACAGATCTAAAAAGAAAAGCAAACACTATATTTATATCTGATAATGCATTCCACATACTTGACAGCTAGCTCTGCCGACAATAATACTCAATATTTGTTAGAAGGAACACATTATAGGGTAATTGTACACAGAATTAACAGATAGAATTGACTCTCACCACGTCCGTTCAACAAACGCCTAATTGCTTCCAAGGAACCCCCCATACATAATGCTGTCGGAAATGTCCTTTTACAATCCTACAAGGATACAAGGTCAACAATTATGGAACTTTCAAGGCATATCTCAGAATTAGAGTCCTACACAGTAATAAAAATTGCAGCAGGAACACCCTAGAACAGTACACATACAACGTTCCAAAATATATTAGCCCAGTCAACATAATGATGGAGAATAATGTCTTTAACATATAGCCACAACATTTATAAGTGATACACTGATACCCCCAACTATCCCCGAATAGAATCTGTTCCCAATCAGTTCGGTCAAGAACAAGATTTATAAATAGCTACTTTCGGCACATGTGCGCATAAAGTCAGAAAGAGTTTGTGCATAGTCACACCTCACCGTCATGGGACTAGACTGTGATTGGAAGTCGAAGGTTAGTAATGTATGCACATGAAAAAGTTGTAAAACGAGTTGCTGTCAAATGTTGCTAAATGCTGACCACCACTACAACCACCACCACCACCAGTCCATCACCCCACCCCCAAGTCCGTTCACAAGGATCAAGCTGCTGGAAGTACATTCAAGTGTATATTTGAGTGCAAAAAGAAGAAAAATGCAATGGATTCAAAGCATAAATTTTCACCACCAGTTCTCAAATCAGTTTTATGTTCATCCAATAACCAATTAAAGTCTAATGGTCGATGCTTCTTAATAAAGCGTTCTCTAATCAGTTAGATTTTAAAGCACATCCAAATTCTGATATTCTATAACAAGTATAAGCTTAAGCATGTTCACTTAAAATATAAGCTAAATTTCATGTATCAAACATCTTTTGTTGCTGAATTGAAACACTAATTCAGATGGAGAGAAAAATTAAGAAGAAAAATCACCTCTAATCGATCCAGTAAATTTTCAGCAACCGCATCCAGCAAAGAATCCTTAGGACGCATTAACCACGCAGCTCTGTCCCGCTGTACGAGGCAAACATATTTTTCAAAAAAAAAAGGTCAATAAATTGAAAAGTGAACAAAAAAACTTGTATTCATGTATTATGTAAAGAAGCAGCACGAATTTCGAAATAATGCAACGAGAAGTATGGTGTAACGAAGCTCTGAACTTGTTTGCGCTTGAGATTGCGATCAAAAATGTTGACTCTAGAACTTTGGTCCGTACAGAAAAGTCTACTGCTTCTCCATATAACACTGCTTAGGCTTCTCCGGCAAAGATCTGCGGCGGCTCTCATTTTCCAAATCCAAGGAAAATCCGATTACTCAACGCTTTGATTTTTAATTTTTCTTTTCCGTTGGATTTCTCAGTCGGGGTCCTCGGGGATTCATTTCCGGTGACAGAGGTAAAAACTAAAAACAAATGAATTGGGCCTTTCATTTGGGCTAGATAGAGTAGTAGGCTTTGAGATCGAAAGAGATCCGGTTTAGATTCGGGCTTTGGGTAGGATGGACTTTGTTATAATTCTAGTCCAAGAAAGAGCTAAAATTGTTGAGTTCTGGACTGAATAATTGGGGCCAGCAAGGCCTAGACAATGAATCAAATCCTCATTTCCAATGAAATTTAAAATTTGCGACTTTTGAGTTGGGAACTTATATTTCAAAACTAAAATAATGTTGGACCTGTTGGTACTATATTAAGTTTAAGAGATAGTCTCATGTCAGATCGTCTAACGGATCTAGATCTGTTAGACGGATCTGAATATCCTACCCATCTCGCAACCTGGATCCGCGAAAAAACTATTGTTTCAATTCGTAACGTTTCTCTTTTCCATTTTCACTCCAAAACCCACCTGCTGTTGGTTTTTGTTTTTAATTAATTCATATATATATATATATATATATATATATATATAGGGATATGATCAAATGAGACCAGACCCTTTAGGTAAGAACATAAGACCACATTAGACCATTTGATTTAATAATCAATGGTCCAGATTTTACTCATCATTTTAGGCATTGGCGCCTCATTTAAGGGCATTACAGTAATTTCATTGTAAAATGTAAGGGATATATTTGTAATTGGACGTGTTTTGAATTTAGTAACTCAAATTCTTCCTTATCTCATCCGTGATTTGTGCAACATCTCTCTCTCTCTGTGGAATTCTCCTCTAAAATTTATCTCCAATAGAAATTCTCTCAAATAGAAATTCTCCATCTACATCAACCTCTCCACTGACGACGCCGATGAAGACGACGAAGAGGCAAAGGATCGACCGCTTATGCTTACAATACAACCTTCTTTCGCCACCGATGCGCCGTCTCACCAAATCACCACTACTGGGATCGATAAGCTCCCAACCTTCTTCGATTTTTCGTTCTTCCGAATTTATTTCGAATGTATACGTCTTTTTACATGTGTGTTTATATGCACATGTATATTATGAGATTTCGGGATTAGGTTTATAATGTGTTAGAGTTCATAAATTAAGTTGTTCATTGTACATATGATTCTGTAGTTTTTGTTCGATTTTGATGTTCTTGATAATAGGATTCTATTTTGTGTTTTTGTGGTCGCTTTTATTATTTTAATTATGTTCAATTTTGGGTTTAAACATATATTTCATTATTCGATCTTGCCAATAGGTTTGATGAATGTTTTTTTTGGGTTTTTTGTTGTTCTTATGTTGTGTGCTTGTAGTTTAGATTTCTTTCGACTTCTCAATTCTGATTTATCTTGGGAGATTTCGCACCTTCGTGCACTGTGATGTTAGTTGTGTAATTATGTATATTTAGTTATGAAATTATGTGTGTTTAGTTGTATAATAATGATGTTTAGTTATGTAATAATGTGTATTTATAAGTTATATAATGTGTGTATAATTATGAAATTATGTGTGTTTAAGTATATAATCATGTGAACTTAGATATAGAATTATGTGTGTTTAGCTATAGAATTACGCATCACATCGTTTTGTGCAAGGACTCGACACAGAGCTCGGTGACCCGAGCTCCGATAAATTGAACAACTTTGACATGGTAAGTACTGGTAATTAATCTCATTGTTTTTTCAAATCTTTTCAGTTAATTACCAAGACCCTAATGTATAGTGTGTTTTTCGATTTTTCTTCCCGATTTGTAAGAGCGAGCACATCTTTCCGTGACCTTTGATGTCAAGAGGTTTAACTGCCATATTATCGACAACTCGTCTGTCGGTGGAAGCAGCCGGGAGAAATATGGAGATTTGCCGGACAAGTTGGTGAGCTTTTTTTTGCGTTCAATCAGTTATGCATGTTGTTTTTTTATCATTTCTAAATTGTGTTCTAAGGTATTAGAATTTGTACAAGATTTCTTTGAAACATTTGTCCTGGCCGTTATGTTTTTACTCAAAGATCTATATGTCTTGGATAGCATACTCTTGTCATGGAATTATGTGTTTTAGTTGTAGAATTATGTGTTTTTAGTTTCGTAATAATGTTTATTTAGTAATAGCACAAATGTTTTTCAAACCAATGCATCAAAGATATATACATTAAAGTATTTTTCTCGTGAATTTGAAATTTGAATTGGAAAAGTCAAGGACTAAACAATAAATTATTTGATACAATACATCACCCATACACACACCCCCAACCCCACCCCAACCCCACATGTTTTTAGATTTTATAGTGATCGAGTTAAAGATATGGGAAGATAATTTTTGAGTGCGAGAATGAGTGTGTTTATATAGGTATGTAATTGTGTGTATTTAAGTTTGAAATCATGTGTAGTTAGTTAGTATGATATGGTTAATTATAATATATAGTCTACGAAGTTTGAAGTTGTTTTCCATGGTATATTTTGCGAGGTTCGGATGTTTTCAAACTACTTGGAGACTAAAGGTTGCCCGCAAATGGCTAGTGTTGTCCTGGAAATTCACCCCGTCTAGACTATGCATGCGCTTGGAGAGATACCACAAACAAAGTTGATTGTGGTATATATGCCATGAGGCATATGGAGAGCTACATGGGCGGTGGCACCAAGGGATGGGATTGTGGTTTGGAGAAGAATAATGCGTCTCAACCTGCCTAACTTACGCACGAAGTACTCAAATGCAATAATCCTCCACCATAGCAATGAGCTAAAGGATAGATGTTTGGAAGAAGCCGAAAGTTTTGGACGGGGAAGATCGTATTGTAGTTTTGTTTTAAATAGACAACGTAGTATGCGAATGTGCTCATCATTTTTGTATAGTTAGTTTACTATCGTTGGTGTTTTTGTCTTTGGGAGCCATTTGCATATGACTTAGATGGTTTCTTGAATTATGGATATGAATGGTTCGGGGCGTGGGGTGTTTTCTCTTTAATCAATATAAATTTGCATTTTCACGTTCATATGGTCGGAATGTTGTTATACAAATAAGTTAATATTGTATTGTAGTTATTACATTGTATGTGTTTCGCACAAAATAATGTACAGTTAAGTATCCACTAACCCAAAACTATATACACATTATTATATAACTAAACACACATTATCCTATTGCTAAATACACATGATTCCAAAACAAGTATACATGTTCGCACAAAAAACAAAAAACAAAGTGCAAAAACAAACATATTGCAAAACTAAAAACACATAATTCTAAAAAAAACATTATACATGCAAAATAAAAAAACAATATGCTATTACTAAACAAACATTAAAAAAACACATAATTCCAAAAAAACACAAAATTCCAAACCAAATATACATGCTTGCACAAAATAACAAAAAACAATATGCTATTACTAAACAAACATTATTGCAAAACTAAAAACACATAATTCTACATCTAAAAACACATAATTCCAAACCAAATATACATGCTTGCACAAAATAACAAAAAACAATATGCTATTACTAAACAAACATAATTACATAACTAAAAACACATAATTCTACATCTTTAAACACATAATTCCAAAACATACGTTTATTGATCTTGATGTTGTCATTGAAGGACGATGTGTGAGTAATACACGATAATGTGTAAATAGGTTGCGAGATATTGTATGTTTATGTTCAAAATTATGTAAACAAATCATAAATCCTCGTTCTTGAATTTCTTCGTAGTGCTTCTTCTAACATCGAAGCCACTACACAAACCATAATCCTTATAAAATTGTATTCCTGCCTCCAATGTATGGAAATGCATGTTGGCACGAGGGATTTTTTCTTGCTCAACCTCTAGAAATATTTAGTTGATCCAGGTGAGATTTCGAGCCTCGACCAACGTGAACTGTAACTGGATCTTGATCTGCAAAAACACAATATTTAGATATTAAACAAAACAAATTCTCAATACTATTTACACAGATTTTAAATGTATCGTGTAAATTCATATTTACGTAACATGAACGTATGGTGCAAAATTGAACTCACCAATATTTGTTGTATAAGTACACATATTTAATGCCATTTGTGTTCATAATTAATACTTTAAACATATATTAGATGCATTGTTAATAGCAAAAACGTATTTAGGGAATACATTATATGTGAGACACTATATATCGAATATATATGTACTACATATATTTCATTCTAAATACACACATTTGAGACACTATGCGCACATTTCATTAATACCAACCGAACACACATATGTACAGTTATTTTGGATATATTATAGGTGATACACATTTTTCATAATAAATACACAGATTCGAGACACTATATACACATTTCATTAATACTAACTAAACACACATATGTACAGTAAGCTATATGTGTTACATTATATGTGATACATATTTTTCATAATAAATACACAAATTCAAACACTATACACGGATATCATTAATACGAACTAAACACATGTGCTCTAAGCATATAATATACACGAGTTCTGATTTGCAAAGCTATATGCACATGAATTACAAAGCTATATGCACAGAATTCCAAAGCTATATGAATTAATTAATTGGAGAATTTTTTGATTGTTCAACATTACATGCATTCGAACCTCACATTTTTTCCGATGAATTGGTGTCAAATATTACCTTGTTGGGACATGTTTTGTGGAGGGGTATCATGTATCCGTGACATTGCAATATCGATCCCGTTGATGTGGATTTTTTGGTGTTTTTGATCACGAGAATATTTGTTGGTTCGATTTTTGCGTAGGATTTCGTGTTTTTTATGTTGCTTTGATCGTGGGAGAAGACGATGATGAAGGCGCTTATATTTGACGCCGGGAGAAGACGTTGCTTTGATCGTGGGTTTTTTTTTCTGGTTTTGGACGATGCTTTCACGTTTGGAAGAAGAAGATGATGATTATGGTAAGATTCTATTCCTTGATTTTAGGAAAATAGTTATTTGGCTGATTTTAACATTCCAATTGTACCCCTATTTGGTCCCCACTATTTTTTAATTACTCTAAAATGCCATTAAATCCTAGCCTTTTATTTTATTTGGTTGAAGGGTGTAGATTGAGTCTCATGTTCCTACCTATAGCTATGGTCTCATAGGATCTCATCCATATATATATATATAATCAGCATTGTAACTCTTAAGCGAGTACTCCTCCCCTTCAAAACCCAAAATATTCTTAATACATGGCTTTACCTTCATTCGAGTCATCCCCACCGCCGCCACCACCACCACATCACGCCGGAGTTTCTTCAAACTCTAAAACAGAAAAAGATGGGACTACATGGGAAATGATGACCCAATTAAACAATTTTTCACTCTCTCCACCAATTCATCAATCGCATGAGTCACAAAAAAAAAATCAAAGAACTACAATCTTCTTCACGTAATCAACTACGGGTTCGGTTTCTTCAACCCTAATTTCAAAATTCTATTTCATTAACAAAGGCTCAAGCAAATGGGTCCAATCTGCAGGTTAGGAGTGAGATCCATTGTAATATGGAGTTGCCCGTTTTCCAGTCCACCGGAGATGAAGACCAAGAAATCCATGGTTTTAGATTTGCTCTATTTTTTTCTTCAGGTGATCTGAAGAATGAATACTGCAGTAGCATAGTATTTGAAGATGAAGCACTAAATGATACAAGTATTAGTATCAACTAATACTTTTATGGAGAAATACTAATACATTTTATAAGAAAAACTAATATTTTGCAGGAGCACTACTAAAATACTCTATAGAAAATTACTAATACTTTTTCGAGAAACTACTAATACGTTTCTGAGGGACAACTAATACATTTCGGGAAAAAAATCTAATTATATTCAAAGAAACTACTAAAATACTATCAACGGAACTACTAATACTTTTTCGAGGAATCACTAATATTTTTTTGAGTGACTGCTAATACATTTCGGGAGTATATTCATGAGAAATACTAAAAAATTCTTCAGGGAACTAATAATACATTTCAGAAGAACTGCTAATACTTTTTAGAAGACGGCTAATACTTTTCAGAAAGACTGTTAATACATTTCGGGAGAAAAATTTAATTATATTCAGGGAAACTACTAATACTTTTTCGAGGAACTACTAATACTTTTTGAGGGACTGCTAATACATTTTGGGAGTATATTTAGGGAAAATACTAAAAAACTCTTCAGGGAACTACTAATACATTTCGTAAGAATCGCTAATACTTTTTTTAGAAGGACGACTAATACTTTTCGTAAGATCATTAATCTTTGGTGGTCCCTGAAAATTACTAAACACCACTGCTAATATTACGGAAATGCCACCGGGTCCGCGGGTCAGATCCGTCTAACAGGTCAGACCCATTAGATGGTCTGACATGAGTTTTGTGTAAGTTTAAACGTTACTAATGTAAAATGCAATGAATTTATCAATTTCAGTAAAGTAGTAGTCTTTAATTTGTTGTTCTTAAATCATTTAATTAAGTGTTACTTTAATGGTTCTTCTTCTTCCTTAATTATTCAAGAATAAAGATTATATCGATATAGAAATAATAAAATCATGATTGATGGTTGGAAATATGTGATTGGGTTGATAGTAATATTTTTAAAACTGTGTAATAAAGATTGATGATTTGATGGTCCATTTAAAAAAATAAGTAAATGTGGTTGGTGAGATAAAATAAAAAATGATTAAATAATGTATTTTCTAAAAAAATTCATAAGCATTGAGATGGAAAAAAAAAAAACATAGTGCAACGAAATGGAAAACTTTAATTTTGGTATCCAATCATACCCACATTAGTTCAATTTACAAACTTCCGTCACTCTTTTGTTCAATCCAATTTAATTCAATCCAATTATAATTAAATATATACACTTTTTAATCTTATTTCGAGTTACTGTGCATTTAGGATTGTTATATAGTACATATACACCAAATGCTATATAAACGCCTCAAAAATTAACTGTGCATTTAGGATTGTTATCGTGAGTTGACCTAAAAAATTAAGACACTAATGAAGACACTCCGCTTAAATTACTTCCAAAACCAACAAATTATAAATCAGAGTTTTCATGAGTTTGGCCCTTCCATCGGCCTCAGCGGGCTTAACTTGAAATTGTAGTCCAATTGTGTAGTGATATATGTATAATGTATATTATGAATTTCACCTATCGAGTCTTATCTCTATTTTGGCTAATAATCTGAATAATTTTTTTTAAACTTATCCGATTGGGCTATTTTGGACTCATGACCCATCGATCAAAAAAAAAAAAAGAAAATCTCTCATCGATTATATTATTATCATTATTTCAAAAATAAAAAATCTATCATCGATTATATTATTATCATCATTATTAGATTAAAGAAAACCCTAAAGTAATTGCTTTAAGAATCTTCTCTTGATAATCATAAAAAGTTACTATTGTTGCGATCATTTGTCTAAGCCAAAAGAAAATAAAGCAAATGATGTTTCCAACATCGTTCGTGTTAACATCATGTTGGAATTGGTCTTTGAGAAATATTGATTTTGGCCAATTAATCAAGTGGTTTCCATTTGGAAAAATGGAATTAAATTATTTGTAAAAATTCTACTAAGAGAGTAGATGAGAATAGCATTTGGAATTTCTCAAACCGATTCCAATCAAAATTAATGCTTTAACACAAATAAATGGTATGGAAAATGGAAAATGTGGGGGATGAGAGATGCTCAATCCCACATAGGAAAAGGATGAAAAGTTTGCATTTATTTATCCCAAGTTGGACAAATGGGTTTGGGCCATCAAATTGCTTTTTAAAGGGCATATGCTTGTGGGTTTGGTTCAAAGAAGATTTGGGCTTCAAGGCCCTTATTCTTTTTGGACCAAAAACCTTTAAAAATAAATGTTTAATTAATTTTTGTAATTAATTAAATAAGTTCAAACGGGGAAGATCGTTATTAGTAGATTGACGCCGGGTCGAATATAATTGTTCTCTTTACCTGGGAGGATCTCTGGTTGTAAATGTGCCTTTTCGAGCCGCCGCGATTTTCCGTACGGGCATTTCGTTGCCTATATTAATGGTGCCCCTACCGATGAATGAGATACGAAATTAATCGTAAAACATAAAATCGAGCATTGCATTTTGCATCTTGCCCATTTTCCCTCCTTGAAAGCTTGAAAGTAATCAAACACTTGTCTTGTTCGGCTGTTGTTCCGTTTCTTTGTCTGAACCGGAATCGGGAGCCGTTGTCTCTTAGAGGCGAGCATAATAATCGCACTAGTATACGGGCGTTTCGTCTTGCGGAGACAGCTATCAAAAAAAAAAAAAAAAACAAATGATGTTTCCAACATCGTTCGATAAATTAACATCATAAATCTCTTATCTTTTATTTCAAAAGTAAAGACAAAAATAAACTTGATTGATGATCCCCATAAATAAATAACTAAAGAAGAATGTTCTGAAAAAGTTGAGGCGATCGATCAGAAAGAGAAAAACAAAGTGGGTGGGGGTGGTGGTTACAGACTTCTTTTGCTGCATTTGTTTATTTGCTTTATCCTTTTCTTGATCTCAAAGGATTCCTTTAAGTACTCCAATCCCATGATAATTTTTGCTTTATATCCATTACTCCTTTTTTTTTAAATGGGTCTTTATCGATTTTGATATGTGATACTACTCCTTTAATGAAAATAAAGACAAAAAAACAAAAGAGCAACTTAAATTTTCCCATGATTTACGTGCATGTCTCAGTTTTATTCATCATTTAATTACTATGAGCCCGCACCGCACGGAAGGTAAGGATATATTTTTTAAATTTAGAACATATTGGTTTACTAAAATAAGGGGAGATGAATAAATTAATTATGTATAAAAATTATTAGTGTGGCGGCCATATAATGTATCGTGAAAAATGCTATTGCAATTGAGTTTCGACTTTAAGTTTTTTTTCTTTCTTTTAATTTAAACCAATTCATCAAAATGCAACATGGGTTGTTTCTCAACCTTAAATTAAAAAGGAACGTGAAAAAAAATGTAGGACAAGAAAATATGTCTACCAATAAGAAAATGTGGTAATTTCGATATTATATATTCACCCGCTTAAGTGGTAAATTGTACTCAATAAGTTTTAAATGGTGGTGTTATGCACTACAATGGGGGGCAAAAGTGTAGTTTTAATTTTTTAATTATTAATCGGATTATGATTACCTTTAGTTAAAGTGAAAGTAACACACGTGTGGCCACTGTGCTTATTGAAGTGGGTCGTGGAAGAGATGGATTGAGCCTTTTGAGGTGGAAAATGTGATGTAAACATGCCAGTCTTTTCATGATTTAAAACTGAACAGAAATATTGGAATTTTATATAAGAGTAGAAATTAAAATTAGTGGTCTTAAATTTTAAATTTAAGTAGAAAAAACATACACTGCATATAATGAGACGTTCTTTATCGGAGGCTAAAGGATGAAAATTTGATGCTAGATGGAGTATATGTTGTTGGAATTGGTTTTATTAAATTGGGTTTTGACCCAATTTTGACCAATTATTTAAGTGGGGTCATTTATTCAAAGTATGAAATAAATGAGATAAACGTCATCTACGCCGCGGGTAGATGAGTTTAGCATTTTGAATTTCTCAAAACCAATACCGGGTGAATGAGAAATAAATGCATAAAATTGGCTACTTAAAATGCTTTTATATATGGAATATAAAAGGGTGGGAATATGGAAAGCCATATCCCACATAGGAAACATATTAAATGTTTGACTAGTTAATAAAGAGAGCTTCACCACTAATAAGGAGTAATCATGTGGAACTCCTTATGGTACACCCTAATGGACCAAGTCAACTTTGACTAGCCTTTGGCTAGCTCAAAGGCACCGAGCGAGTCTGCGAGCACCGTCCGAGCCGAGCCGGCCGAGCTTTGAGGAGCCTTAAAGTTTTGGAAAATCAAACCAGGGTTCAATCCGGTGGCTCGGTGGCGTGGCGGGCGGCGGCTCGGTGGCGGTGACTTGGCAGATCGCACGAGTGGCGACACGTGGCGCTAGGCGCGATCCGACGGCAAAGACCGATCCGACCAGGGGTTGCACCTGGCCCGAGGAGGCACCAGGAGCTCTATATAAACCAAATTTCAGGATTCATTTCATTACATCAATTTCAAATTTCTCGCTTCATTTTTTTTTTCGCATAACTTTGTCAAGAGAGTTCAAAAACATCTTAGTGTTCGCCGTACTTGCGATTTGTAGTGCAATTATCGCAAGTTGTTCATCGTTGTATCTTGGGAGACGATTGCCGTATTCCGTAAGCACCGAGAGCGGGCAATCTCGTCTTAAAGAGAAAGAGTCAACTCTTTGCCTCGACGCCTCGATTTTTACCGATACTGTTCAACTATTTTCACCCATTCGGTATACACCAACCGCTTTTTCCCAACAGATTTAAGACGAGATTTTCGTGTATATCAAATGGCTTCGACGTCTTGATTCAAAGACTAAAGACCACCACCGGAGAGAAACCCGAGAAGTTTGGGGGTTCGGACTTCAAAAGATGGCAACAAAAATGTTGTTCTATCTTACGACTCGAACTTTGCTCGTTTCCTTACGGAGGATGCCCCAACCGTGGGGAAGAGGAGACTGATAAAGAGAAGAGGATGGCGTTCGATGCTTGGAGTCAAAGCGACTTCCCGTGTCTTAACTACATTCTCAACGGATCGACAACACATTGTACAATGTGTATTGTTCGGTAAAAGACTGCTAAAGAGCTTTGGAGCTCTTTAGAGAAGAAGTATAAAACGGAAGATCTTTGATGGTACAAAGAAATTTGTTGTCGGCAAATTCCTTGAGTTCAAGATGGTTGACACCAAGACGGTGATCACCAGGTTCAAGAGATCCATTAATTCTCGCATGATATAATTGCGAAGGTATGGTGGTGAGTGAATCCTTTCAAGTAGCCTATAATCGAGAAGCTACCGCCTCGTGGAAGGATTTTAAAAATTACCTCAAGCATAAGCGGAAGGAGATGGGGCTTGAAGACTTAATTGTCGATTGCGAATTGAAGAAGACAATCGCAAGTCCGAGATTAAGTCCGCAAGCTTCCTATGGAGGCAAAGGCAAACTTGGTGGAGCCCAATGCTAGCAAGAAGAGAAAGCACCGGGAATAATCAAAAGCAGGGAAGGCTAAAAGTTCAAAGGAATCGCTTCAACTGTGGAAAGCCGAATCACAAGGCTAAAGATTGTCGTCTTCCTAAAAAGGCCAATCGGAACCAGTGCATGTGACCGAGGACAAATCGACCAATTGATATGTCCGAGCTTGATCTCTACCGTAGTGTATGAAGGCAACAAGTGCTACATGGTGGAGAACCCGAGAGAATGGTGGGTGGACACAAAGTCTTTACACGCCACATATGCTCCGACAAAGACATGTTCTCAATGTATACTCCTATCAATGGAAGGAAGCTATACATGGGGAATCATGCAACGTCCGAAATTGCCGGTCTCGGCAAGGTGGTGCTAAAGATGACCTCGCGCAAGGAGTCGACCTCGTTGATGTCCTTCATGTTCCAGACATTCGGAAGAACTTAGTGTCAGGATCGTTGTTGGTCAAGGCAGGGTTTAGATTAGTATTTGAGGCTCAAAAGTTTGTACTTATGAAAAATGGACAGTTCATAGGAAAGGGGTACTTAGATAATGGACTGTTCAAGATGAATGTAATGAATGTACTCCGAAACTTTGAAAGCAATAAAATTAATGCTTCTTCTTATTTGCTTGAGTGTTCAAATTTATGGCATGTTAGATTAGGACATGTGAATTTTAACACTTTGAAAAGGTTAGTAAACTTGGAATTACTACCTAACTTTAAAATAGATTCACATCACAAGTGTGAAATCGTACTTGAGGCAAAAATGGCCAAAACACCATTCCACTCGAAAGAGAAACAGAACCTCTAGAGTTAATTCACAAAGATATATGTGATTTAAAGTTTGTGCAAACTAGAGGTGGGAAAAAGTATTTTATTACTTTTATCGATGATTGCACAAAATTTATAATATCTTTTAAGAAGTAAAAATGAGGCCTTAGAAGCTTTTAAAAGCTATAAGAATGAGGTTGAAAATCAACTAAGCAAACGAATTAAGATAATTCGAAGTGATAGAGGTGGAGAATATGGAGCTCCTTTTGATGAATTTTGCTCATATTCTGGTATTATTCATCAAACGACACGACTCCTTATTCACCACAATCAAACGGTATTCTTTGAACGCAAAACCGAACTCTAAAAGAAATGATGAATGCTTTGTTGATAAATTCCTGGTTTACCTCGGAATTTGTGGGGGAAGCAACTCTCGGCTAACCACATTCTTAACAAAATACCACACAAAAATAAAGATAAAACTCCGCATGAGTTATGGAAAGGTCGAAAACCTTCATATAAATACCTGAAAGTGTGGGGGTGTTTGGCTAAAGTAGAAATACCTAAGCCAAAACAAGTCAAGATAGGGCCTAAAACAATCGATTGCATTTTCATTGGATATGCAAATAACAAAGAGTGCATATCGATTTTTAGTGCACAAATCAAGAATTCCGGATGTACAAGAAGGTACAATTATTGAGTCAAGGAATCTTTGTTTTTTTTGAAGACGTGCTTCCTTGTCAAGAAAGAAAAGAAGCTAGTTCTAGCAAAAGAACACGTGATCTCTTGCCGATGGTGATCATCAAAGTGATGAAGAACCAAGACGCATAAAAAGGCCAAAACAACTAAGTCTTTTGGTCCGATTTTCTAACTTATGTATTAGAAAATGAACCAAGGACAATTGGTGAAGCATTGTCGATCCGAAGCTCCATTCGGAAAGAAGCTATTAACAAAGTGAGATAGATTCCATTATGCAAAATCATACTTGGGAGTTGGTAGATCTCCCACCGGAAATAAGCCTTTAGGATGCAAGTGGATCCTTAAAAGGAAATATAAAGTCGATGGAACTATTGATAAGTACAAGGCCAGGTTAGTAGCTAAGGGATTTAAACAAAGAGAAGGCCTTGATTTCTTTGATACGTATTCACTGTGACAAGAATCACATCTATTAGAGTGCTCATTGCTATTGCGATTGCATAACCTTGAGATACACCAAATGGATATGAAAACGGCTTTTCTAAATGGTGAATTAGAAGAGAAATCTATATGGAACAACCCGGGGTTTGTTTCTCCCGGACAGAGAAGAAGGTGTGCAAACTCGTTAAGTCATTGTATGGCCTTAAGCAAACTCCAAAACAATGGCACGAGAAATTTGACAACTATCTTTGTCAAATGGTTTCAAAATTAACGAGTGTGATAAATGTGTTTACATTAAAGACACACCTAATGCTTATGTAATTGTCTGTCTTTATGTTGACGACATGTTAATTATGGGTAGTAATCATGAAATAATCATGAATACTAAAAAATGTTAATCAAACATTTTTATATGAAAGATATGGGTATAACAGATGGTTATTCTGGGAATTAAGATCTCTAAAACATCGATGGACTTGTTTTATCACAAATCTCATTATATTGAGACAAGATTTGAAAGTTCAACGCGTATGACAAATCCTCCAAATGCTAAAACGCCTGTTGATTTAAGCTTACACTTAGCTAAAAATCAAGGCGAGCCTCGTATCTCAACTAGAATATTCTCGGGTTATTGGCGCCTAATTTATGTAACAAATCGCACACGCCCGGATATTGCCTACGCATTAATAAACCGAGTAGATTTACGAGTAATCCCGAAATGACCACCGGAAGGCATTGATAAGGGTTCTTAGGTATCTAAGACTCACCTTGAATTATGGATTACATTACTCGAGATATCCAAATTGTATTAGAAGGATACAAAGATGCTAATTGGATATCCGACTCAAAAGATTCCAAGTCCACAAGTGGTTATGTTTTTACCATTGGTGGTGGAGCGGTGTCATGGAAATCCTCTAAACAAACATGTATAGCTCGATCCATGATGGAATCGAGTTTATAGCGTTGGATAAAGCCGGTGAAGAAGCGGAATGGCTTCGCAACTTTTTAGAGGATATTCCTTGGCTCGGCCTAAGCCGGTGGTCGCAATCATGATACATTGTGATAGTCATCGGCTATAGGAAGGGCTCAAAATAGTATGTACAACGGTAAGTCTCGACATATACGTCGAAGACATAACACCGTCGATACGTTGATCTCAAATGGGGTTATTACAATCGATTACGTGAAATCGAAAGAAAACTAGCGGATCCGTTAACTAAAGGTTTGAATAGAGATCAAGTATCTTGCTTATCGAAATGAATGGGCTTAAAATCCACAAAATAAGAGTGTTCATAACGGCAACCCAACCTTGTGAATTGGAGATCCCAAGACATTGGTTCAATGGGACAACTAAGTTATGAATATTCAGATAAACACTTGGAGCATATTACAGCTCATTCCCGTCCAAGTGAAGAAACCTGCTGAATGTGGTGAGGTTAAGTTATAAACTTTTAATGATTCCTATACTTTAAAGAAGTGGAGTATGGCAGATACTCTTAATAGGAGATCACCTATATAAGTGTGAAGACGGGCGCTTCAACGAAACACTTATGAATCCAAGATGGTGTCCAGGGCCAAAATGGACACAACCGTGAGAACCAAATGGTGTTAGGAAAGATATTGTGTGGATCTTTGTTGTTTTGGTTTACATAAACAACAACAGATTCAAGACATCGCGTCATCAGGCAACCTAGTAAATCCGATAGTATTCCACTAAGGAAGGTTCAAAGCCACAAGCTACCTCTCCTGATGCAATAGCTTTCCGCTTGAACTCTCTTAGTGTCTGCATACTCATATGCATTTTTTTTCATTCATGTGGGAGATTGTTGGAATTGGTTTTATTAAATTGGGTTTTGACCCAATTTTGACCAATTATTTAAGTGGGGTCATTTATTCAAAGTATGAAATAAATAAGATAAACGTCATCTACGCCGCAGGTAGATGAGTTTAGCATTTTGAATTTCTCAAAACCATCGGGTGAATGAGAAATAAATACATAAAGTTGGCCACTTAAAATGCTTTTATATATGGAATATAAAAGGGTGGGAATATGGAAAGCCATATCCCACATAGAAACATATTAAATGTTTGACAATTTAATAAAGAGCTTTCACCACTAATAAAGAGTAATCATGTGGAACTCCTTATGGTACACCCTAGTGGACCAAGTCAATTTTGACTAGCCTTTGGCTAGCTCAAAAGGCACCGAGGACGGTGCGGAGCACCGTCCGAGCCGGAGCCAGAGCCGGGCCCAGGCCCGCGCACTTTGCACTTCGCGAGGAGCTTTGAGGAGCCTTAAAGTTTTGGAAAATCGAACCAGGGTTCAATCCAGTGGCTCGGTGACGTGGAAGGGCAGCTCGGGTGGCAGTGACTTGGCAGGATCGTACGAGTGGCGACACGTGGCGCTAGGGCGCGATCTGACGGTCAAGACTGATCCGGACCAGGGGTTGCACCCAGTCTGAGGAGGCACCAAGAGCTCTATATAAACCAGCCCCCAGGATTCATTTCATTACATCAATTTCGAAATTTCTGCTTCATTTTTTTCTGCATGACTTTGTCAAGAGAGTTCAAAAAACATTTTAGTGTTCGCCGTACTTGCGATTTGTAGTGCAACTATCGCAAGTTGTTCGTCGTTGTATCTTGGGAGACGATTGCCGTATTCCGTAAGCACCGAGAGCGGGGCAATCTCGTCTTAAAGAGAAAGAGTCCAACTCTTGCCTCGACGTCTCGATTTTTACCGATACTCTGCTCAACTGTTTTCAGCCATTCGGTATACACCAACTGTTTTTCCCAACATATGTATATACCGAAACTTCGATTATGTTTTGGTACCATTTTTTAGATATTCTGAAAAATATTATTTGAAAATTTTTGCAGAATGTACGTAAATGTATAAACTGTTTTCAAAATGATTGATGTGATATACATTTAGAAAATAAAGTTGTGTTTGATTCCAAAATAGAGCAAAGCAATTTCCATCATAAGCGATTAAGCGTCATGTTATATAAAATGTCGTATAGTTAGTGATGTTAGACCAGGGTTGTGCTACGGTGCCCGTGTGGCTACATTGCCCCAATTTTTCAAACTAACATAAGCCCCTCCTTTTTTAAAGAAAAAAAAAAGAACTGTTTGAAATTTCTTAAAACTTTAATTTTTTAAGCTTATAGGTATTTCAAAAAAAAAATTACCAAACACATATAAAGAGCTTATAAGTTCTAAAATTAACATCTTATAATATGTTTGGAAGAGCTTCTAAAGGTTAATTAGAATTCATTTATAAACAAAAGGCATAAGTATTAATGACTTTTCAGATAGGCATAAGAACCTTGATAATTTAATACTTGATTAACTAATAATATCGGTTAAATTAATTTTGTCTGATTCCGACTCGGGGACAACGCGTTAAACTAATAATTCGCTAAATTGATAAAATAATACATATACGAGAATTAATGTAGGCCCATGCAATATATAAATTAATAATTCCTTAATATATAATACACTTATGATTAATCTATGACAAGACTTAAAAAATGACTTAATTGTTATTTATTTCTTGTTGAAATTGTTGTCACCTTGAATCTCATCTCCAATGTTTGTTAATGTAATAAGAACTTTTATTGTGGTTTTCTCATAGCTCAACGAAAAAGATAAAATATCGAGCTTCATTTTGATAAAGAGTTCTACAGTGGAATGATATATTTCAATTTCACGATTCACATGTTACTCTCAATCATCTGTTGGTCGGTCAAAAACTCTGCAATTTCAAAATCTCTGCAATTATACATATATTACCCGCATTACAAGGTTGAATCTTTTGATGTTTTGTTTGGGTGACAAGAAAAAATAATTCATTATTTTGTTATCCTTCAATAGGTCTAGATGAGTATGCATGACAGTTATCACAAACACTTTTTTTTTTTTCTACAACCCGTATTTCTATAAATTAAAAGATTTTTAATTTATTATTTATTTAATATCCCGCTAAATTAATAGATTTTGACATAACTCTAGAACTTGCAATAGTATCTTTATCAAAACCACGTGTGTATGCAATATAGCCTAGACGTGGAAACAAACACATATTTGTGCGTCATGCGATAATTCACAAAGAAATGACAATTTTGCTTACTGAATGTAACGTGGCATTCTACAAGCCGCTCTTCTCTAACAACTATTCAACTATATATTATGATGTATTATATTTTGACATAGTTTTTTATAGACATATATATATATATATAGGAGAGAGGGTTATATGAGACCACCTCATAGGGTAAGTCCATTATCTAGATTTTTCAATGGTTGTGATTTTAGAGCTAAAAATTTAAATGTTGGTAATTAGAGAAATGGGTAAATTAGTCATCCTACAAAATTACCCAATATTCAATTAACATTATGATCACACAATCTATCCAAATCTCACATCAAATTCAACATGAACAAATCTCATCTTCTTTCTTTCTTCGAACGCTATCATGATAGAACAAGAACCAGTACCCTCAACTTGTATAGAATACATGCAATGCTACGCACTATTGTGTGAAAAAAAAGTTGCATTTTTGTCATAGTTGCTAGAAATTGACTTGATTGAAGTTTGCTTATGAAGATGTAATTTGTTGCTTGTGTAGATGTGTCATGGTGTTTTTATATACCATTAATTACATAAGCAAGTTATAAGCAACAAATCCATACTACATAAGCAACAATCTTATACTACATAAGCAACAAATTTACCCTACGTATGCACCATGGATACATTAACTACATAAGCAAGTCATAGCAACAAAACCATACTACATAAGCAATAAGCCTATACTACATAAGCAACGAATATACACTACGTGCACATGCATTAACTACATAAGCAAATCAAAGAAAAACTCATACTACATAAGCAACAAGTCTATATTACATAAGCAACAAATATACACTACGTATGCACACGTACATTAACTACATAAGCAAGTCATAAGCAACAAACCCATACTACATAAGCGATAAGCATATACTACATAAGCAAGGAATATACACTATTTAACTATATAAGCAAGTCATAAGCAACAACCCTATACTACATAAGCAACAGAGAAATTTTTTTGAAACCAAACGCTGGAGAGAGAGTATGCGTGAAAAGTGGGTGAAATCACGTGAAAGAGAGAATGAAATCTTATTTCAACTACCCTTTTTAATTGTCAAACAAAAAAATAAACATAAAAAATCCCTAAAAATCTGATTGTATTATATTTTGACATAGTTATTTATCCATATCCTATATATATATATATATATATATATATATATTGACTATTGTCGATTAGTTGTACATGGATCTGTAGTAGGATTAGGACCTCAGCTGACTTAGAGAAATTTCAATAGGACAAGCTTAAGGTCATCTCAATTTAATGCACTTCGATTTCGTGGCACTCTACAACAAAATCAAAGGAAACTGCCAATGTACAAGGTTTGCAAATGCTAAATACGTGATGCATAAAATAGCCCCACATACACAAAGATAAGAGTAAGACACCACCATATCTCAATCACATTAATATCATTCGATAATATGGCAACATTTTTTTTTTTTTTATCTCATTGTCACATACTTTCCTTTTTGTAATTGGATTATTTTATTAAGGTCATTTAAAGTCCGTCTCAAAATCAACAGCCATGACATATATATTTTTACATTGTAACGTATCATGTGTAGTGTGTACATAAAATGTTCAATCAATTAGTTTTAAAATTTTACTTTCACGTTATCATGGAAAATAGGAATAAATACACATTTCTGTATTTTTTGTGGTAGTGGCGAAGAAAATTTTGAATCGAATCCCATTTTGATGAATTCAATTAAATTTAAGAGACTAGTCTATATCCTTATTCTAATACCGAACCCGTACGTGAGTTCTCCTTGCGTGGGAGTCGTGTTGCCTTAGGATTTTCGTTAGGGTTTCCCTGCCTGTTGCCGGCGATCTCGACAGGAATTTCTATGCCGCTCGTTCTTTCTCACCCGTCTTTCTTTCTTAATTCGCTGGTTGAACTTTTTAGTTATACTCGCTTGTTTCTTCTCTTTTCTTTCCGTTCATGCTTTGACTCTAGGGTTTCTTGTTTTTCAATTCCTTCTTTCTCCCCGCCCCCTCTTTTTCTGCCCCTCTGGTGTGCATATTGGGCTGGCTTCCCACCCGATCGGCCATTAGAGGGTTGTTGTTTTTAATTTTTGCTTTTTTCTGGTTTGTTTGTAGGTCCAGGGCAAAGGAAACCATCCATATCTAGGGCAAATTCAATTTGTGGGGAGGATTATGGAAGACATTACTGATAAAGAGGAGACTGTCATTGATTTGGATGGAGAATTGGATAGGGATACGAACACAAATCAGACCGGATCTCTATGCTTGGTGGGAAAGCTTTTCCCTGATAAAGGTGGGAAAACCAATTACCTCATAGAGGTGATGAAAAATTTGTGGAGGACTAAACGACCAGTTGTTGCACGAGAATAGGGTGGGGGTCTCATATTATTCAGATTTGAAACACGGGGAGATATAGATTGGGTGATTGAAAACCAACCATGGCATTTTGACAGGGGCCTTTTCGCCATTCGACGCTTGGAAACAGATGAACAACCTTCAAGTGTGCAAATATCCCACACATACGGGTGTACGATGTTCCAGTGGTGTGCATGAATGAAGATACCGCCCGCATATTAGCACATCATATAGGCGAGTTGGATATTCTTGATAATTCAACTGAGGGCCTCTTTGGAAAATTTATCAGATTTAAGATCAAAATCGATATTACTAAGCCGCTGGTTAGAATGATCTCGATCAGAATTCAAGGAAAGTTGCTTCAACTACCATTGAAGTATGAATTAATCTTTGCCAACTTATTGCTTTTGTTGCGGAGTGATCGGGCACTTTTTCCGAAACTGTGAAAGCTATGACCGGAACGAATGCCAGGATACCGCGAGCATGAAATATGGCCCGTGGTTAAAGGTGTCGCCAATTAAAAGAAATACACCTTCCTGGGATTTCTTTCCAAGCTCCTCAAACCCTCCCATCCGCCCTCTCTTTGGCAAAGAAAAAACCCTTTCATCATCGGCCTCTTCCCTCAAAACCCACACCCTAAACAATAACCCATCAAACTCCTCACCCTTAACTCCAGAAACTGACCTTGCACCCTTCAACCATAAAACCAACGATAACTTTACTGAACAAATTCATCACTCCGTTGACTCACTCTCCCTAACATCATCCCCCGCACATAAATCAAACCACAACAACCCAGTCCAACACACTCGACCAGTCAACCAGGCAAACACTAGCCACATGCTGGAATTAACCGCAGCTGAAATCCAAAAAAATCCACCAGCTTTTTTAACCAAAAACCACAGAGCCCTCACTCCCCTAGGCCACCTAATATTCCTAGCCATACAAAATCTACTGACTATAACACTTCACCGCCCGCTCCTGCTAACAAACACACACACGCCTTCTCTAATCTAACCACCCAAAACCTTCCAACCACAGGAACCGATCCCCCACAGCCGCAAAACCTACCAGTCACAAAAAATGTACTTCCAGAAAACCACAAACCGAAAAAATCAAAAATCTTTTGGACTAGACTCAAACAACGCACCTCTATCCGTAAACCATCACCTGCCCAGACCCCTAAAAAATTCCAAGCCTCACCACAGCCTTGCTCCACAAGCGACCTACAGACAACTCCTTCTAAAAAGGTTAAAGAATTTGGTATTTTTGAAGCTCCCAGTAAACTTGACAGATCGGCGGAGACTGCATCGAAGCAGTCCCGCCGGGAACAATGAGTTGCCTAAGTTGGAACTGTCGGGGGATTAGGAACCCACCGACAGTTAGCGCGCTTAAACGACAAATATTTTCACAAGATCCCTCTTTGGTTTTCCTCATGGAGACCAAACTTCGGAAGAATGAAATTGATGAGATTGGCAAAAAATTGGGATTTGAGGAATGGTACACGGTGGATTGCGATATGTCACACGGAGGTAGACGGGGAGGCTTAGGTCAGTTTTGGAAGGCCGAATATGATGTAAATGTGCTCTTTGCTTCATTACACCATATAGATGTAGTAGTGAAAGAGGGTTCTTGAGAATAGAGGTTCACAGGGGTTTATGGATGGACGGAGGAAGAACCCAAATCACTCACGTGGGACTTGCTGAGACACCTAGCACATCAATCATCGTTACCATGGTTATGTGCGGGGGACTTCAAGAATGGGCAACTCGAGGAGGACAATATTCAAGAACGGCTGGATCGATATCTAGCAAACTTGGAATGGATATCGTTATTTCCGGGCTACGAAGTAAAACACCTCCCGCGGATTGCTTTGGATCATTGTTCCATTACTACAATGTGGCATAAATCCCATACGACAAGAGGCAAAAATAGGAGAAGAGTTTTTAGATTTGAAGCCATGTGGCTTATGGATGTTTCTTGTAAAAATATGGTTGAAAGTGCATGGCATGCATATTCTATGGAAAATGGCGTTTGCACAGTGAAACGCAAGATTCAACAGTACGGCCTCAGCTTGAAAACTTGGGAGTGGGAACACTTTGGAAATGTCGAGAATCAAATAAGGGAGTGCGAGGGTGAGCTCCTTAAACCTGTACCCATGAACCCGTCTCCTATGGTGCTGCAAATTCGGAAAAATCTGGTAAAATAAGCTTCAAGAGCTTCATATTAAGCAGGAGAAAATGCTGCACCAACGTTCTCGTGCGAATTGGATGAAAGATGGTGATAGATATACGAGTTTTTTCCATTAACGGCAAGTGGGAGAAAGAGCAGAAATACTATTGAAAAAATCAGAACCACTGAGGGAGTTTGGTTGGAAGATATGATTGACATTGAGAATGAATTTGGTAATTATTTCAAAACTCTATTCACAATTGAATCTGCACTAGATATGGACAGTGTTCTCGATGTCGTGGACCCAAAAGCGACAAATGAAATGAATGAATTATTAATGCGACCCTTCGATGCGGGGGAGGTGACGAATGCCCTGTCTCAGATGCACCCAATTAAATCCCCGGGACCCAGTGGTATGCCTGCGCTTTTTTATCAAAACTTTTGGTCTCTGGTCAAGTCTGATATTATAAAAATTGTGCTTAGTGTGTTAAACGAGGGGGCTAGTCCTGCGCCTGTTAATGATACATTCATTGTGCTTATTCCTAAAAGAAGAGGGCGGATACAGTCACAGACTTTAGGCCTATTAGGCTTTGCAACGTAATTTTTAAACTAATCATGAAAACAATTGCTAATAGACTAAAGCTTGTCCTCCCTAGTCTTATTTTTCATACTCAGTCTGCTTTTGATCCCGGTAGATTAATCACGGATAATGCTTTGCTTGTGTTCGAAATATTTCACCAGATGAAAAATAATTCAGCAAAAAAGAGGGGCTCATTTGCATTTAAACTTGATATGTCAAAAGCCTATGACCGGGTGTAATGGTCTTTTTTGCGTATGGTCATGCTTAGATTGGTTTACCTAACTCTTTTGTGTCTCTTATTATGAATTGTGTTACCTCGGTTTTTTTTTTAAATTTTGCTGAATGGTGTGCCAGGAAATACTTTTTCTCCTTCCTGGGGGCTGCGCCAAGGCGATCCGTTATCCCCATGTCTTTTCCTCTTTTGTGCCAAAGCTTTCTCCTCTCTGATTAGGAAAACGGAGGCCGGAGGATGTTTACATGGAATACGGGTCAGCCAAAACAATCTAGAAATATCACACCTATTTTTCGAAGATGACAACATTATCTTTGGGCGGGCAAGTGAATGAGAAATTGGCACGGTAAAAGATATCATTACACAATATGAGAATGCGTCAGGCCAAAAGATTAGTCTTGAAAAACCCAAGATATCTTTTAGTAGGGGGTTGATGAGGAGCGAAAAATGCTTTTGGCAAACCAAATGGGGGTGTCTTTGGTGCAAAAACACGGGATTTATCTTGGTATCCCAGCGGTTATAGGGAGATCGAAGAAGGAAATTTTTTCCCTCATCGTGGATAGAGTTAGGAAAAAACTTAAAAATTGGAAGAGTAGGTCCCTCTCAGCGGCATGCAAAATAGTTCTGATCAAATCAGTGGCTCAAGCTATCCCCTCGTATCTGATGAGTGTATTTGTGTTCCCCCAAAATGTGTGTAACCAAATAAATTCGATTGTGAGCAATTTTTGATGGGGACAGAGGCGTGAAGAAAGAAGAATTCATTAATGCCCGTGGAGTAAATTATGTCGCTCAAAAGCGGAAAGAGGATTGGGATTTCGGGATATTAAGTGCTTTAACGAAGCGATGCTTGCTAAACAGGGTTGAAGATATATTAATAATGAGGGCTCCCTTCTATCCAAAGTAATTCGAGCCAAATATTTCCCTCGAAGTACTTTTCTCGATGCTACAATTGGCCATAATCCATCTTACACTTGGAGAAGCATTGTAGAAGGTCGGAAAATTCTTCAGAGAGGTATTAGGTGGAATGTCGGAGATGGGAGATGCATCAGATTTTGGACTGACTCTTGGATTATGGATAACCTAGGATTTAAACCGCGCTCGGAGGCTACGGAGTCGTCAGTACCGCAACTAGTATGTGAGCTCATGTGCGAAGATAGGCTAGAGTGGAATTTGGAGAAAATTATGGAATACTTTAATATAGAGGATTCCAAGGCTATACAATCCATTCCTCTACGCTATAATAGACCACCGGATCGACTCGTATGTCATTTCACAAAGGACGGAAAATATAGTCGGGATATAAGATCGCAAAATTGGCATCGGATTATGCTCATGATTCATCATCTTCTTCTAGAAATTCGGATAGGATCTGGAAATGGATATGGAAATTATCCATCCCACCTAAAATCCAACTTTTCTTGTGGAAGTGTGCTCATGCAATTATTCCAACAAAAGAAGCATTGGGCGGAAGGGACTGGATATTTGGCAGGGGTGTGATCGATGTGGTGCTGAGACTGAAACGTTAGAGCATGTGTTTAGAGATTGTCCTTGGGTTCTTTTTTTCTGGGCTGTTTCTCCTCTTCGTATAAGTGTGCCGAACACCATGGAACAATGGAGTCTGGGGCAATGGTTTTTACACATAATTGACCATGGTGATAATGAGGGCCACCAAATGTTTGCTATGCTTCTTTGGTTGGTGTGGGAAGCTAGAAACAAGCTCCATTTTAACAACCTCATGGTCGATCATAGCAGATGCTTCACCATGGCAATGTCAAGATTGGAGGAACACGTGTAGGCGACAAGGGGCAGTGGTGCAACCTTTTCCAATCAGAAACTAGAGACCAAATGGAGGCCCCCTGATGATGGATATGCGAAAATAAATTCCGATGCGTCGCTTGTGGATGGACTAGGAATGGGCCTCGGTGCGGTTATCAGAAATTCAAGGGGAGAAGTGATCCAGACGGTAATGAAGTGGGAGGAGATGAGTACTCCGTAGAGGTAGCTGAAGCTATTGCATGTCGGATGGAGGACCTTTCATATCTCGAGAACATTTTAGCCGATATTTTCTTACTTAGTACTTTTTTTGATTGTTTTCTTCCTAGCTTTGTTAGACGTTCGGGCAACTCGTTAGCCCATTTTCTAGCTCACCATGCTTTTGTTTTGCATTGTACTACACCAAAGGTCAGCGATGTTCCCGACCATTTGGTAGACTTAGTTATTTTGGAGATGATCTCCTAATGAATTTCTTATTTACCCCTAAAAAAACAGAGACTAGTAAATCTACGCTTGTCGTTCATAACATTAACTAATTAATGACAAGAAATGCAATTAAACATTCAATAAATTAATAGGGTTCGAATATACATCAATTTATACCCCTAAAAAAATCATTAAAGATTTTGTTAGGTATCTACCCCGCTGTCAAGCCCGTACGCCATAGCCGAATATTACAAAGGTCTAACAGATAAACTATTACAATAAACAGCCTATTGTTAGATAAATGTTTTTATCAAGATTTTGATGATTTTGTTTTAATAAGTTTTTATACCAAAACAATGTTTTTATATGTTGTCCAAATACTCCTAAATGATTTAAAATGTTTTTACTAATTTTTGGAGTATCTCTTAGAGTTTTTAATTTGATAAAAATTGGACAACACTTTTGATGGTTTTGTTTAAATTGGTTTTTACACCAAAACTATGTGTATAAATGTTGTCTAAATACTCCCAAATGATTTAAAATATTTTTACTAATTTTTTGGAGTATTTCTTGAAGTTTATTTTTGAAAAAAATCGGACAACATTTCAAATGGGAGGTCGACCGGTACCCAAAGTGGTCGACCGGTACCTGAAGAACACGAAAATTGAAACAGAACTTACTGACTTGAAAAATAGAGCAGGGGGACCGGTGGGACCGATCGCACCCTGGGAGGGGCGGACCCCCTCCGACCGGCCGCACCCCCCGCAACTCCTACCTGGATCGCACTATTTTCATTCAAACGTTCGAAATCTTATACAGGGCAACAACCTCGCCTCTATGTTATTTTTTGACAACAAAATTCCAACCGCTGCAACTGCGATGTGAAAGATTTGCTTTTCAATTTTGTACAATATTTCTACATCTTGTGATCTTCTTTTTGTAGACAAAAGTAAAGATAGAGGAGCCTATGTTGGGAGCCTATGTTGGTGAAGCTTCCCTATAAATAGAGGATAAATTGAAGACACAAGATAGAACACATACAAGCAATACACACAACAAGAAATCTGCAAATTGTTCAAGCTTTCATTTTTACATTCTTGTTGTAATAGCCTAAGTACTTTCACTTGCACATCTTTGAGGTCTAGGCTTTTTGATTCTTGATTACACTTGCACTCAATCTTTGTATTGGTTTCATAGAGTTGTAATCTTGAATTTTGTCCATCATTCAACACAAGACATCCTTGTGAGTATTCTTGTGGTAAGAATACACTTGGGTGATATAGGTGATAGGTGTTTGAAGAGTGTGGTACTCTTCAAAGGTGGTGAAGGAAGATTGTGGTAATCTCCTTGAAGGTGTTGTAAGAGGATTGTGGTGATCCTCAAGGTGTTGTATTAATTGTGGTAATTAATAAAATCTTTTTCCTTTTTGAAATCCATCCCTGAGATATCTTTGGGTGGTAGAGGATTAGGCCCTAGGTAGGTTGAACCTCTTTAAATCAACGAGTGTTATTTAATTTCCGCATTTACATTCTTGTCATTTGCTTGTTGATTCGAAAAAGAGGGTGATTTGAAAAAATCGGGATAATCTATTCACCCCCCTCTAGATTATCATAGCCACTTGGACTAACAAGTGGTATCGAGCCAAACTCTTTGGCTAGCTCGTTCCGAAAGAAAGATGAAAGATCCATGGCTATGAATGAAGCTTATCTCACCACCGCGCCTCCACCAACAAGCCACCACTATTCGACGCCAACAACTACGCATTTTGGAAAGACCGCATGGAGTGCTTTCTACAAGGGTGCAGATTTGATATTTGGAATGTGGTCATTGAAGGAGTTGCTCAACCAACAACAAAATTGGAGGATGGTACCACTACTCCCAAGCCGTTCAAGGAATACGATGAAAATGACAAGAAGGCTTTCTCTTTAAACGGTAAGGCCTTAAACATTTTACATTGCTCTCTTCTTTATCGCCACCGAATATAATCGCATAAGAGGCATACGGTCGGCACATGAAGTTTGGGAAAAATTAGAAACCATCTATGAGGGCACAAAGAAAGTGAAGCAAGCAAGAAAAACAATGCTTGTGAAAGACTTTGAAAATTTCAATATGCATGATGGTGAAAGTATATCAAAAATGGTGGAAAGGCTTGACAACATTGTCAATCCTCTTGTGGCTCTTGGAAAGGTCATCTCCGAAGAAGATAAGGTGACCAAAGTCTTAAATGCCCTTCCCTGCTCATGGTCCGAAAAGGTGATGGCAATCACGGAAGCTCAAAATCTTGAGACACTCAAGTTTGATGAGCTCATTGGGAACCTCCTTATTTATGAAGTATATCTCAAGGAGAGGAAAAATTCTCAACCATCCATTTCTAAACCGGGTACGCAAAATATTATTAAAGGCTTAACACCTTCTTCTAATAATGTTTATTATGCTAGTGATGAGGATGATGAAGAAACGGCGGCTCTTGTTAGAAAATTTGCAAAATTTGTAAACAAAAATAAAGCAAGAAAGCCAAGAGACAATTCTTGTTTCAAATGCGGAAAATCCGGGCACTACATAGCCGATTGCCCAAAGTTAGCGAAAGAGGAACAAAAGAAGAAAAAGCCTTTCCCGAAAAAGAAGGCGTTAAATGCGGACGTCAAAACTTGGGATGAATTACTTGAAACAACCGATGAGGAAGGAGAATCCGAACATGGTCTTATGGCTATAGACGATGAAAATACCGAGGTACGCTCTAATGCTTCATCTTCTTCCCTAGTTGATGAATTACAATGTGATTTTGATGAATTGCAAAATGAGTTTCAAAATTTGATTATTAAATACAAGAATTTGAAAAAGGAGCATAAAGAGCTTAAACTAAAAAAAGATAAATTATTTACTTCTTATGACTCTCTTGATAAAGCTCATGCTATTACTCTTACTATGGTCCGTACATTTGAAACCGAAAAACAAACGCTCACAAATGATATTGAAAATTTGAAAAAGGATGTGCATCGATTCAATTTAAGTACGGATAAAGTCACAAAAATTTTAGATGCACAAAGAGGTGATCATTCTAAATTAGGACTTGGTTACAAACCTTTTCAAAATGCTTTTAAGAAAAAAGACCAAGGTCCAACCTTTGTACGTGCTAGTAGTCCTCGTATTATTACTTGTTTTTATTGTGGTAAGAATGGACACTATGCTAGCAATTGTAAATTGAAGAATAATTTTAGCTATTATTGGAGACCTAAAGGTCTCAAGGCTAACCCCCCCCATGGACCCCAAAATTATAGGGTATCTAAAAATAATTCCTTTGTAGGTTATAGGGGCTATAACAACAATGGAAGATTCAAAATGGCTCGTGGACAGGATGTTGGATGTTCACGCCATATGACCGGAAAGAGAGAACTTTTTACCAACATCAAGCTCCAAGAAGAGGGTATGGTCATGTTCGCAATGGCAAAGGAAGAATTCTTGGAAATGGAGAAATTGGTAACTCTTCTTTCTCTCTTAGTAATGTTCTTTTAGTAGAAGGGTTTAAGTTCAATTTGATAAGTGTTAGCCAACTTTGTGACTCAAATTATAATGTTGTTTTTAATAAAGAAAAATGCCTTATTTCCAAAAATGATAAAATTATTTGTGAAGCAATTAGAAAAGGCAATCTTTACAAAATTTGTACAAGTGATTTGGTTAGTCAAAATGTTTCTTGTCTTGTCGCCAATAATGATTTAACTAGTTTATGGCATAGGTGACTTGGACATGTTGGATACAAAAATTTGCAAACTATTTACAAAAACCAACATGTAAAAGGACTACCCAAATTGAATTTTGAAAATCTTGGCTTATGTGACACTTGTCAAAAGAACAAATTAGTTAAGAGTAGTTTTAAGCCTAAAAATGAAATTTCCACTACCAAACCCCTACAAATGCTTCATCTTGATTTGTATGGGGATATTGGTACGACAAGTCTAAGTGGAAAACATTACACTTTTGTTATAGTTGATGATTTTTCTAGATATACTTGGGCTCTATTTCTTACTAATAAAAGCGATGCCGTTAATAAGTTTGTTAAGTTGTGTGAGACTCATTGAAAATGAAAAAGAAGATACTATTAAGTCTATTCAAGTGATCGAGGTGAGAATTTGACGGCGAATTTAGAGTCTTTTGTGAAACCAAGGGATATAGTCATAATTTTTCGGCTCCAAGGACACCTCAACAAAATGGAGTAGCCGAAAGGAAGAATCGGACACTTCAAGAAATGAGTCGGTCCATGCTAAATGAATTTTCACTTCCAAAATATTTTTGGGCCGAAGCCGTAAGTACCACTTGCTATGTCATTAATCGAGTTTATATTCGTCCTAAAATGAATAAAACTCCATATGAGCTTTGGAAATGAAGAACTCCAAATATTAGTTATTTCAAAATATTTGGATGTAAATGTTTTATTTTGAATACTAAGGATCAATTAGACAAACTTGATCCTAAGGCCGATGAAGGAATATTTATGGGGTATTCAATCAAGAGCAAAGCATATCGGGTTTACAATAAGACTAGTGGGGTTGTTGAAGAATCCATCCATGTCAAATTCAATGAAGTTTCGGGTGTTGAAAGGATACCCAATGATAAAAGTGATGAAGAGGATATTATTGAACCCATTGTTCAAGATGAAACTCAAAATGATCAACCTTCAAGCTCAAGTGTTCCTCAAGAAGATAAAGGTGATACTTCGAATCTTCCCGTAGCATTGAAATTTAAGGGAGATCACCCAAAAGATCTTATTATTGGTGATCCCCTTGATAAAGTAATGACTAGAGGAAAATTTGCCGAGAAAGCTCTTATATCTCAAAAAGAGCCTAAAAATGCTAAGGAAGCCATTGAAGATGAGGATTGGTTTTTAGAAATGCAAGAGGAGTTGAATCAATTTGAAAGGAATGATGTATGGGAATTAGTACCTTGTCCTCCATCTCAAACCATTATTGGTACAAAATGGGTATTTCGGAACAAACTCGATGACCAAGGCAATATTGTTCGAAACAAAGCAAGGTTAGTAGCTCATGGTTATTGTCAAGAAGAAGGTATTGATTATGATGAAACATTTGCACCCGTAGCACGTTTAGTAGCTATTCGTATTTTACTTGCCTATTCTTGTTTTATAAACTTCAAGCTTTACCAAATGGATGTAAAATTATTCAAGAAGAAGTCTATGTAAAACAACCTCCGGGGTTTGAAAATTTTTCTAGGCCTAATGATGTTTATAGACTTAAAAAGGCCTTATATGGTTTGAAACAAGCACCCCGTGCATGGTATGATAGACTTAGCTCTTTTTTTTTTTTTTTTGCAAAATGGTTTTACAAGAGGTAAAGTTGACACTACTCTTTTTGTTTTTGAAAAAGGGCAAGATTGCTTATTAGTGCAAATTTATGTTGATGATATTATTTTTGGTGCTACTAATGAATCCTTGTGCAAGAAATTTTCTAAGTTAATGCAAGGTGAATTTGAAATGAGCATGATGGTGGAGCTCAACTTCTTCCTTGGACTTCAAATTAAGCAATGCCAAGAAGGAATTTATATTTCTCAATCAAAATATACAAAGGAGCTATTGAAGAAATTTGGCATTGAAGAAGGAAGAACCGTCTCTACCCCAATGGCAACAAACGTCAAAATTGACAAAGATGAAAAAGGCAAGTCGGTTGATGAATCCAAATATCGAGGTATGATTGGTAGTTTACTTTATTTAACCGCAAGTAGACCGGACATTCTTCATGCCATATGCCTATGTGCTCGTTTTCAAAGTAATCCCAAAGAATCTCATATGAGTGCCGTTAAAAGGATTTTTCGATATTTGAAAGGCACTATTCAATATGGTTTATTCTATCCAAAGAATGAAAATTTTTCTCTTAAAGGTTATAGTGATTCAGATTATGCGGGAAATATTGATGATCGGAAAAGTACTTCCGGATCATGTCAATTTTTAGGCGATTGCCTAGTATCTTGGTTTTCAAAGAAACAAAATTGTTGTTGGGAAATTTATTGTTTAGATTTTGATGAATGCCATGTAAAACTTAGAATAGGAAGTTGGCACCCCAATTTTTGTTATAAACGCATTGTAATAAATAGAAATGGGTCAAGCCGAGTTAAGTCACTATGCCCAAACATGCAAGAAGACAACTGGAGACTAGAAGGAAGACTCACTTTGCAAGACAAATGAGTGTGGCAAAGAAGAGAAGACGGAACTCGATCAAGGAGCAACTAAGATACAAATGAGAGGAGTATCAGTCAAGTCAACTCAAGATAAGCCAAGTCTCAAGTTGAAGTGACAAGAGTCATCCAATGATTGGAAGGCGACTCTAAGTCACCTGGGAAAGCAAGGAAATGCGATCAAGTCGAGATAATCAAAAAGATCCGTTGTAAATCAAGAGAATTACTTAAACAAGTAATATCTCCATGCTACCTTTCTCGAAGTGCTCAGTCCTAGAAGCGTGCAAAAGGAATAAACCAATGGGAAGCACTACACCGTGTCGAACTCGAAAAGTCAAGAACAATTCATACGAGGAAATGGCAATTCCAAGGATCGCAACAAGACAAGCCAACGACCACAAGTGACTTTCAAAAAATAAGCCTATCTCTTCAACGGGCAGATTTTTGAAAGATCACTATAAAAGGCTGAGGAATAACTCTGAGAAAAAGTTACGAAGGTTACCTGAACCACGAACATTCAAGAAAATATCTGAACTGTAACCTAAGATATTCTCAAATCATTCAAGATTAATCCTCAAGCCTCCATTACGAAGAAAATCAATCCAACACTCACCTGTGAAGGAAAGATAGCTTCAATCAGTTGAAGAGGAAACTTTAGAAGAAAAGGGGTCTACATTCCACGAAGGATTGTAGGAAGGTTCAAGGTCGAACCAAGTCTTGAGCTTTTGGAGGGCTTCGTGATCAAATCCAAAGATCTTGAGCAAGTGGGCTGTAGTAGTAAGCAAAGCGCCTGTGAAAGAAGGCGAGTCGTCGAGAAGCCACTGAGTGACCAATGCATCTCCGATCGAGTCCCGAAGGATCAAGTCACCGTGTGATAAAGACTTGTATCCGGACTCGTTACCACTTTGTATACTTGATCAATACCTAGTGGATTCCTCCAGGGAGTTGGAGAAGAGAGGAGTAGAAGAATTACCCCATCTTCGAACCTCTATAAAAATTTATCGTGTCATTTACATTTCAGCACTTTAATTCCTGCATCATGTTTGTTTAATTCTGCTGACATATTTGCTATCCATTAGATAACTTCTAAGTACTAAATCAAGCTTTAAATCTCTACTAAACCAAACTTAAGGGTATTAAGTCTTCCGCTGAAAACAAATCACATTGAGCTAATTCGGTCTTAACAAATTTTAGTTATTCTATCAACAAATCAATCGAGTCCGTTGAGTGACTAACTCTACTTGATTAACTAAATTGGTCATCACCTAGACACAAAATTGTGTAGTATCAACTCGAACTTTTAAAAGGACTAAAAAGAAAATTTGGTAAGGTTTATTCAACCCCCCCTTCTAAACCTTACACTCACACCCCTTGGGACCTACAAGTGGTATCAGAGCGGTTGGTTCATTGAGCCTTCCGCACTGGTTAATGAACTAGATCTCCAAACTTTTCAAAGTCTCGCTTTAGTACTTAAATTTTCAAAACTCCTTTTATCATTAAAATTTATTATCATGGAAGCAAATTTGACACGCATCCCTATGTTCACAATTGAAGAATTTGATGATTGGAAAATTCGTATGCGAGGCTCATCTATCAAAGATTACATGATGAGATGTGGATAGTGATAGAGGATGGGCCATCGCAAATCTTAAAAGTGAACACAAATTACTGTAGAAGAGTCAGGCTGCGGTGAAGGTGAAGAGGATGTTGCCCTAGACCAAATGCTATGGTTGAAAAACCAAGAACTGAATGGACAAATGATGACGAAAAAAGATACAACCTGGACAATGTAGCCAAGACATCCTTTACAAAACCTTGACAAAGCCATGTTCAATAAAGTCAAATCATGCAAAACGGCTAAAAAATCCGGGACAAGCTAACATTGATTTGTGAAGGCTCGAGCAAATCAAGAAAAATAAATTATCGATGTAGTTGTACAAAAATTTGAGAATTTCAAAATGATCGCGGGAGAAAACCTGGATCAACGGATGCTCGGTTCACGAAATCACCAACGAGCTATCTGCGCTTGGAAAGGAATATACACAAAAGGAAATGTGTATGAAGATCCTAAAAAGTCTCCCACCGAATGGGAAATGAAGGTCATGGCACCGAGACATTCCATGGACCTATCGAAGACCTCCAACCATGAACTATTCTCGGATCTCAAAGCCTACGAATTTGAGTTGAGAAAAAAGATCGAGAAGAGACAACAGTACCCAAAAAAACTTTGCTCTAATTGTTAAGGATGGAAAGAGAGTCGAGGTCAAAGAAGTCATTGATCCGGAAGAAATAGCCCGATGGTTAAAAGGTTCAACAAGTTCTTCAATAAGAACTACAAGAGAGGCAAGGGCGAATCCTCCGAGAAGACACTCGGCTCCTCCAAGTCAAGGGAAGATAGGCCAACCAAGAGGACATATCATCAAAAAGTCAATATCAAAGGGTGACAATCCAAGAATGGAAAGAGTGATCAAAAGGTTGAATATCTATCTTTGAACTGTAGGCAACCAGGTCACTATGCCATTGATTGTCCATATCCTGTAGTCAACAAATACATGAATGAAGAAGAAAGAAAGGTCTTGAGAGAAAGAAAACAAGAAAAGAAAAAGGCAATGTTGGCTGCAGAGATCTTGAGATCGCCAAGTCAAGAGAGACAAATGATTCGAGAGCAAAGTGGTGACTACTCAAGTGACTCGAAGAAGAAGCTCGACCGTTTGATGGCCAAAGAACAAGATCAACTCCGACCAAGAAGATGAGGTACACTCTAACTCATCGAACTCGTATTCTAGTGATAGTGATCGTGACACACACACTTCATCACCCACTCGATCTTTATGATTCATTAGGCAAAATGATGAAAGATTTTGAACACATTAAATCCTCACACACACTACTAAATGAGGAAAACAACCTACTCAAGAGCAAAACTCACAAATGACTAAGGAGCCGAGTACTCTAGGTCAAATAGGCGATGAGAATAAAAGTTTAAAGGCTGAAAATGCCAAGCTAATAGCAAAAATAGCTGCCATAGAAAAGAGGGAATGACCTCAAAATGTGATTGCCTCATTCACTAAGGCATCTAAATCATTGGATGATCTTATTATGAGTCAAAGAGAATGTGGAGACAAGACAGGCTTAGGATTTAATTCCTCTGTGCTATGTCAAACTCCAAAAGTAATCTTGGAAAAAGGATCTTCAAGCAATGAAGAGTCTAAAAATCCAAAACTCCAAATGGTGCACACACATTCACTCCAAAGCACAATTACAAGCAAACCGGCCTTGGTTATAAATGAAAAGGAAAATAGCCGAGTTGAGTGCGAAAAAGGACAAGCGAGAAGAGATTTAGTCGAGTTCCTCAAAGAAACTCCAAACAAAAATACTCAGTAAAGAAGAAACAGAGCTACCAAAAACCCCAGAAAATCTATAAAAGAAATACATATGATGGGAATGGTAGAAAATATCCAAGTCAAGCTGATTGGAATGATGTGAACTATCAGCATAGACTTATGGAATATAAGCCCAAATGGCAAAGGCCTAGAACTCAAGAAAGGCCATTCCAAAAGTATAAGAGCTTTCATCAAAGACACATATACACCTAGGCACTTCACTCGGAGACACCACAATTACCCAAAGAAGCGATTGCTAAAACACATATACATGCATACAGGACAAAAGAGACAAATGTATGAACTTAGAATCCCCAAGCAATTTGCCAAGATTAATTATGATTATGGCACGATAGATGGCAACCCCTTAGAGTCAAATCATTTGGCTATAAGTTGGTTGGATCATCTTACAATTCTAACCCCTCGGGACCCGCACAAGTATGGGTACCTAAAACTTAATTTCCTTGATTGCGGGTTCAAGGAACAACCGAGTGCCAAAGAACCCAAGTACATGGACAAAGGTCATTCCGGACATATGACAGAAACAAGAAAAATCATCAAAATTCAAGGAAGTTAAAGGAGCAAAAGTCATATTTGGAGGAAATGAAGCTCCGGTGAAATAAGAGGCATTGGATTCATCAAGAGGAACGGATTAGAAATCACGATGTTGCATATGTTGAAGGACTCAACTTCAACTTGCTAAGCATCGATCAACTCGTGACAAGGGCTATAATGTTGGATTTAACATGGGTATATGCCAAATCAAGGATCTTGAATCGAATGAAGTTGTGTTGCAAGGATGCGAGACAAAAGAACATGTATGTAGTAGATTGGTCAACCGCTACACCCACACCTGTCTATTAGCAAAGAGCATAGTTTGAATCAAGTTGGTTGTGGCACAAAAAGCCGAGTCACCCGAATTTCAAAATGATTAACAAGCTTGCCAAAAGTAATCTTGTGGAAGGACTTCCGGACTCTGATACAAGAAGGAAAGTATATGTGACGCATGTCGAAGGGAAAACAAATCAAATCATCATTCAAAGAAAAGACTGCCCCTACTTCAACAAGGATATTGCACCTGCTACATATGGATCTATTTGGTCCATTGAACCTGCTAGCATAAGTGGGAAAAAATATACCTTGGTGGTTGTAGATGACTACTCAAGATATACATGGACAATATTCATGTGTAAGAAGAAAGAAACTCTACGAAACTACCACAAATGATGAAGAGGATTCAAAATGAGAAGAGCCAAACCATTATCAAAATAAGATCGAGACAGAGAACCGAGTTTGTCAATGGTATAATAACTCAATATTGTATTGAAAATGGCATTGGTCATGAATTATCTCTGCGCAAGGACTCCACATCGAAATGGAGTTGCGAAAGAAGGAATAGAACTCTCAAAGAAGCGGCAAGGACCATGTTAGTCAACGGGGGTTACCAAAAAGATTTTGGGTCAAGCAATTAACACAACTTGCTACACTCAAAACAAATGTATGATAAACAGACAAATGACAAAGACTCCTATGAGATTTGGACAAGGAAAAACCAAATGTTGCATATTTTTGAATATTTGGATGTAAATGCCTCATCCATAACAATGGCAAAGACAATCTAAAGGCTTTCGATGCTAAAGTGATAAAGGTATCTTCTTGGGATACTCAAATGAAAGCAAAGCCTACAAAGTACTCAACAAAAGGACTATGGTTGCGAGAGGAATCCATTCATGTGGTATTCGATGAGCCAAATGTAAATGGAGAAGACATTGAAGAGTCAAATTGATAAGTTTGAATCATCCAACCATACGAGAAGAGTCCCTATCAAGCCGGAATTATAAACTCGGATGAAGATGAGATAGCCGAGTCTCATAAAATCTTTGGAAAATTTGCGGCTAAGTGATTGCGAGAGAGTGATCAAAGCAACACAAGCGCTAGACGATCAATCCGGCTAACTTACTTCAACCTTGATGTAAGATGGCCGAAAGACCATCCACGAGAACTTGTCATTGGAGATATAAGAGAAGGTGTCAAAACAAGATCCGAACTCAACAAGAAGCTATGTTCACATGCTTTATCTCACAAATAGAGCTTAAAGATGTGTTACAAGCATTGGATGACACACATTGGATTCAAGCTATGCAAGAAGAGTCAATCAATTTGAAAGAAATAAAGTATGGGAATTAGTTCAAAGACCCACCCATCAAAATGTTATTGGTACTAAATGGGTGTTCGAAACAAGATGAACGAGGAGGGTTCTGTGGTAAGAAACAAAGAAAAGACTAGTAGCCAAAGGATATTGCTAAGAAGAAGGAATAGATTTTGATGAAACATTTGCTCCTGTAGCAAGATTGGAAGCTATAAGGATGTTTCTTGCCTATGCGACTCACAAGAATTTTATTGTATATCGATGGATGTAAAAAGTGCATTCCTAAATGGTTTATTGGAAGAAGAAGTGTATGTTGAACAACCTCCGAGGATTTGAGCGGAAGACTCTTGGAGATAAGGTATACAAACTCAAGAAAGCTCTGTATGGATTGAAACAGGCACCCGAGCATGGTATGATACTTTGTCAAAATTCCTAACGAGAATGGATTCACAAAAGGAAAAATAGATAGAACACTTTTCGAATTCAAGACAAGAAGAGTATACTTTTGTTCAAATATATGTGGACGACATCATTTTTGGATCCACAAACAAAGAGCTATGTGAAAAATTTTCAAACCTCATGCAAAGCAAATTTGAAATGAGCATGATGGGAGAGTGACATTCTTCCTTGGACTCCAAGTAAAACAAATGAAGGATGGAACCTTCATAAGTCAAACAAAATACACTAGAGATTTAATGAAGAAATTTGGTATGGAAGAGAAGTCTTCGTGAAAATATTAATGAATACATCACCAAAATGGACATGGATGCGGATGGCAAGCACAGTAGATCAAACAAGATATAGAGCACTTATTGGATCATTGCTTTATCTCACAAAGCGGGCGGACATCACCTTTCTTTGTAGGTGTATGTGCGAGATTTCAATCTGCTCCAAAAGAAAGCCATTTGACAAAGCAACTAAGAGAATCTTGAGATATCTTGAAAGGAAGCGAAGAAGTTGGCTTATGGTATCCAAAGGAAGGTGGATTCAAGCTAATTGGCTATTCGGACTACGACTATCTTTGGATGCGAGTTGACAGAAAAGCACCCTCGAGCACATGTCAAATGCTTGGAAACAAAGCTATTTCCTGGTTTAGCAAGAAGCAAAATTCAATAGCCACCTCTACAAACAAGCAAAATACATAGGCTGGCAAAAATGTTGTGCCCAAGTCCTATGGATGAGACAAAGAAATTGAGAGACTATGAAGTTGAAGAAAAGGAAATTCCAATCATGTGTGATAACACAAGTGCAATTGCAATCACTCGAGAATCCCGTGTTGCACTCAAGAACAAAGCATATCGATGTCGGATATCACTTCATAAGAGATCATGTTGAAAAGAAGGACATCATATTGGAATATATCTCAACGATAAACAGGTTGGGCGACATATTCACAAAACCATTATGTGAGCTAAGATTTGAAGAACTCAAGCATGAGTTAGGGTTAATCGAGCTGAGCCGATGACACTCGAGAAGACTCAAAGAAAAGAAATGGAACACAAAAAGAGAAAAAGGATCAATTCTCAAAATCGGCTAAATGAATCGACCATGTCGGAGACAACAATGCTATCGAATTAGTGACAATTTGAGTCACCGAGAGAATCGTGACGAGAAAGAGTTAAATCGGCTAAGGGATAAGCCGAGTCATTTACAAAGTGACAAAAACGCATCATTTTTACTAAGCGGGAATGTTTTTAAGAATGACGTCGAGATAATGATGATGTGTACAGACAAAAAGTTGCATACCAAGCTTATGATTGGATATAAATGCTGCCGCATTAAATTCGAGACATTAAATGCTAATCGGCGTGCAAAATTTAAGCCATTGATTTCGATCACATTTCAAAAACCACCCGCACGTCCTTTCAGAAACTATACTTAACCCATTTTCGTCTATTTTCTCTCACATATTACCAAAACGGTTCATTTCTATCTCAGAAACAAAGGCAAAACTCTCTCAAAACCCTCTCAGTATTCAAATCAAATTTCTAAGTTTCTTTTCGGTGAAATCCTGAAAAATGGCATCAACCTATGATTTTGTCAAGCTAGGAAAACAAATCCACACATGGTCGACCATGGATTTCGAGGGCATGGTCAAACAGGGGTCCGATGACGCCCTCATAAAGAAAATCGCTGGAAAGCTCGAAACGTCCGGGCTGAAACCATTTCTGACGATGGAGTTTTCGATGACCTATGTGGAAGAGGTCGCACAGTTCTACGTGAACGCTGAGATTCACGATGAAGGGATAAAGTCATCTGTTCACGAAAAGAAGTTCACCATCTCTGCTAAGGATTTGGCTGAACACTGCTCACTACCGACGGAAGGAGCATCAGAAATCAACGAAGGCGATGTAGACTGGCCTTTGCCGGGAGGAAGTAGCCAAATCCGACTATCTTTGATAAAATAGTCTACACAACAAAACAAGAGGTCCAAGGAGGATTACCACAAGCTGTTGGACATAGTTGCCAAATGCATAGACATCAAATTTGGCGGCTTTGACCAACTCATCAAAAGCAAAGTTGATCGTAATGGCGATCATTGAAGAAAGGAAAATAAATGGGCTGAGTTTGTCTACAAAGACTATGCGAGAATGTAGGGAACAAATCCTTTAAGGAAGATGGTGCATTTGGAGGATCCCTAGGATATGGCCTGGTGATTGGCCGACTAATGGAGGTGAAAGGAGTCCCTCTTAGACATGGAAAGGCGTTCCATGTAAACAAGAGGATGTTCAGATCAAACCTCTCTCGGCGCACAAAAGAGAGCCTACGCCAAGAGAGCGACACGAGTGAGGGGGAATCACCACCACTCAAGATACAACTGTTTCCTCTCCACCAAAGAAGAAAGAAGCTGCCCCTGCGGCCGCTAAGCTAAGAGAATCACTGCCCTGCAATGCTAAGAAAACTGCTTGCTCCTCTGACAAAAAAGAAAAACAAACTCTGCTCCCCGCCCCTGCCGCAGCTCGAGTCACCCGCCCCCGCAGCCGTGTCTCCCGCCCAAGAGAGCGGTCGAGAAGGACTCTCAACTACCTTCTCCAATCATCAAAAAGAGAAGAACTGATAAGCCACGATGGCCAGCTCCTCGAGAAGAAAACCCCAAGCACCGGCCCCCGCCGCCCAAGACTCGAAGAAACTCTCTCGAACTAGAAATCCCTCTGGTACAAACTAGGAGACGAAGAAGAATCATCAAGCACTCGAGCTTGAGAAACCGGCCGAGTCGACCACTCACCGAGCAGATCTCGAGAGCTGGAGAAGTAGAGTCTCCGGATATTATAGATGAAACAACTAAGTCTGTGAAAGGCGATCAACAGAGGCAAATCAAGACACAAACAGTTCGCACAAACGAGACACAAGAAAGAAGGCGATAGAGATGATAGTGATGTGATGATCCTATCCCCACCTTACCCGGACATCCAAAATCGTCTGCAAGAGTGGAGGAAGTGGAAATTGAGTCGATCAAGGAACAGTTCAATGGCCTCGAATTTATAGAAGAAGAAGAGGAACTATGAACTTCCTTGGGTGACCTCTGTGATCTCGGCCTTTGGATGAAGAAAAACTCGCAAAGATATCTTGCAAATCTTCAAGGATAAGGAGAATGAGAGACAGGCGAGAGAGGAAAGGCGAGGCACGTGAGAAGGCTAGTATCGCCCTATCACCGGCACTACCACAAACACACACACCATCTCCTTGATGTCTTATCGTATAGTGATGAGGATCGGACCTGCTTCTTTGCCGCCGCGACGAAGAGTTGCAAATGCAAAAGAAGCAATGCATGAATCGAGAATTCTTCATGAGAAAAACATGATGGAGGGACAAGGAGAGTCCTCCAAAACACAAATGAAATCGATCCAATGGGAGTAGTGCAACAAATCGCCACCGTTGTTGCTGCCACCACTTCCCCCACTCACTCGGAAGAAGGATTTAAAGGAGGAACTCGATGAAACCGGGTTAGAGGGACCCCGGTCGAGCCAACCCCTAATGAAGGTGTCTTACCACCTACCGCCCCAATGGTTGAACACTCGGTAGAAACAGCCAGAGTTTGGAGATGAGTGACCCCATTCCAAGTCACTCACCGGTGCGCGCCGGTGGGAAACTCCTCCACCGCAGCAAGGTCGGAGGATGCTTTGCTGAGATGACTTCACAACGAATCTAGGAGGCGTAGTGGAGAAGGTACAAACACAAAATACACAAAGCAAGTTGCCATCAACGAAGCTCGAGGCGATTGAGACTGTCTCGGTGAGGTGCCAACCGCTCTCTGAAAGGCTAATGACGCTGCGATGCGATCGAGGCACGAGACGGAACATCCCCGGGAGTTAACACTGGCGATGAAAGTGCAATCCCGGGGTTGAAACTCCAATGGATGCCACCACGAGAAGACCCTAAGGCAGTGACAAACACTCGTCAAAGGGAGGTCCAAGGCCTCGCTGCTTGAGACCGTAGGAGGTAATGAAGGCCAACGAGGTTGAGACTTCCCGGGTAAAGAAGTCAGTAGAGAACATCCCTCCTGCTATCATTGATCCATCCGAAAAGGAGATAAGTGCGCTTCATGATTCCCGGATAATCCCGATGTAACTTTTTGGGATCGGAAAGCGACGAAGAAGGCCGAGTCATCCCCCGTGATGAGATCCAAAAGACTCACCGAGGATGTTCCAAGCACGAGCAAGTCGATCTCAAGACTAATCGTCAAACTTTCAATTTTGATGGTGAGCCACCAATGGAAATCTCATCATCATCCGATGACGCTCGATAAGGCCGAGGACCAGATCCACTCAATTGGAGAAACCAACAGACCGACGAAGTTGTTAAGACAGTGAGGCTCGGCAAAGTGGTCCACTTCACAAAAGACTCGGTGAAACCGTCCATGCGCAGCTCCCAAGCTACGCAAGTTCGACTCAAAAGGAACTTCACGTGCACCTCTCATCATTGAACAAATCCCGATTGGCGTGATGATTCTTTTGTAGAATCATTTCCTTTCTCTCTAGAGGTACCCGACCTCCCGACGAGTCGAGAACGATCTCGCGCGCTTCCACGCACTGCACTCGCCTTCCATCCGACACCATTGTTCCGGTGACTATGACTTTGATCTTTGCGTGGCCGTCGGCTACAACGGAAGAAACAATGAAGTTCGGGAGGTGTTCAAAGCATTATTTGCTTTGAAATTGAACGGATGGAGAGACACCAGGCCTCTATGGACATGAGACTAGATAACGAGATGCCAACCTTCTACTGGCGACTTTAGAGGCATAACATCGAGAATCGGGGAATGGTGGCAACAAAGAATAAACAATGCGTGTGGAACAAGCTAGATATTTGAACATTGTTCAACAAGTCTGCTGTCCGGAGAGCCGAGAATGCTTTGATGCAAAAACGAAATTGAGAGAACACATTGAGCACACGCATGAAGTTCACACTTTGAGATAAAGTGCTGCGTGAGCAAAATAAGAGTGATCTCCAGCGTATGGAAGAAAACATAGATAGAAAATTCAGCCTTCTCATGGCTGAGATGAAGCTAATTTCAATGAGTCCAATGCTACTTGCTCTGAATTTCGTGCCGCATACTCCGCAGACTCGAGGCGAACTCGACTATCAACAGACTCGACTTCCGCTTGCCGCATATGTTTCTAGGGGTTCCTCTCTCCTTTGATGATGCCAAAAAGGGGAAGAGGAATACCTTAAAGCGCTAAAGAGATCCCGAAGTCGAAAAGGAGGGAGCAGCGATTGTGAAGGGAAAGACAAATGAGGAAGTTACAAGGAAAAAAAAAGAAAAAGTCTGTTGAGGGGAAGAATCGAGAGATGTGACCTTAATGATTGCACAAACCCCCAACAAGGTCTTATCACAGGTGATATTATCAAAGAAAAACTCCCAAAGACTCTGCCACTCCAACACTCTGCTATATCTATGGTGAAAAGAGAAAGACAATTGAAGCGGGGATGGAGGAAGTGGAAGGAAGGATGGATGCCCGAGTTATGAATATCTTGAAACAACATGGAGGCATTCCGGTGAGACGAGAGACACTTATGCCATCTCGAGATGCCGGAACCGAGCCAAGATCAATTGATGAATTTAAAACGCTCGCATCTCAAGGATACTTTGCAAACATGTCCATGGCTCAAGCTTGGGACTTGTCTTGGGAAAAGGTCTCACGCTATGTGAAGAAGGCGACAGCGTGACAGACTACCGATCGCTCTGCTGGTCACTCCGCTAGTCACTCAGTGGAAACAAGAAGACCCCGATACAATACACGCCCGAGGAAGGAAGAGGAAGAAGCGATGGTGGAGGAAGAGGTTTCGAGACCTGGGCCTCTGCCCAAAAACATTGAGTACATAGATCCAGGCAAGAAAGGAGGGATCTCTTTGGGTGGTCTTGACCAAGTAGCTAATCTGCAAGTGGCTAAAAGCAATCTTGAGTATGCGAAAATAATAGAAGAAGAAAATAAGAGACAAACTCAGCTATGGGAGGAAAGACAAGAGAGATTAAGAAGAGATGAAGCTGCCCGGAAGGCTTATGAAAAGAAGAAGAAGGCGGCTGAAGATGAGAAAAAAAGAGAAGAAGACCAGAAGATGACAGAACTGAAGAAGATGAAAGAAGGAGGCAGCGAAGGAGATGAAGTGTTGTTGTCCACCCCTTCATGTATTTTACTATGTAAATACATACTATGTAAGTCTTCTGCAATAAAGCTGTAAATTCTCTATCTTTTTGTGTAGACAAATGTTTGCTCTGATACACCTTGTAAACAGTTGTGTAAAAGAACAAGAATGTTATGATCAATAAAAGGATTGATTCTACGCATACATTCTATGTGAATGCACTATCTGTATGTATCTTTGCTATTTACATTTTGAATGTTTTAAGTTTTGGCATCATCAAAAAGGGGGAAATTGTTGGGAAATTTATTGTTTAGATTTTGATGAATGCCATGTAAAACTTAGAATAGGAAGTTGGCACCCCAATTTTTGTTGTAAACTGCATTGTAATAAATAGGGATGGTCAAGCTGAGTTAAGTCAGCTATGCCCAAACATGCAAGAAGACAACTGGAGACTAGAAGGAAGACTCATTGCAAGACAATGAGTGTGGCAAAGAAGAGAAGACGGAACTCGGCGAAGGAGCGGCTAAGATACAACCGAGAGGAGTATCGGTCAAGTCAACTCAAGATAAGCCAAGTCTCAAGTTGAAGTGACGGAAGAGTCATCCAATGATTGGAAGGCGACTCTAAGTCACCTGGGAAAGCAAGGAAATGCGGTCAAGTCGAGATAATCGAAAAAGATCCGTTGCCGAAAATCAAGAGAATTACTTAAACAAGTAATATCTCTATGCTATCTTTCTCGAAGTGCTCAGTCCCAGAAGCGTGCAAAATGAATAAACCAATGGGAAGCACTACACCGTGTCAGAACTCTGAAAAGCTAAAGAACAATTCATACGAGGAAATGGCAATTTCAAGGACTGCAACAAGACAAGCCAACGACCGCAAGTGACTTTCAAAAAATAAGCCTATCTCTTCAACCGACAGATTTTTGAAAGATCACTATAAAAGGCTGAGGAATAACTCTGAGAAAAAGTTACGAAGGTTACCTGAACCACGAACATTCAAGAAAATATCTGAACTGTAACCTAAGATATTCTCAAATCATTAAAGATTAATCCTCAAGCCTACATTACGAAGAAAATCAATCCAACACTCACCTGTGAAGGAAAGATAGCTTCAATCAGTTGAAGAGGAAACTTTAGAAGAAAATGGGGTCTACATTCCACGAAGGATTGTAGGAAGGTTCAAGGTCGAACCAAGTCTTGAACTTTTGGAGGGCTTCGTGATCAAATCCAAAGAGCTTGAGCAAGTGGGCTGTAGTAGCAAGGCAGTTGCCCTATGAAGAAGCTGAGTCGTACGATAAGCCAACTAAGTGACCAAGGCATCTCGGTCGAGTCCCAAAGGATCAAGTCACCGTGTGATCAAGACTTGTATCCGGACTATTACCACTTTGTATATCTTGATCAATACCTAGTGGATTCCTCCGGGAGTTGGAGAAGAGAGGAGTAGAAGAATTACCCCATCTTCGAACCTCTATAAAAATTTATCGTGTCATTTACATTTCAAAGACTTTAATTCCCGCATCATGTTTGTTTAATTCTCACGACATATTTGCTATCCATTAGATAACTTCTAAGTACTAAATCAAGCTTTAAATCTCTACTAAACCAAACTTAAGGGTATTAAGTCTTCCGCTAAAAACAAACCACGTTGAGCTAATTCGAGTCTTAACAAATGAGTTATTCTATCAACGGCTCGATCAGTCTGTTGAGTGACTAACTCTACCGATTAACTAAATTGGCTATCCACCTAGACACACATGTTTGTAGTATCAACTCGAACTTTTAAAAGGACTAAAAAGAAAATTTGGTAAGGTTTATTCAACCCCCCCCTTCTAAACCTTACACTCACACCCCTTGGGACCTACAATTGTGTTTCACTTTCAACGGCCGAAGCCGAATATATTTCCGTGGCATTTTGTTGTACACAACTTCTTTGGATGAAACAAACCTTAGCGGATTATAAATATTCTTTTGAAAGTGTTCCTATCTTTTGTGATAATATATCCGCTATAAACATTGCTCAAAACCGGGTTCATCATAACCGTACTAAACATATTGAGATTCGACATCCTTTTCTAAGGGATTGTGTTTCAAATCGAAAAATTGAGATATCTTTTGTACCATCTCAAGATCAATTAGCGGACATTTTTTACAAAACCGCTATCTTCCGAGACTTTTGCGTTAATACGAGCTCGGTTAGGCATAATGCATATTGAATAAGGCTTACATTTGCATTTTGCACGTTTTTTTAAAACTTAGGGGCAAAAAATCGGATTTTTGGTTGAAAATTCGGATTTTGGAAAAAGCTGACAGACAAATGTCTTTGAAAGGGTTGAGGGCAACCGGTCGCCCTCAACGTCGACCGGTCGCCCTCAACCTCGACTGGTCGCCCTAAGCAAAAAATTGGATTAAAATCGTTCTGTCTTCAGCATTCTTCATTTTAACTTATTTTGGCCATTTTTCGTCCCCTTTGCCAAATTTTAACATATTTCATTCAAAAATGGTTTTCATGCATCTTTTTCACAACATGGACATTATATATCATGATCATCATCATCATTGCTCATCTTTACCGAATAAATGGTAAGAATCTACAGCGCATTGATCTTATCCGCATTCATTTGGCACTTGTGGGTATTTCCTCCATCTGAGGAGTGTTCCATCATGACTTCGTTTAGATAGGATTTATCCACTACAAGAACCCCATGGATAGCCTCCGAATTGTTCTCCTTTTCTCTTGCCCATTCTTGACATACAACATGTCATGGTCAATAAGTCCTCTTCATTAATCCTCATCAAGTTTAGTGAATAAATGGTTCTAGTAATCTAACCGCTAAGCTATCCCCATCCCATTATTGAATTATAAGGGCGAGAAAAGATAAAGATAGACTCTTCGATGTGGTTCTCTATTTTAAGGTACTCCATTTGCTCAATTGTTTTGACTTATTTGCAAAATTCTTGATGCTAGTTTCATATGAATGTGATGAGCTTAATATTTATGATGTATTGAATGTTGTTTGAACTGAATTGGTGATGAAAATTTTTGGCTTAAATGAATTTCAAAGGCGTTATATACTTCTAGTTTTATTTGACGCTTACGCCAAGTGTTCGACAAAATGTTTCAATGAAAAATTCATCACCTACATGAGTCTCTCGATTTGAAAAGTCTTATAAGTTTATAGAGATCATTTTTATCAATCAAATGAGCTTTTGCAAATCAATTGATCAACTTTTCCTTTTATTTGGAATTTAAGCTTCCATTTTCAAAAAGCTCGATAAATCGATAAATTTGCGCACTTTGATATGAATATATGATGTTTTTATCGTGCTAACATTCTTTTTGATGATTCCAAAGGGGGAGAAACAGGAAAAACGCTCATACGCTCAAAGAAGCGAAAATAAGCTTGCAAGAAAAGCTATAAGCTAGGGCTCTTAAAAGCCATAAGTCAGAATATTGCTTAGTCCATTTGATGTATTGTGGACTTTTATGCTTGACTAATGATGTTTTGTGACGGAGGAGCTTATAAGCTCATGGAATTCAAGCTTAAGTTGTGAAAGCTAAGCTTTTAGCTTTTAGTTGTTGCTTGTATACTTGTATAAGCTCATGGAATTCAAGCTTAAGTTGTGAAAGCTAAGCTTTTAGCTTTTAGTTGTTGCTTGTATACTTGTTCTTTATATGCATGTTGATAGGGGAGCTTGTGCAAAAATGATTTTGAAAATCTTTGCTCCTATCCTTGTGTGCTTGTACTTATGATGTATCTTGCTTGTAATTGATTGTTGTTTTAAGACCGGAAAATTTGTTTTGTTTTAAAATCGACCTTCTAAAATTGTTTTGGTTTGTAATCATCAAAAAGGGGAGTTTGTTAGATAAATATTTTTATCAAGATTTTGATGATTTTGTTTTAATAAGTTTTTATACCAAAACAATGTTTTTATATGTTGTCCAAATACTCCTAAATGATTTAAAATGTTTTTACTAATTTTTGGAGTATCTCTTAGAGTTTTTAATTTGATAAAAATTGGACAACACTTTTGATGGTTTTGTTTAAATTGGTTTTTACACCAAAACTATGTGTATAAATGTTGTCTAAATACTCCCAAATGATTTAAAATGTTTTTACTAATTTTTTGGAGTATTTCTTGAAGTTTATTTTTGAAAAATATCGGACAACATTTCAAAGGGGAGGTCGACCGGTTTCCCAAAGTGGTCGACCGGTACCTGAAGAACACGAAAATTGAAACAGAACTTACTGACTTGAAAAATGGAGCAGGGGGACCGGTCTCAGGAGGAGGCCGACCGGTCGCCGCACCTGGGCGGCCGGTCGACCCCCCCGGCCGACCCCCTGCAACCCCTACCTGGATCGCACTATTTTCATTCAAACGTTCGAAATCTTATACAGGGCAACCGGTCGCCCTATGTTATTTTTTGACAACAAAATTCCAACCGTTGCAATCTGTGACAGCAAGATTTGCTTTTCAATTTTGTACAATATTTCTACATCTTGTGATCTTCTTTTTGTAGACAAAAGTAAAGATAGAGGAGCCTATGTTGGGAGCCTATGTTGGTGAAGCTTCCCTATAAATAGAGGATAAATTGAAGACACAAGATAGAACACATACAAGCAATACACACAACAAGAAATCTGCAAATTGTTCAAGCTTTCATTTTTACATTCTTGTTGTAATAGCCTAAGTACTTTCACTTGCACATCTTTGAGGTCTAGGCTTTTTGATTCTTGATTACACTTGCACTCAATCTTTGTATTGGTTTCATAGAGTTGTAATCTTGAATTTTGTCCATCATTCAACACAAGACATCCTTGTGAGTATTCTTGTGGTAAGAATACACTTGGGTGATATAGGTGATAGGTGTTTGAAGAGTGTGGTACTCTTCAAAGGTGGTGAAGGAAGATTGTGGTAATCTCCTTGAAGGTGTTGTAAGAGGATTGTGGTGATCCTCAAGGTGTTGTATTAATTGTGGTAATTAATAAAATCTTTTTCCTTTTTGAAATCCATCCCGGAGATACTGGGGTGGTAGAGGATTAGGCCCTAGGTGGGTTGAACCTCTTTAAATCAACGAGTGTTATTTAATTTCCGCATTTACATTCTTGTCATTTGCTTGTTGATTCGAAAAAGAGGGTGATTTGCGAAAAATCGGGATAATCTATTCACCCCCCTCTAGATTATCGTAGCCACTTGGACTAACAAGTGGTATCAGAGCCAAACTCTTTGGCTAGCTCGTTCCGAGTAAAGAGGAAAGATCCATGGCTACGAATGAAGCTTATCTCACCACCGGCGCCTCCACCAACAAGCCACCACTATTCGACGCCAACAACTACGCATTTTGGAAAGACCGCATGGAGTGCTTTCTACAAGGGTGCGGATTTGATATTTGGAATGTGGTCATTGAAGAGTTGCTCAACCAACAACAAAATTGGAGGATGGTACCACTACTCCCAAGCCGTTCAAGGAATACGATGAAAATGACAAGAAGGCTTTCTCTTTAAACGGTAAGGCCTTAAACATTTTACATTGCTCTCTTACCGCCACCGAATATAATCGCATAAGAGGCATACGGTCGGCACATGAAGTTTGGGAAAAATTAGAAACCATCTATGAGGGCACAAAGAAAGTGAAGCAAGCAAGAAAAACAATGCTTGTGAAAGACTTTGAAAATTTCAATATGCATGATGGTGAAAGTATATCAAAAATGGTGGAAAGGCTTGACAACATTGTCAATCCTCTTGTGGCTCTTGGAAAGGTCATCTCCGAAGAAGATAAGGTGACCAAAGTCTTAAATGCCCTTCCCGGCTCATGGTCCGAAAAGGTGACGGCAATCACGGAAGCTCAAAATCTTGAGACACTCAAGTTTGATGAGCTCATTGGGAACCTCCTTATTTATGAAGTATATCTCAAGGAGAGGAAAAATTCTCAACCATCCATCTCTAAACCGAGTACGCAAAATATTATTAAAGGCTTAACATCTTCTTCTAATAATGTTTATTATGCTAGTGATGAGGATGATGAAGAAACGGCGGCTCTTGTTAGAAAATTTGCAAAATTTGTAAACAAAAATAAAGCAAGAAAGCCAAGAGATAATTCTTGTTTCAAATGCGGAAAATTCGGGCACTACATAGCCGATTGCCCAAAGTTAGCGAAAGAGGAACAAAAGAAGAAAAAGCCTTTCCCGAAAAAGAAGGCGTTAAATGCGGACGTCAAAACTTGGGATGAATTACTTGAAACAACCGATGAGGAAGGAGAATCCGAACATGGTCTTATGGCTATAAACGATAAAAATACCGAGGTACGCTCTAATGCTTCATCTTCTTCCCTAGTTGATGAATTACAATGTGATTTTGATGAATTGCAAAATGAGTTTCAAAATTTGATTATTAAATACAAGAATTTGAAAAAGGAGCATAAAGAGCTTAAACTAAAAAAAGATAAATTATTTACTTCTTATGACTCTCTTGATAAAGCTCATGCTATTACTCTTACTATGGTCCGTACACTTGAAACCGAAAAACAAACGCTCACAAATGATATTGAAAATTTGAAAAAGGATGTGCATCGATTCAATTTAAGTACGGATAAAGTCACAAAAATTTTAGATGCACAAAGAGGTGAGCATTCTAAATTAGGACTTGGTTACAAACCTTTTCAAAATGCTTTTAAGAAAAAAGACCAAGGTCCAACCTTTGTACGTGCTAGTAGTCCTCGTATTATTACTTGTTTTTATTGTGGTAAGAATGGACACTATGCTAGCAATTGTAAATTGAAGAATAATTTTAGCTATTATTGGAGACCTAAAGGTCTCAAGGCTAACCCCCATGGACCCCAAAATTATAGGGTGCCTAAAAATAATTCCTTTGTAGGTTATAGGGGCTATAACAACAATGGAAGATTCAAAATGGCTCGTGGACAGCGGATGTTCACGCCATATGACCGGAAAGAGAGAACTTTTTACCAACATCAAGCTCCAAGAAGAGGGTATGGTTATGTTCGGCAATGGCAAAGGAAGAATTCTTGGAAATGGAGAAATTGGTAACTCTTCTTTCTCTCTTAGTAATGTTCTTTTAGTAGAAGGGCTTAAGTTCAATTTGATAAGTGTTAGCCAACTTTGTGACTCAAATTATAATGTTGTTTTTAATAAAAAAAATGCCTTATTTCCAAAAATGATAAAATTATTTGTGAAGCAATTAGAAAAGGCAATCTTTACAAAATTTGTACAAGTGATTTGGTTAGTCAAAATGTTTCTTGTCTTGTCGCCAATAATGATTTAACTAGTTTATGGCATAGGCGACTTGGACATGTTGGATACAAAAATTTGCAAACTATTTACAAAAACCAACATGTAAAAGGACTACCCAAATTGAATTTTGAAAATCTTGGCTTATGTGACACTTGTCAAAAGAACAAATTAGTTAAGAGTAGTTTTAAGCCTAAAAATGAAATTTCCACTACCAAACCCCTACAAATGCTTCATCTTGATTTGTATGGGGATATTGGTACGGCAAGTCTAAGTGGAAAACATTACACTTTTGTTATAGTTGATGATTTTTCTAGATATACTTGGGCTCTATTTCTTACTAATAAAAGCGATGCCGTTAATGAGTTTGTTAAGTTGTGTAGACTCATTGAAAATGAAAAGGAAGATACTATTAAGTCTATTCGAAGTGATCGTGGTGGAGAATTTGACGGCGAATTTAGAGTCTTTTGTGAAACCAAGGGATATAGTCATAATTTTTCGGCTCCAAGGACACCTCAACAAAATGGAGTAGCCGAAAGGAAGAATCGGACACTTCAAGAAATGAGTCGGTCCATGCTAAATGAATTTTCACTTCCAAAATATTTTTGGGCCGAAGCCGTAAGTACCACTTGCTATGTCATTAATCGAGTTTATATTCGTCCTAAAATGAATAAAACTCCATATGAGCTTTGGAAAGGAAGAACTCCAAATATTAGTTATTTCAAAATATTTGGATGTAAATGTTTTATTTTGAATACTAAGGATCAATTAGACAAACTTGATCCTAAGGCCGATGAAGGAATATTTATGGGGTATTCAATCAAGAGCAAAGCATATCGGGTTTACAATAAGACTAGTGGGGTTGTTGAAGAATCCATCCATGTCAAATTCAATGAAGCTTCGGGTGTTGAAAGGATACCCAATGATGAAAGTGATGAAGAGGATATTATTGAACCCATTGTTCAAGATAAAACTCAAAATGATCAACCTTCAAGCTCAAGTGTTCCTCAAGAAGATAAAGGTGATACTTGAATCTTCCCGTAGCATTGAAATTTAAGGAGATCACCCAAAAGATCTTATTATTGGTGATCCCCTTGATAAAGTAATGACTAGAGGAAAATTTGCCGAGAAAGCTCTTATATCTCAAAAAGAGCCTAAAAATGCTAAGGAAGCCATTGAAGATGAGGATTGATTTTTAGAAATGCAAGAGGAGTTGAATCAATTTGAAAGGAATGATGTATGGGAATTAGTACCTTGTCCTCCATCTCAAACCATTATTGGTACAAAATGGGTATTTGAACAAACTCGATGACCAAGGCAATATTGTTCAAACAAAGCAAGGTTAGTAGCTCAAGGTTATTGTCAAGAAGAAGGTATTGATTATGATGAAACATTTGCACCCGTAGCACGTTTAGAAGCTATTCGTATTTTACTTGCCTATTCTTGTTTTAAAAACTTCAAGCTTTACCAAATGGATGTAAAATCCGCATTTTTAAATGGTATTATTCAAGAAGAAGTCTATGTAAAACAACCTCCGGGGTTTGAAAATTTTTCTAGGCCTAATGATGTTTATAGACTTAAAAAGGCCTTATATGGTTTGAAACAAGCACCCCGTGCATGGTATGATAGACTTAGCTCTTTTTTTTTGCAAAATGGTTTTACAAGAGGTAAAGTTGACACTACTCTCTTTGTTTTTGAAAAAGGGCAAGATTGCTTATTAGTGCAAATTTATGTTGATGATATTATTTTTGGTGCTACTAATGAATCCTTGTGCAAGAAATTTTCTAAGTTAATGCAAGGTGAATTTGAAATGAGCATGATGGGGGAGCTCAACTTCTTCCTTGGACTTCAAATTAAGCAATGCCAAGAAGGAATTTATATTTCTCAATCAAAATATACAAAGGAGCTATTGAAGAAATTTGGCATTGAAGAAGGAAGAACCGTCTCTACCCCAATGGCAACAAACGTCAAAATTGACAAAGATGAAAAAGGCAAGTCGGTTGATGAATCCAAATATCGAGGTATGATTGGTAGTTTACTTTATTTAACAGCAAGTAGACCGACATTCTTCATGTCGTATGCCTATGTGCTCGTTTTCAAAGTAATCCCAAAGAATCTCATATGAGTGCCGTTAAAAGGATTTTTCGATATTTGAAAGGCACTATTCAATATGGTTTATTCTATCCAAAGAATGAAAATTTTTCTCTTAAAGGTTATAGTGATTCGGATTATGCGGAAATATTGATGATCGGAAAAGTACTTCCTGATCATGTCAATTTTTAGCGATTGCCTAGTATCTTGGTTTTCAAAGAAACAAAATTGTTGTTGTTTTATTGTTTAGATTTTGATGAATGCCATGTAAAACTTAGAATAGGAAGTTGGCATTGATGTATCTTGCTTGTAATTGATTGTTGTTTTAAGACATTTTGTTTTGTTTTAAAATCGACTTCTAAAATTGTTTTGGTTTGTAATCATCAAACCTTTGTTAGATAAATATAAATTTTGATTTTTGTTTTAATAAGTTTTTATACTAAAACAATGTTTAATAAATATCCTAAATGATTTAAAATGTTTTTACTAATTTTTGCTCAAAATTTGATAAAAATTGGACAACACTTTTGATGGTTTTGTTTAAATTGGTTTTTACACTAAACATAAATGTTGTCTAAATATCATTTTAAAATGTTTTTACTAATTTTTTGTTTCAAATTTTTGAAAAAATCGAAAACATTTCAAAGATATCTTTTGGTACCATCTCAAGATCAAAAATTAAAGCGGACATTTTTGGACAAAAGGGCCGCTATCTTCCGAGACTTTCCGACCGGCCGCACCCACTTACCTGGATCGCACTATTTTCATTCAAACGTTAAATGTTATACGCATAATGCATATTTATTTTTTGAATAAGGCTTACGTTTGCATTTTGCAATTTTTAAATATTTCTACATCTTGTGATCTTATTTTCGTAAAAAAATGAAGATAGATTTTTGGTTGAAAATGTTGGTGATTTTAAAAATAAAGGAAAATTGAAGACACAAGATAGAACACATACAAACAATACACACAACAAGAAATCAGGGTTGTTCAAGCTTTCATTTTTACATTCTTGTTGTAATAACGTCGACTTTCACTTGCAACCTCGATTACACTTGATTCTTGATTACACTTGCACTCAATCTTTGTATTGGTTTCATCATTCAAATCTTGAATTTTGGCCATCATTCAACACAAGACATCCTTGTGAGTATTCTTGTGGTAAGAATACACTTGGGTGATATAGGTGATAGGTGTTTGAAGAGTGTGGTACTCTTCAAAGGTGGTGAAGGAAGATTGTGGTAATCTCCTTGAAGGTGTTGTAAGAGGATTGTGGTGATCCTCAAGGTGTTGTATTAATTGTGGTAATTAATAAAATCTTTTCCTTTTTGAAATCCATCCCTGAGATCTTTGGGGTGGTAGAGGATTAGGCCCTAGGTGGGTTGAACCTCTTTAAATCAACGAGTGTTATTTAATTTCCGCATTTACATTCTTGTCATTTGCTTGTTGATTCGAAAAAGAGGGTGATTTGCGAAAAATCGGGATAATCTATTCACCCCCCCTCTAGATTATCGTAGCCACTTGGACTAACACCTATGGGATTAGGGATTAGGGATTACAATTTTTCTAAATAAAAGGGATAAATTACAAGCTGTTATTTTGCAACAAGATGGCAACCGGGAAGGCACTTTTCCCATTCAAGCCAAAGCAAAAGCAAAATGACAGCAAAACGGGAAAACAGATTATACCAAAACTGCCTCACCAAGCCAAACTGAGAAACGGGCTGTCTTCTTCGAATCCGACCACTGCCACACACAAGCAAATAGAAATAAGTGAAAGTAGTAAACCAAAAACTAAAAAATGAAGGCTGGAAATAAAAATAGGAAAGATATCACCGTTTCTTGGGAGCAGCGATTCGCACAAACAGCGAGCTTCAAGGTCCGACTTGAAGCTCCGGACGGAGAAGAGGAGGGTCAAATCCTTCGGCTCAGAAACTGATTTTATACCCCAAAGACGTGCACAAAGCAAGCCAGGTAAGTGCCCTAAGGTGGAGAAGATGAGCACACCAAGCGCTCAGCCCAAAGCCCTCTCGAACCCGCCACACCGATCGGTCAACGCCAAACAATCCCTCAATGTTCCGATATTCGAACACCCAGCAAGAAATCGAAACCACCTCTAAAAAACCCACAGAGAATCGAACTCAGATTCACAAAGAAAATGAGAGAGAGAACCGTGTTGTTCAGAGAGAGAGAGAGAGATTTCAGCCGCTGGAATGAAAGAGAGAATACTGTTCAAATCCCTTGGTTTCAAATGCAACAATAAGGTTAATAATGGGCTAATGAAGGGTCGATGAAATCCCTAAAAGGGACGGCGAGATGGAGCTAAAGAGAGGATCCGCGGTTTTAGTAATCGGGCAAGGGTCGACCGGGTCAATGCTTGGGGTTGAGTTGCATTTGGGCCGGGCTTAATCAAGGCCACAAACCATAAAGGTATTGGGCCAAAAAACAACATTCTCCACCTTGGACCAATACCGGTTCACAAAGCACAGGGGTCAATTAACGATTATCATCATCGCCGATTTTTCACTACATACACAAAAAGTGCATCAAGAATACAATTATAGTAAGCACATCAAACTATAACACGAAGGGACAGGGGTAAATCACCATATTGCACACACAACACAATAATACAGAAATAACAAGCACACAAGTCATTTCCAAAACCAAAGAAACAGAATCTGTTCAATCACCCGTATCAAAATTTAGAATTTTTAGACATGTAAAGAATATACTAACAGCAAGCATTTAGTTCCCATATCGCAGGATTAAATTCGGAAGGTATTTTTTTAAGATTAACTAAGCCTTTTGCAACAATATCACGAATATAATGAAACCTCACATCAATATGCTTAGTTCTATCATGAAAAACAGGATTCTTACACAATTGAATACCGTTGGTTGATCGAAAAACACAACAACATTACCATCAAGAAAACCAAGTTCGTAAATCAAGCCTTTAAGCCAAATTGCTTCTTTAAATGCTTGATTCTGAAGAATATACTCGATTGATGCGTAGACAATGCAACAACATCTTTGAATTACGCGATTTCCAACTAACACATGAATCACACAAAGTGAACACATAAGATGTTGTTGATTTTCTTATCCCTATCATTTGCATAATTAGAATCCATATAACCTTTCAATTTAACCCCATCTTTGCACTTAGCAAATTTCGGACTATAATTCAAAGAATGTTTCAAATATCGCAAAAGCCATTTAACAAAGATTCCATTGTATAATTCCGATTAGACATGTATCTACTCAAGCAACTCACGAGAATAAGCGATATCGGGTCTAGTGCTAACCATAAGATACATCACGTAACCTATAGCATTGGAATATGGCACATTCTTCATAGAATTAACATCATGGTCAGTTTTAGGACATTGTTCTTTACTCAACAAAAAATGACCAGCCAAAGGAACATTCACAGGTTTAGAATCCGACATAGAAAATTTACTCAAAATCTTTTCAACATAAGAAATCGATTTAGAAAAATCACGAGTTTTTTCTATCTCGAAAAATGTTCATTCTAAAATCCTTTTAGCATCTCCTAAGTATTTCATGTCAAACTTAACACTCAGACGCTTTTAACATGCTCAACAGTTTTAACACAAGGGCTAATTAACAAAGATGTCATCAACATAAATCAACAAGAAAACATGAACTTTAGCATCTTCTTTAAAATACAAACAATGATCATAAGAACTTCGTTAAAATTTCAAAGACAGCATGGAATCATCAAATTTCTTGTTCCAACATCTAAGAGACTGTTTCAAGCCATACACGGATTTTTTAAGTAAACAAACAAAATCGAGGATTCTTTTTATCAACAAAACCAATAGGCTGCCGCATATAGATTTTTTCATCCAAATCACCATGCAAAAATGCGTTTTGACATCCATTTGTTTTAATTCCCAATTAAAGTGAGCACACAAGGCAAAGCATAATTCGGACAAAGAGTAAACTTCACAACAGAGCAAAGATTTACGTATAATCTATCCCCTCTTTTTGAGTAAATCCCTTAGCCACTAACCTAGCTTTAAATCTAATAGATTCACATTCATTCTTCACCTTAAACATGACCATTTACATCCCACAAAACAATTAACGTGGTTTAGGCACAAGAATCCAAGTATTGGTAACATGCAAAGAATTCATTTCCTCATTCATAGCATTTAACCACTCGTGAGAAATTTTTAGATTTTAAAGCTTCTTCGTAAGATTTAGGCTCGGAATTATCAATCAAGTCAAACACACTAAAAAAAATGAAGTCATATGAAAATCATCAAACCTAGCAGTTTGCCTAATGTTACGTCTTGCCCTATCTCTAACAAGTTGATAATCATGCGATTTTCATTTTCTGGTTCATTTTCTTCAATAATTTCATCATGCACAAAGAACATCATCATGATTTTCGGACAAAACAGTTCAAAATCATGCAAATCGAGTTCGATTTCAGGGCATAACAGTTGATTTGCCAGCATATTCTCATGATTTTCATGCACAACAAAGATCGGGAAAAATATCCACATTAGGAACATGCTCCACCTTATTAGGTGTACCATTTTGAATCGGACAAAGGCAAAGTCAAGCAAGGCATTTGATTCATTAAATGTCACATCCCTACTAATTAAAACTTTAAAACCAGGTTGAGATTTTAACCACAACCTATAACCTTTAACACCTTCAAGATAACCAAGAAAAACACATTTCACAAAATTTCTAGGTTCAAGTTTATCAAGTTTTTGATGTGCAAACGCAGAACATCCAAACACTTTCAAGTTAGAAAAATCGATTTCTTTACCCGTAAACACAAATTCGGTATTTTACCACTTAAAGGCACGAAGGAGATTGATTAATCACATAAGCGTGCTTAAAACAGCTTCACCCCAAAACTTTTTGAAAGTCCGAACAAGCAAGCATACTTCTCCCTTTCAAGTAAAGTTCTATTCATACATTCCGCTACACCGTTTTTTGTGGTGTATACGGACTGCTTTTTATGCCGTTTTATACCGAGAATCGGCACACAAGTTATCAAACAAATGATTACAAAATTCAAGTCCATTATCGTTCTAAGGATTTTAATTTTCTTTCCTGTTTGATTTTCAATTAAAATTTTCCACTTTGTTTAAACACATCAAACACATCGATTTGTTTTTCAACAAAAACACCCAAACTTTTCTTGAAAAATCATCAATAACAGAAAGAAAATACCTAGAACCACCATGCGTATTAACACTCGCAGGACCCCACACATCGGCATGCAAATACTCAAGGATTTCAGAAGCGGCTAATTTATTAGGGGGAGGGGAAACAGGAAATTTCACTCTAGAATGTTTGCCAAGAACACATGAATCACAAAATGGCATACAAGACAATTTATCTTTTCCAAAATAACCATTTTTCTGCAAAATTTCAAGACCTTTAGCACTCATATGATCCAAACATTTATGCCATAAATCGGTTTGTCATTTTGAGCCACAAACAAAGATTCACGAGAATTTTGGAGGCTAGATTCAAGTTCAAGAAATGCAAACATACATATTTCTTCTTTTAACACTTTGAAAATTACCAAGTTACCCTTTAAAATTTTCATTAAGCCTTTTCCCCATTTCCCTCTAAACCATCATCCTCAAGAGAAGCACATGAAATCAAATTACTACATAAATCGTGGCCCATGCCTCACATTTTTCAAAGTCAAAACATAGCCGAGAATCAAATTTTAAACAAACATCACCAATTCCAACAATATTACATTGTTTTTGATTAGCCAATGACACGAACCATGCAACACTTCTTTATAATTAGAATACAACCTTTTAAATGGTGTCATATGAAAAGTGCAACCGGAATCAACAAGCCATTCGGTTTCACACACGAGAATTTGAACGCACGAAATTCACTTCAAAGACAATTTTCATAAACCATAAATACATCGTGGCACATTTTCACTCGTAGAAGCCATATTAGCATGCTCATTTTGTTTAAAATTCGATTTCCTCTTTTATTAGGGCATTCCCTAATATAATGACCACTTTGACCACATTCATAGCACTTCCGATTATTAGGTCTGAGACTTAGACCTGACTTACTCTTTCCCTTTTTTTACCAAATTTCTGTTGTTATTATTATCGGGTTTATTAAACCCGTTTTGAGAACGCCTCTCACATGCATAACCTCACCGAGAATTTTGCCTAGAGCTTCTATTGACTTTTAAATCCAATTCTTTGCTTTTAAGGCCATTCACAACATGATGTCAAGTGTGATCGTGTCCCTACCATACTTAATAGCGATTTAACATCACTATAAGACTCGGGAATAGCATTCAAAAGCACAAATCGGAGTATAATCATCAATATTCTTATCACCCGTCAACTTAATATCTTGAATTAATTTGGTAAACACATCCAAATTTTCATCAATCTCTTTGTTCAAGTCAACTTTAAATCAAAAAATTTTCAAGTAAAAACAACTTACTAGGCAAAAGTTTCAAAGATACAATTCTTCTAATTTTTCCCACAAAGCTTTTGCCGAAAGCAAGTTTACCAACTTTTCTAAGCACGAGTCGAAAGGTTCAAAATAATAGAAGAATATGCATACTCATCAATTTCACTTTCTTTTCAAATATCTTTTTCACCATAAACACCACTAATAGCCTTATAAACCTTTTCTGTGAATTAAAATCCTTTTCATTTTTTGTTGCCAAATCGAAAAATCGTTTTTCCATTAAACGGTTCAAGATTATAACTAGGCACAACCATTTTCACAAAAACACAACACTGCTTTTTTGAAAAACACAAGGCACACAAAGCAAGTTATAATCACGAACAAACAACAAACACAAAAAAAAATCGAATACGAAAAAAATGGCCACAAATAGGAAACCCTTGCACCACAGATTCCACTACACTCGCGGTGTAGGGTCAATCGCTTTTACGCTCGGAGTTCCTTTAAATACCAAAAATAAAAAAACAAAAATACGATCAACCACGTAATGACGATCAACCACGTAAGAGCAAATAAAGGGATCACACGAATCCCAACAAATAGAGACTTCGGCAAATAAACGCGGCAAGTGATATTTACACTACTGGCGAAAATCCGCGGCAAAGCGCAACACTACTAAAAGCAAAAAAAGGTGAGTTAAAGCCTTTTTACTGAGCGAAACCCTAGGGTAAGGGTTTAAATCAGACGCCACAATGGGGATGCTCGATACCACTGTTAGGTATCTACCCCATTGTCAAGCCCGTACGCCATAGCCGAATATTACAAAGGTCTAACAGATAAACTATTACAATAAACAACCTTATGGGATTAGGGATTAGGGATTACAATTTTTCTAAATAAAAGGGATAAATTACAAGTCTGTTATTTTGCAACAAGATGGCAACCGGAAGGCACTTTCCCCATTCAAGCCAAAGCAAAAGCAAAATGACAAAGAAAAATGGAAACGAAACAAATTATACCAAAACCGCCTCACCAAGCCAAACCGAGAAACGGGATGTCTTCGAATCGACCACCGCCACACACAAGCAAGTAGAAATAAGTGAAAGTAGTAAACCGAAAACTAAAAATAAAGGCCGGAAATAAAAATAGGAAAGATATCACCGTTTCTTGGGAGCGGCGATTCGCACAAACAATGAGCTTCAGGTCCGACTTGAAGCTCCGGACGAGAAGAGAGGTCGAATCCTTCGGCTCGGGAACCGATTTTATACCCCAAAGACGTGCACAAAGCAAGCCGGGTAAGTGCCCTAAGGTGGAGAAGATGAGCACACCAAGCGCTCGGCCCAAAAGCCCTCTCGAACCCGCCACACCGATCGGTCAACGCCAAACAATCCCTCAATGTTCCGATATTCGAACACCCAGCAAGAAATCGAAACCACCTCTAAAAAACCCACAGAGAATCGAACTAAGATTCACAAAGAAAATGAGAGAGAGAACCGTGTTGTTCAGAGAGAGAGAGAGATTTCAAATTTGACTGGAATGAAAGAGAGAGTCTTGTTCAAATCCCTCGGTTTTACCAATGATAAGGTTAATAAGGGGCTAATGAAGGGCTGGGATGAAATCCCTAAAAGGGACGGCTGAGATGGAGCTAAAGAGAGGATCCGCGGTTTTAGTAACGGGGCAAGGGTCGACCCGGGTCAATGCTTGGGGTTGAGTTGCATTTAGGCTGGGCTTAACTGGGCCATAAACCATAAAGGTATTGGGCCAAAAAACAACAGATTTTATAAAAAATAATTCATCTTGATGTCCAAAATCTGGTCCCCGAAGGCCCACAAGAGTGTCTCTCTGTCACAACTATGAGCCCACTTCGTGGGTCTTTTTCTTCCATGACTTGAACACCTTTATCACAAAGTGCCACGAATTGCATTTTAGGGTGGATTATTTGACCTAGTTGTACACAACACATTACATACACTTTGTTTCATATTAATTAGCACTCATATTAATTTACATATGTGTTTTATGTACAAAGGCGGGCGGAATTTCAGAATAAATAATTTCTCGATGTTGTTCAAAATGGTGGAAGTTATATTAATATAAGTTGTAGTACAACTTTAGCAACACCAAATATAAGTTGCAACAAGATCGAATAATCTGAAAAGCTCTTGCTTGGTTTTATAAGATACGATATAAGACATATTTAGATAGGTGTCCATTATTATGGCATTAAAAGACTGGTTCAGACAAATTGAAACTTCTTATTAAAGAGATAAAGAAAAATATACCTAAAAACTAGCTAGAATTGATATTTTTTGTTTCAGAATCTTATACCTCGTCCTGGTTCATTGCATTCGATGAATGTCACGTATACACGATAATATCATAATTGTACACATGTCATTCATCAAATACATTGAAACATAAAGTACATGTAATAAGAATGTAGAACATGAGACCTCGATTGAAAGGGGTCCCATATTGCTGATGATGCTCATAATGTCCTTTTTAATAATGAATACACATAAACAATCAAACACTTATATATATAATTGGATCATATATGGAGTCAAGTGTAATTGGTAGTAGGGTGTAAACGAGTCGGGTCGAGCCGAACATAGTACTGATCAAGCTTGTTTGAATTTTAATCGAGCTTTAAAAATTGAGTTTGGTTTGATTATTAATTGAACGAGCTTTGGTCTAGCCGAACACGAATCGAGCTTAGTAGTTTAATATTTTTACACATATTTTATTTATTTTTTACTAATCGAGTCGAGCTAAAGCCGAGTTTTATATCTTATCGAATGAAAAATGTGTTCAAGCTCTATCCGTTATGTTAATGAACCGAGCTCAAACGAGTTTTGAACGATCGGTATCGAATTCAGCCCTAATGGGTAGATCCCTTAAACATATATTTTATGTATAATTATTAAATTCTAAACTTCTATTTCTCTAAAAATAGCTAAATTGTCCATCATAGGCTTAAGAGTATCTTTTTAAAAAAATAAATCTCACCAAATTTAGAATTATAGCTCCAATTAATTAAACCAATACTTTTAACCTATGTGAGCTAAAATTGTAAGATCTAAAGCTCTACTGTTTCAAAAAAAAGGTGGTGAAAAACGACATCAGTAATATCCATTTTGGTAAAAATTTCACCCCCAGGTGGTAAATTTTCTGCTTAGTAATCATCAGTCACACGATTGGAAAAATTAGTATATTATTGATTTCATTCGAATATTTCAAATACTTCAATCTGGGCAGAGCGTGCATTAATTATTTGATTTTTTGGGTCAATATTTACTGCGGTGTAGTTTTCTGGGAAACTATGGAGACAGGTTTCGTTGTGAAGCACGCTTTCATACTTATTAAGGAAGATATTAGTAGCAGACAAGCAGACAGCCAGAAAAGGTTTCATTCGAAACAAACAAACAAGATGCAGAAAACGCGTTTTCAGCTACAATACTCAATCAAATTTATTATTTCTACTGTTGTTGTCGATGATTAATTATTGTATTTCATGTTGTTGCTTAAGAGTATATTAGGATTGTAAGGTTAAATGTTTAAAACAAAAGTTGATTTTTTCTTTTTAAATGAGAAAGCGGGATTTGTGTGATACACGGTGTTTTCCAATTCCATGATATACATAAAACGATTAAAATATGAAATAACATATTGTATGGAATTTTAACTTAATATAATAGTACTCTGTCAACCAACGTTACCAAGCTACACTACATTTCAATTGGTGTGGACTAACTATTAAAGGCAAAAGCTAGTTTTGTCCAAATGCAAACCCACTATTGTAGTATCATATACTAAATTTTTTTAAAAATATGTTTTAGATATTGTTTTTTAATTTTTAGACCAAACTCGATCCATTTAAATTTTTATTTTTTTAAAAAAATATAGGATTTCTAATACCTTTTAAAATTATAAAATGGATCGAACGGATTTATCAGTCCAATTTGAATCTGAAGTGAATTTTGGTTTAAGTCCTTAAAAACGTTAGTGGGTACGGATATGGTCTTTTTGTTTTTTCATTAGACGATAATCCGACCATTTTGAGGTCGAGACAATATGTGATTTTGGACTTTTTTCACAACAAGAAAATTATATTTTTAATTATTAACACAAAAACTCCTGCCAGACCGTTTAACGGGTATTTTTCGTAATTTCATGCACAAGTAGCATGTTTGTAATATTCTAGGACGGTGCATCCGAAAAGTATTAGTAGTTCCTCGAAAAAGTATTATTAGTTCCCTGGAGAGTATTTTAATAGTTCTCCTGAATATAACTAACTTTTTCTCCCGAAAAGTATTAGTAGTCCCTCAAAAAATTATTAGTAGTAACGATGAAATATATTAATAATCTGCTTGAACTGTTTTTTCAGTAATCCTCTTGAAAAATATTTATTTTTTCCATCAAGAGTATTAGTATTCCTACTAAAACGTATTAGTAGTCTTATTTAAAAGTATATGTTTTCTGATTAAATGTATTTTAGTATTCCTCTTGAAAAGTAATAATTTTCCTCATAAAAAGCATCACTAGTTCCCCATAAAAGTATTAGTTATTCCCCTAAAAAGTATCAGTAATCATCCTGAAAAATATTTGGTAGCACTCCTAAAAATATTAGTTTTTCCTCCGAAAAGTATTAATGGTCCTCCTAAAATATATTAGCAACTCTCCTAAATATATTAGCAGCGGCCAGCAGATGTGGTATTGGTACTTGTGCGGGCTGTTGCTGGGCTGACGGATCGGATATTTGGATCCGTCTAACGAATTAGATCCGTTAGATCGTCTAACAGGAGACTAAATCTTTTATTAATTAACTTAAAATAACCAAGATATAATATCCTAAAGCTAGAAGAGAAAACCCCAAATAAACTCTCTTCTTTCAAACAAGAGAAAATGGGAAGACAAACAAAAATTTAAACTAAACAGGTACAATAGATCATAAAACAAAATCAAACTTATTGCATTGTGATTCTTGGTCGGATGAGTGACTGCTTGCACTTCAATCAAGGTTGAATGATCCACACTAGGCTCCTTTCTGATCTGCAGATCTACCAAAAACTAATGAAGAACTCTGAATGATGTCCCAGAAGAACACATCTACTAGTATCTAAATAGGTCTAAAAAACAAACGAAAAACAAATAAAATCCCACAAAATAACTTCCATATAGGAGAGAAAGAAACTCCCATGTAAGGGAGAAATCTACTCTCACACAAGGGATAAATTGAAAAAAAAAACAAAGGACTAGGAATAGAAAAAGAAGAAAACAACAAAAGAAATTAATTTCCTCTCCTCCCATGGTGGGAAGAGAAAGCATATTATTTTTGGAGAGAGAAAGAAGAGAGAGGAGGCGTCGGTTAGGGTTATATTACTTGTTAAAACTTATACTCCCTCCTATTCATAATAAATGCCTTTTTGACACATAAAAAATTATTCAAAAAGAATGTCCTTTTGATATTTTCAAGACTAATGAAAAAAGAGTTTTCCCAAATTACTCTTATATTTATTAACAATAATGTCTAAATTTTGTTTCCTTTCAAAGCAATATTTATGATTAATTAATGGTTATTCACTACAACAAATGGAGGCTTTTGCAACGAGAGTATTAGGGACGGCAAAATATTGTTGCTAAAGATTAGTTTTTGCAATGACATATTGTCCCTAATAAAGTTAGTCCAAATAAGTAGAAAAAATTAGTATATTCATCCTAAATAACTTGGTTTAGTTTTTTGCAATGACATTGTCGACCCAATAAAACATTTAAAAGGGACAATTGAATTGTCATTGCAAAAAGATTGTTATTAAAAATTCATTAGCAACGATTTTACCCTGAACATTACTGAAATATCTCTTCTAATAATACTCTGAGAATTACTGAACCCAAATTTCCCTCCCATTTCTCCCATTTCTCGCGCCTTAAACTTCCCAGCACTCTGGCTCTTCTTCTCCTCACAAATTCTTGAAGGAAATATGAGAAAAGGAAAAACACCTTGATTCACCGCTGAAATAATGACAACAGAGGTATATCTCCCTCTCGCGCTCGCTGCTCACGCTCGCCGCTGCCATCGGTCCGCCGCCATTTATTGCTACCGCCATTCATTGCTGCCATCGGTTTTCTTTCCTTTTTTTGTTGCTTTTGTTGCTAATCTGATTCATCAATTTCTAGCACCCTAAATATTTCGGTATATCCAATTTCAGGTTCAATAAAAATCTGAAATATCTCCTTGAGAGCCATTGTCCTCGTGTCTTCCCTTGAGCTTGAACAGGAGTCCTCGTTTATTCAGCACTTATTTGTAAGATTTTGCCTAAATTTGATTAGATCTTGCTCGAGATCGATTGATGTTCATAATACCTCTTATCGCTCCTTTCGTGGTTGTTAGACTTAATTAGGCATGTAAAGGGAAAATTATTTTGAACTTAATAGATTTTATACTAAGCTTGTTCATCATTCCCAGCTTCGAAATATGAGTATGCATAGCATATGCTAGCAATTCAAAACTTTATAAAAAGCTCAGTTGAATTTTGACGACACATATTAGCATTTAATTTTGCCGACAATATATTGATTGAAATAGTATGCAGTGACATTTATATGCTTTGAATTGTGGTAAGTAACTATGTTCGGACTCCTTTTGTTGGATAGTTAAAATGACAAGTACAAAGCATTGGCTATGAAGTTGTTGTTGGATCCGAGAGAGTGAGAGAGAGTTGTAATGACCATTTCTATTATATAGCATTTTGGTTCACTTTATCATTAGTCATTACTCAGTAAGGGCTTCCGAGGAATCGTGGTATGGAAACTGAGGAAACTAGTTATTGATTGAAATTGTCAAACATCAATATTTAATGCAATTCCATAACTATCAGTATGAATAACTACTGCATGGTTACAATAGGAGCTTTTGCTTTAGAGTTGCATGGGGTAGGTTTTAGTTAACGAGAGTATTTGGCTTGCAGCTGAAGGCTTGTGGTATGAAATGAGAATGTTGATATAGGAGCAGTTTGGGTTTATCACTCATGTATTTGGCTTTTCTTCTGGTACTTAGTGTATGGACCATTTAGATGGAAGGATCCTTAATCCTTTAAATTAATGTTTTGTGTTGTAATTGTTTGTTGAAATGAAATAATCCCTTACTACTTCAGCTTGTGCAACAGGAAATCTGAGGTTCACACGTTTATTCTGCATAACTCAGTTCAGTTGCCTATTCTTAAATACGGCTCTGAACTTGAATTTTCTATCCTGAAATTCTAAAAGACCCTCTAACTACATAATATTCTTTTAACATATTGTTGATAAAATGTACACTAACAATTGATAGTGAAAATGCAATAGAGAAAATGGAATCTGCAATAAAAGATCTTTGTTGCTCAAAAATTCCAGATATGTATTTATTATTTGTTTGAGTGGCTGGTTCAAGTAGAGGCTATAGGTAAGTCACATGTTGGCTTTTTATAAGTTTGCCATATTTGAAAGATTACTAATTGGGTGTTGCAAAGGGACATTACTGTGGAGGACTTGCTTGCTGCTGATATAAACAACAATAGTTTTATTAGGTAAGCTCATTTCTCTTCTCACCTTTTGCTTCCTAGTAGTTCTATTCGATCTTGTAGTTTATAATCACATTTGTTATTTAGTTGAGCTGTGTTGGGACTATATTAATAATAAATAAAAATCCTTACCCAAAATTCCATTCTCCACAAACATAAGGCCCAATACGATGCAAGTATAGCCCTGCTTTATGAATCGAACTAAATCACATTGTCCCTCAAAATTGTACTAAAATTCAAGAAAATGGAACCCCATTAGTTGGCAATTTTTTAAGGAAATAATAATCACAAGAATTTTAGAAAATGAAAGAGAAAAATAAAAAACAATTGGTAAAGAAATGCTGATAAACAAGAAATGTACATTTCCAGGTGACAATTACATGTGCCATCTTTGATATGGATATTCATTTTCTTAATACAATCAGGTAGCAAACAATGAGTTTTTTTTTTCTTTTTCTGAAAATTTTATAATGGGAATGAAAGGTGGGAATTGTAATCCTAGTTTTACATTCAAAATCCCTTCCTGTAACAAAAGATTTGAGAAACAACTCTAGCTAACGGACTTATTTGTTATGAATTTTATTTTTGTTGCAAGATAAGTTTGTTCACTCACTTGGTTAATCTCACCAAATCAATATTATTATAATTTTAATAATGTTTTTTCATTTTTATGTATGATTGTGAATCATTATTTATCTTCTAAATATTGAATATAATTGTAGGTGACTTGCTCATACGTCTGTTCCACTTGCATCTCTATTTTTTCTAGTATTCCTCCGACTTCTTCAGCCACCGATCAAGTATGTGCATTAGCTAGCTAAGTTTAGAGTATTACATGTTGGAATGATTTGATTGCCTTATATGTCATACTTGTATTAAGACTCTTTATCATTTGTTTAACTTATTTATGTATATCATGCATGAGCGCTCAAACACCTTAGACCCGTTTGGAATTTAGCATCAAGTTTTGTGAATATTCACAATTTGATACTAAATTCTGAATTGTCCACTTATTTGGACAGTTTGAGGATGTGTACTTTAATGTGGTTTTGTTAGTATACTATTTGTTTTGTGTACGTGTTAAAAGTTTGGTTCGTATCTCCCTTTTGTTCTCGGGTGCACTGCAATATGTGTACTTTGAGAACTAAGGGGAGATGCTGCCGAAATTTTCACATGCATAAAACACATAGTATACTAATCAAACCGCATTGAGTAAGTGCACATTCTTGAATGGGATAGGGCCCTTACCAAATTGAGGGAGGAGAAATGGAAAGGAATGCATACATGGAGAATATGACTAAACTTGATACAATGTGCTATAAATTGTATGTTGCTCCTTACATGCAGTTAGTGCACATTTGAATTAAGATGCCGATCGATAAGAGTTGGGTATCAATTCGAAACAGATTATCAGATGAGTATTGGAATGGGTTATCTGGTTTCATTGAGCATGCGAAGAATTAAACTAATTCTCAATGACTTATTAGTTGTCCTTGCATTAAGTGTAGAAATGGATATTTGCATCCACCGGAGAAAGTTTTTGCTCACATACATGATAAGGGATTTGATAAAACTTACACAAAATGGGTTTTCCATGGTGAAAGTTATTCAGTCGTGCCGACTATTAGTGAAACGGTTGATGAGATGGCTGCTATATTAAACGATGTTGCTGGTGCATCTGAAGCTCATGATGATATTCCTGGTGATACACATGAGGATGCAGATGATCCGAATGATAATGAGTTCTCGGATCTCTTATCTGAGCTACAAGTGGAGTTGTATCCGGGTTGTACGAAGTATTCATCGTTGAACTTTTTGGTGAAATTGATGCACCTTAAAGTGCTTCATAAGTGGACTAACGAGAGCATGGATGCTCTGTTGAAACTTTTGAAGGATGCCTTACCTAATGATAACAAGTTACCTACTTCCCACTACGACTCGAAGAAGTTATTGAGCAAATTGGGATTGGGTTATGAAATTATTCATGCATGTCGATATGATTGTGTTTTATTTTGGAAAGAGAATGTTGATTTACAAACATGTCCAATTTGCAACACAAGTCGTTGGAAGAACAAAAAAGGCAAGAAAGTGCCCTGGAAAGTACTTCGCTACTTTCCATTGAAGGATCGATTAAAATGATTGTATGCTTCCCGACACACTGCTAAAGAAATGACATGGCATCAAAGGGGGCGATCGAAGGATGAAAATATAATGTCTCCTCCAGTTGATGGTAAAGAATGAAAGGAGTTAGATGAAAAGTATCCTGATTTTGCTTGTGAACCGAGAAATGTTAAATGCGAGTTTAGGCTGCAGATGGTTTCAACCCATTTGGTAATATGAGTTTATCTTACAAAGATATGGCGGTGGTGATGACTATGTATAATCTACCTCCGTGGTTATGCAATAAAGACTCGTACAAGCAACTGACTCTGCTGATTCCAGGACCACGTGCACCTGGCAAAGATATTGACGTGTACTTGAGGCCTTTGGTTGACGAGCTCAAAGAATTGTGGGATGACGGTGTTGTTGTACGTGATGCTGCTACAAACACTAGATTTATGATGCGGGCGATCTTTGCTTATGACAATTAACGACTTTCCCGCCAAGTAGTTTATCCGGTTGGAGTGGTCAAGGTTATATGGCATGTCCTCATGCAATGATGAAACTCCTTCAATGAGGATTACGAGCAAGACATGCTACGTAGGGCATCGTCGATGGCTTCCCATGAGTCATAATATGAGAAACAACAAGAAATTTAATGGGAAACCTGATAAACGACCCCCTCCAACTCGCAAGACAATTGGACAAATATTACGCCAATTACAACATGTATCGCACTTGATGCCCGGTAAACATGAAAAGTATGGTGGCAAAAAGCGAAAACGTCATCCAATTGAGTTGAATTGGAGTAAGAAGAGTATCTTCTGGAATTTACCATATTGGACTTCGTTATCGTTACATCACAACTTGGATGTCATGCATATTGAGAAAAATATGTGCGATAGTTTGTTGGGCACATTCTCAATATCGAAGGAAAAACTAAAGATACTGAGATAAAGCGCGGATCGATCTCCAAAATTGGGGAGTGCGAAAGGAGTTGCATTTATATAAAGATGGTGATTGTTGGATGAAACCACGTGCAGCATACACATTAACCCCAGAGAACTGCAAAACATTTTGTGAGTTCCTGAAGAATGTGCAATATCCTGATGGTTTTAGTTCAAACTTGCGGAAAAATGTGATTGAATGTAATAATAGCAGCAAGATTATCGGACTAAAATCACATGACTGCCATGTCATATTGCAGAGGCTATTGCCAATTGGGATACGACCGTTTATGAAAAAAGAGATTGTAGATACTATCACCGAGTTAAGCAATTTCTTCAAACTAATGTGTTCGCGTACATTGAGGGTCAGTGACTTAGAAAAGGCAAATGATGAGATTGTTATTATTTTGTGCAAGTTAGAAACAATTTTCCCTCCAAAGATTCTTTGATATAATGGTACACTTGGTAATGCACTTGCCGGAGGAAGCTATCCGAGGAGGGCCTGTGTATTTAAGATGGATGTATCCAATAGAACGATTTCTTGGATCATTGAAGAAATATGTCGAAAATCGGGCACGCCCGAAGGATCTATTGCGAAAGCATATGTTGTGAATGAAGCACCGACTTTCTCGCTAAATGTATCTTGATGGAATTGAGACCAAATTCAACAAACCTGAAAGAAACTGGGTTCGAGAATGAAGATGCGAACACGAGTAAAATTTCGTGTTTGAATCGTTGTCGTCCGATTGGGAAGATGGTCCTAACAACATTAGACAACAATTTGAGGAATAAAGCTGAGTGGTACATATTGCAAAATTGCTTGGAAATTCAACAATATGTTAAGTAAGTATTCAAGAATTTTGAATTCCAATTTTGCAAAGATATCTTGAGTTTCCATAACTCAATTATCTTCTTTGATCACTTCTATTGAGCAAAGTGTTCACGAAAACGAAATCACTTAATCCAACTCGATTGAATCTCTAGATGATATACAATCAAGAGAGTTTCCTCAATGGTTTCAAAAGAAGGTTAGATGTTTCATTTATATAACATTAAACAACACGTGGTGTTATAATTTCAACATCTTATACTCATTTTACTTAATTCGAGATGTTTTCTCTTCGTGAAATAAACTCACCTGGATGTGACCGAGCAATTGTTTTCTCTTGCTAATGGTTCTAGTATATCACCAAATCATATCCTGGTTATGTGATCAATGGGGTCAAGTTTTTGACATATAATCAAGATATCTCTCGGACAACTCGAATAGTGGTGTTTCGGTCAAGGGACTCGGTGATCAAATATATTATGGAGTATTGGAGGAGATTTATGAATTAACTTACACGCGTGATTATTATGTTATTATCTTCAAGTGTAAGTGGTTCGACACCAATCCAAATGGTAAAAAGAAATGTCGAAAATTATAAAAATAGCATAAGTATCTCGCATTAAGGACACTTGGTAGGAAAACGATCCGTTCATACTTGCATCTCAAGTGAACAAGTCTTTTATGTAGACGACCTATACAAAGGTAAGGATTGGAAAGTTGTTGAGCATTTCCGACATTGTCATATTTGGGATTTGCCAATAGAGCACATAGAAGATGTTGTGGTAGTTGATGAGATCACCGGTGGTAATTTTGAGTTGTTTGTTGAGCTACGGACATAGAGACAATGACATGGAGTCATCGAATGTAAGACCCGATGTTGTCACCTCGATATAGAAGCAATTACGAATGATCAATACAATGTAGAAGATGACTTTATTAACGATGAAGAAGATGCAACGTTAGATGAATATCTTGAAGATGATAACGAATCAACGGACAACGATGATGATGTAAATGATGTAGGGATGAAAAACATTGAAAGTGACAAAGGAATGATATGTTAGGTATACATTTAACTTATCCTTCATTTATAGTTAATTAAATTTGCGTATCATTTTACGATTCACTCATGATTGTGTTTGACTTGTAATATTATAATGAATGATGATCATGCAATTAATTTGTTACATTTTGAAATAGGTACACGTTATGTCACGACCATTCACTACAAAGCCAACTCGTGCAGGTGGAGCACAAACCTCCACATGATCCTCGCAGTTGCCCGCACACCGCGAGTCGGGTATCCTTATGTTACGGCCGGTATTTATGAAACCTCGATTCCTTGTGATCCTCCGAAAATTCAAAAGATTAGAACCTCTGTCAAAATCGTCATGTATCTTTTATTTCATCTCGCTCCAATTACTATCTCAACTATATGAACTACATTGATTCAAAATTCACTTACTATGTCATCTTCATTTGCATCTCCCTCCCTAGTTTTAATCGGACTTGAGTTTCTCTGTGTAAACATCAACATGAAAAATGAAAAACAGGAAAAAGATATTTTTTAAAATTACAAACACCCCTCTAGAGAGTGCAATTTGTAAAAAAGAAACAAATTTCAATGGGGTAATTGAAATATAGTTGAGTTTATTAAGACTTTTGGTGCATTGTGCAATGGTAAAGGGTTTCTCTCAGCCTGCAGAACAAAAACAGAATAAAGAGAAATAGATATATGTTAAATAGTATAAACTAAAGGGAAGAATTTGACTTTGTTCTGGTGTTAACTCATAATTCTGGCAATTAGTTTGAAATTACATAAGTTCCGGTAAGACATTATTTTCTCATAAAATAATAGTTGAAAGTATAATCAGAGTAAGCAAAGCCCATCCTATATTTACCACATGCGACCTGTTTTGCCTTCTAGATTAGTATACACCTGAGGAGATAGAGCATTAATTTAGTATTGCAGCTCCACAGGAAAAAGTTAGATGATTTTATTAATTATGACACAGTAACATTGGTTAGAGTTGCACTTTTAGTCTTAATTATGTGATCTTCTATACAGTTAATATTTCAGAATAATATTTCTGAGGTTGTTGTCGCCCATGTTACAAATTAATTTCTCTGCTTTGTCCAATAGATTAAAGCACTAACTCACTAAGCAATAAGTAACTGGAACATCATGTTTTATAAATGACAATACAGTTCCAAAAACTAGAAAACATTGTTTCTGAAACACTTGAGTAATTATGATGTGATAGGATTTCTTATATTACTTGATTAACAATTATGATGTGATAGAGTGTTATAGTTTCTTGTACATTTATTTAATTTTTCCGGACTAATAAACTTGCAAATGAGTGGTTTTGTTGCGGACTTTTTAAGTATGAAACTAAACCACCTTACTTCTTATGCAAAACCCGTAACCTTCTCTAACCGAAACAATACCTTCAATTCTTGAACAAAACTTCTATTATCAAAAAGTCCCCGAAACTCTCTAGATTTTGAAATTATAAAGTCTCTCACCAGAAAACCATCAATTTTTTCCCCATTTGTCTCTAATCCACATCATGCAATAATTACAAAAGGGCATTTCTATCTCATAATCCTGAAACTACATGCATGGGATTTTTGTTTTTAATTTTTCATTTTTGACAAAATTTTGTTATATATGCAAAAAGTGATTCTCGCACCACCACATCAAAAGGTCGGGAGAAGGCCAAGGGAATTAATGTTGGTACATACGTGAATCAATTTGGCAAGATTCGACCGCCGATTGACGAGGAGGGGAGGTTTATAATGCAATTGGTGATGAAGGTGTTAGTCAAGTGGCTACGATAATCTAGAAAATAGATTATGCCAATTTTTCGCAAATCACCCTCTTTTTCGAATCAACAAGTAAATGACAAGAATGTAAATGCGGAAATTAAACAACACTCGTTGATTTAAAGAGGTTCAACCCACCTGAGGGCCTAATTTACCACCCCAAGATTCATGGATTTCAAAAAGAAAAAGATTTTATTAATTACCACAATTAATACAACACCTTGAGGATTACCACAATCCTCTTACAACACCTTCAAGGAGATTACCACAATCTTCCTTTTTGAAGAGTACCACACTCTTCAAACACCTATCACCTAAATCACCCAAACATTTTACCACAAGAATACTCACAAGGATGTCTTGTGTTGAATGATGGACAAAATTCAAGATTACAACTCTATGAAACCAATACAAAGATTGAGTGCAAGTGTAATCAAGAATCAAAAAGCCTAGACCTCAAAGATGTGCAAGTGAAAGTGTTGGCTATTACAACAAGAATGTAAAAATGAAAGTTTGAACAATTTGCAGATTTCTTGTTGTGTATTTTGCTTGTATGTGTTGTCTATTGTGTCTTCAATTCATCCTCTATTTATAGGGAAGCTTCACCAACATAGGCTCCTCTATCTTCACTTTTGTCTACAAAAAAAGATCACAAGATGTAGAAATATTGTACAAAATTGAAAAGCAAATCTTGTGTCACAGATTACAACGGTTGGAATTTTCTTTGTCAAAAAATAACATAGAAGCGACAGTTGCCTGTTGAAGATTTCGACCGTTTGAAAAAAAGTGCGATCCGAGGGTAGGGGTTGCGGGGGGCGACCGAGGTGGATGCGGCCATGCGACCTCGACCTCACCCTTGACCGGTCCCCTCCCTCTTTTTTCAAGACCGTAAGTTCTGTTTGAGTTTCTAATCTTCTTGTCCGGTCGACCACTTTGGGCGACCGGTTCGACCGTCCCTTTGAAATGTTGTCCGATTTTTTCAAAAATAAACTTCAAGAAATACTCCAAAAAATTAGTAAAAACATTTTAAATCATTTGGGAGTATTTAGACAACATTTATAAACATAGTTTTGGTGTAAAAACCAATTTAAACAAAACCATCAAAAGTGTTGTCCAATTTTTATCAAATTAAAAACTCTAAGAAATACTCCAAAAATTAGTAAAAATATTTTAAATCATTTAGGAGTATTTAGAAACATATAAAAACATTGTTTTGGTATAAAAACTTATTAAAACAAAATCATCAAAATCTTGATAAAAACATTTATCTAATGAGAAGGTTCTTGGTATAAGAGTACCTTGGGGATGCACACACGAGATATATATGAGCCCTTCCACAACTCGTGGAAGAGTGTCCCCGCCCATCGAGAAAAAGTTGGTTCATGAGCGGTTGAGGGTATTTATTACTTTTATTAGCATTTCAATTGAACTACGATATATTAATGTTAATGTATTTTATTTGAGTTTCCAGGATTTCGAGATTGACTACACCTATAAAAATGGTGTACTTTATCATATGGTTGAGTGGGATCTTTGCCACTCGATATAGAAATTGGAAGGCTAATCAACCTACATTTCAAAAACAAAGGTGGTCTACATCATTTGGATAGGGCGAAAGCTCAACCGCCAAAGTACTTGCGAAATAAGAGTGATCATTGGGAGAAATGTTGTGATAGGTTCTCGACAGAGACTTTTCAGGTGTTAATTTATTTCGTCTATTTGTTATTAATGTTATAGTTTTAATGTATAAATTATTTTAAATGAATTTATTTTTGTGTAGAAAACATCAAACACAAACTCGGAGAATCGCAGCAAACATCCATATCCGAGCACACATGGCCGGATTTCTTACTCTCAGCATCGTGCGAAGAAGGTAATTATCATTCTGATACATGATGTCCAAACTGGAATTACAGTTACAACTCTTTGGACTGACACAATCTGTTCAACGCACGCCAACAAATCCTTTTCCCTCTCGCTGTTGTCCCCACCAACAGTTACTAACAATTGAATTAATCGATTACACACACCTGTAGGGAATACGAAGGCACACATTAGATAAGTGGGAATCGATTGAGCTATAGATTTGATAAGAACTATTTTTCTGCCACCGAAAGAGATCTACTCCTCCAATTCTTCAGTTTTTTCCTCACAAGCAAAAAAATATTTTTTTCGATCTTCCCACAATCGCTGGAATCCCAAGGTAAACCGCGTGTTTATTTACCATTGAAACCTCGAGAAGGCTATCCAACTGAACCTTTCGAACATGGCCAAGACTTTTGCTAAAAGATATTTAAATTTTCCAAGATTAATCTTTTGTCCATATGCTCGCTCATAAGCCGAAATGATCTCCCGAGTTGCTGCAATCTCTCTCTCATTTTCCCATCCAAAAATATTGCAATCGTCGGCAAAAAAAAGATGTGAGATTTCCGGAGCATTACGGCTGACTCGAATTCCATGGAGATTTTTGGCCGCCTCTGCTTTCCGGATCAATGAGGAAAATGTTTCTGCACAAAATAGAAAGAAATATGTTGATGGCGGATCTCCTAACGTAGCCCGCGAGAAAGAGAAAATGGTTCTCCTGGCATGCCATTAACAAGAAACGAAAATGACACAGAGGTAATGCATTTTATTATAAGGGACACAAATGATTCATGTAAACCTAGTCGAAGCATAACCATACGTAAAAAGGACCATTCAATACGATCAGTGGCTTTCGACATGTCTAATTTGAAAGCAAAGGAACCACATTTTTTCACTGAACTATTCTTCATGTGGTAAAAAATCTCAAAAGCAAGTAAAGCATTGTCCGTGATCAACCCATCGGGTACAAAAGCGGAATGTGTGTGATAAATAAGGTGAGAAAGAACAAGTTTTAGTCTATTAGCAATTGTTTTCATAATCAACTTAAAGATAACTTTGCAAAGGCTAATAGGTCTAAAATCAGTCCCATATTCCACAATTTTATTTTTAGGAATGAGCACAAGTGAAAATATTATTAAGAGGCATAGGGCTTGCACTTTCATTTAAAATCCTAAGTACAACATTAACAATATCTAATTTAATAAGAGACCATAATTTTTGATAGAAAAGGGTGGCAATACATTTGGTCCACGGTGTCGAGAACTTTAGCCATGTCCAGTTGAGATTCAGTTGTAAAGAGGTTCTGAAGTATTCCCTGATTTCCTTCTCAATATCTTGCTATTCCTCCAATCTGATACCCTCGGTATTTTGTATTCCCTCAATCGTGTTACAAGTTCTTCTACCACTTGCGAGTTTATGGAAAAAAGTCGTGTTTTTATAACCATCCTTAATCCAATTGGCCTCGATTGTTGATGCCAAATTTTTTATTACTTGAAATGTGGGTCCTAGAGTCGTTTTTCAACAATAGTTGTTCCCTTAAAAATTCGGAGAAGGTGTTGCACGATTAGGGACTAGCCATTGCTCCTCACATTCTCAAATTTCGCTATGAACATTGCCAAAATGATCCCTTTCCCACTCTTTCAATTTAATTCCACATTGTTGGACTCTTATTTTAACTAAAAACAACATGTAGCTATTCGGTTCTTGATTCCATGCATTTTTAATAACGTGTTGGCATGACTCGTCTAGCAACCACATTGACTCAAATTGAAATATTTTCCTTTGCGATTTCCCTTTGTGCCCTGCCCTTGCCGATTTTTTCTCCAATGAATCAAAATGGGGCAATGTTCCGATGATATTCGGGGGAGGTGTCGGACGTTGGGAAAAAAGAAACCCATTCTAAATTGGCAAGACAATGGTCAAGTCTTTCCTGAATATTATTCTCTCTAGTTTGGCCATTAGTTCACGTAAAAGAGAAGTCGTTGTATCCCAAATCATCAAGTCTGGCTTCTTGCATGGCAAAATAGAAGTCCTATTGTTTGGCCGAATCACGAATTCGACCCCCAATTTTTTTTAAAATTAAAGAGAATCTCATTAAAATCGCCCACACATAGCCAAGGTAGAGTTGAACTATGTGCAAGCTCCTTAATGAGATTTCATGTAAGATATTTCTTGTCCTCTTCAGGCCAACCGTATGTGCCCGTGAATCTCCATTCCAACAAACCACTTGTGACCTTTCCCTCAATATGGCATGTCGAATCTGATTGAACATCGAATGCAAATTCTGTCTTCCAAAATGAACATAGCCCACCATGTCTCCCTCCGTTTAACATATCACAATCCACTCCAAACCAACAATCAAAACCCAACTTTTTTCCATTATCATCTAATTCTTCACATAAGAGTTTGGTTTCCATTAAGAAAGCCAGAGAGGGATCTTGAGAATAAATTTGTCTTTTCAGTGCACTAACTATCGGTGGGTTCCCAAGCCCCCAACAGTTCCAGCTTAGGAAACTCATTGGTCCCGGTAGGACTGCTCAGTTGCAGTCTCCGCCATTATAATAAAATTGCGAGGGACGTCAAACAATCCAAGTTCTCGAGATTTTTTATTACTGTTCATTTCAGTCTCATTGGGGGGGTTAGGGTCAGAGGTAGCTTGGCATCTGGAAGGGGTATGTGAAGTGGATGGTTTTTTTGTTGGGGTTCGTTGCTTTAGACATGTCCAACAGTTTTTGGATTTTTTTCCTTGGTTGTTAGAGGTTGAAGAATGTGTGGGTTGATCATTTAAAAAGGGGGTTTGGAGGTCTTATGAGAGTCACTGGCTAGTTGCGTTATGACTAGACGAAGGCTAGTGATTTTAGTGGGGTTATTTGTAGTGGGGGTTAGGGTATCAGATATGAGAGGTTGTTGAGGGCAAGAGATGTTAGTGTTGCTGAGAGGGGGTTGGGGCGGGGGAGCATGTTTGATAGACATGAGTTTGGAAGGTTGTTTATCAGCGGTCTGTGGTAAGTTCTTATTGTCTGGTGATATTAGAATTGATATCAGGTTCGGTTGATGGTTTTGAGAGGGGCTGAGGTTTAGAAATTTTCGTGGGGAGTAGGTTAGGGATAGGCAGTCCAGGAAATAGTGTAAGAGATTGTTATCAGGATTGTTGGGGAAATCTTCAAAGGTAGTTTGGTGGTGTGTCGATTTTATATAATTTGGTTGTTTTCCAGGTGATATCGGGTCCAGGAGAGAGCGAGTAGGAGTATGGGTCCTTTGAGATGATGCGAAAGAGGAGGAAGGGCTATTATTACCGAACATGATTCAGCCAGGAGGATTGTGGGTATTGGAAGAGTTCTCATGGATGGGTAAGCTTCGTTTGAGGGGGAATGCTTTGAGCCACGGCCCGTACTTCATATTTGTTATATCTTAGCATTCGTTGCGGTCAAACTCTCACAATTGCAGAAGAAATGCCCAATAATCCCACATCAATAACAATATATCGGGAGAGCTTCTTATATTAAGGGCAATGTGAGTTGTTTCCCTTGAAATTTGACAGTAAGCACCATTATCAACGACTTAGTAATGTCGATGTTGATTTTGAACCTTATGTCAAGCATATCCAGCTCTCCAATTTGTCTTGCTAATAATCGTGTAGTATTCAGATTCACACATGCCACCGGGACATCAAATGCACGCACCCATAGCGCAGCCTGGGTAACTTGGATGCTTGATGGTTGTTCATTTTCCCTCAACCTTCGAATTGGAAAGAGCCCTCCCTCATAATGACATGGTTGGTTCTCTAATACCCATTCCATTTCAGCATCAACTTCGAATCTGAAGAGAATTAGATCACCACCCTACTCTCTCGCCACTATCGGATTATTTGCTCGCCGTGATTTTTTCATCACTTCATTGAGATAAAAGGACTTCCAAGCTTTGTCAAAGAAAAGCTTCCCAACTAAGCAATATGATTATTCTTCAGAGTTGTTATGATCATCTGCACACACCCCATCCAAATCTACCACCACTCTCTCCGTCTTTGTTAATTCCTACAGAAATACCCAGAACCGGTCTGACTCCGAAACTGAATATGGTCATCGTTCTAGCGCCCTGAACCTGTAAGCAAGCACAGAAAAATAAAGTTAGAATTGCATTACTCTTTCGACCCTCCGACCAAATGCGAGCCCCTACTCAGAATGAATCTAACGAAGACGAAGGACCAGAAGGTGAGGAAAGAATGAAAAACATAAAACAAAAGGGGAATAGAGAAAGACTCGACGACTGCAAACCCTAGAAGAGAAGAAGCCCTAAAAACTAACAAAGGACAAACAAACTTAAGAGAAATAGAGAGAAAGCCGAAAGAGAGAACATGTAAGACATGACATCGAGGTTCTATAAGAGGCGACAAACATCAGACGACACCGATCAAGACGCCATAAATGAAAAGGGAAGCCCTAACAGAAACCCTAAGGTGATGAAACTCCTTTGGTGAGGAGAACTCTTCAATTTGTGAACTTTGAAAAGTATTTTTTAAATCCTACAGTAAATAATATAATTTGTTCTCCTCGTATCCTAATTGACGATACCCGATCAGAGCTGGACAAATTTGTAGTGATTGGCATGTATACGTGGCAGCTCAGGATCTGCTGACATGGACCGACCAGACCACCAGAAACGAGAAGAACATAAAGTCGACCAGAGCCCAATTAGAGGCATTCCAAGGGATGGAAATCCCCCATCTTTAAAGTCAACGACCATCAAGTTCCACTGGCAGACCAATATGCCACCTGTTAAAGCAACAATGGGACAAGTCAACAAGCCATATATACCACATGACAGTCATGCAACTCATGCACAACAAGAATGAGACAAGTGTCCCACTCACATTGTAGATATAATGATTGCTAGACTATTAAATGTAATAGTTTAAATAGAACTCATTTGTGTGGAAAAAGACAACAGAAAATCCTTATATAAACTTGTAGATTCAAACCTCTGCCAAGCCTGAGACGAACCAGATAATTCCTGCTCGGTTATTCAATAAAAAGCATTTCTATCAGTTTTTATATTTTCAAAATAGTATTTAGGCCTTTTATTTATTGTTGAACGAAAACAGGCTTCAACAAATTGGCGCTAGAAGGAGGGCCCATTGGTCCGATTGCATTTTCGAAGAATATTCCAGCTAGGCAATTCATTTCATGTCCATCGAATTCCATCATGAGTCAATAAGACAACAGACGGAACCCCCAGAGGCAAGATCTAACCCAAGGTAATCATAATACACCCCGACCGAGGCTAGGGGCGCGACATGGCTGCCCCATCCAGCAGCTTTTACCAATCCAGAGTTCATACAAAGGATGGCACAATTAGTAACACAAACATTGGGAATTCATCATCCCCAAACCCAGGCACCTGCTCCTCCCCAGCCTGTGAATCTTGTGCAAAACGTCCAGCCCACGACTCCACAAGATCAAGACAATCAGGAGGTGAATTCACAAAACAGACGCCCCAATAATAGACGAGAAAGAAGAAGAACACCAGACGATGCCACGCTGTTAGCCAAATGGAAGAATCATCTCCACAGATCCAACGTGTTCGGCAGGTTCAATCAGTCTTTGGCCGCTTAAGGCCAGGCCAGCCCGTTCTATCCATTCCAGGATATAATATCCTGGAAATTGCATTACCCCAAGAGATAACCGAGCTCAGGACCCGAGTCCACAGAATGAACGAGAGGCTGAAATACGCCACTTGAACGAACTAAAAGACACACCAGAAGAAGTCCCTTATCAGCCCAGCCCTGGTACCGACATTGTGTCACCATTTGCCCCACATATCTTGGCGACTCCACTTCCTACTAAGGTCAAGGTACCTCAGATCGGATTGTATGATGGAGAAACTGATCCGGTTACTCATATCCATAAATATCTTTCATGGACCGAGCTTTACAATCCCACCGATACATATGCAGAGCATTTCCATTGACTCTCAGTGAACGGGCTCACCGTTAGTTTTATACCTTGCCACCGGGGTCAATCCGCTGCGGGAACAATCTCTCCCCAGCTTTTACCACTCATTTCTTGGCATTTTAGGTGCGAGCTGCCCCGTAGGATTCTCTTATCACGATCAAGCAGAGCAAAGATGAGTCACTTAAGAGTTACATTTCAAGGTTTAATAAATAGGTCCGTGAGATGGAGCCTGTGTCAGACGATGCCATGCTCATGGCCACGATATTGGGACTATCGACACAGTCTTAATTTGGTTTTTCCATCCATGAACAGGGGGTCAGCACGTTCCAAGAATTCCTCATCCAAGCTGAAAGAAACACTTGTGCCAAGGAGGCTATGGCAGGCCCCGCGGCCAACCAGCAGCAACATGCTCCCAAAAACGATTTCAAAAAGGAATCTATCTCAGGTTAGGGTTTCGGCTTTATATCCTTCTCCGACAGCTCAACAATGCACTATAAATCCTTTCAGGAAGTCCAAGACGAGGTCGCAGCTATGAAGAGCATGTTGACACAACCCCCATCCATCATGTTGGGAAAATTTAATTGTATAGATTTTTATGATGCATGTAAAACTTAGATTAGAAAGTTGGCACCCCATTTCCTGTTGTAATTCAACTATGTAATAGATAGGATCTATAAGCTGAGTATCGTAGCAACCAAGTTGAAGATCGCAGAAGTTGACTAAAGGACGCTGAATAATCAGCTGAGTTGCAGTTGAGTGTTGAAGAAAAATTCAGTCAAGTACCAAAAAGGCTGTGTTTGTAAGCAGACTAACAGGTGAGTCACTCCCAGAAGTATGGAGAAGACTTACAAAGGGGTAAAACAGCAAAAGGACTCGAAGAAAGCTGAAGAAGTTCGTTGGAATGAAAAGTAATTTCATTCCAACGAACTGCAACCTTAAAGTTGTCTTGCTAAAAGAGTGCAAGTGGCTGGGAACCAATGGGAAGTTCACAAAAAGATGCAGTGTTTCAGGAAACCTGCAGGCATTAAATTAAGGTTGAGTCAACATCATTTGTTGCATAACAAGACAAGCCAACGATCAAGAAGTGAAGTTTGAAAAGTGTCTATCTCTTTAATGGATACTTTTTCAAACTGTCACTATAAAAAGCTGAGGAACAAGTGATAATATGAGCAAAGCAAGCAAGCAAAAACACTCTCAAGTATTACATTCCAAATCCTCATAACCTACATTCGAAGTAAATCTATCCAACACACTCAATGAAGGAAGAAAAACTTCAACCAGTTGAAGAGGAAATTTATTTTAAAGAACAAAGAGGTCTGCACATCCAAGGATTGAAGGAAATGCAGTGAGGTTCAAGTTAGAACCAGCTTTGAATCCGTTGGAGTGCTTCGTGATCAATTTCAAGATTTTAAAGAGGTTGAAGTAGTGAGACAATTATCTTGCGGAGAAGTTGAGTCCCAGGAGTAGAGTCAGCTGTGTGATCAAGGCTTACTCGGACTGTTGTATCCATCTTGTAACAACTGTTGCATTAGTGGATTACCTCCGGGAGTTGGAGAAGAGTGGAGTAGAGGAATTACCCCATCCTCGAACCACTATAAGTTGCCTTGTGGTTTTTATTTTTCAGCACTTTAATTTCTGCATACTTTATACTGTTGATTGATATATTTGTCAAACCCAGCTGATAATAACTTAATCAAAACAAGTGTTGTAAAACATATTTAACAAAAAGGGTGTAAGACTCCCGCTGTTAAAAACCAAGTAAGCTGTATTTTTAAAGAGCTCACTTCACTCAGCTGAGTTACTCTATCAATAGCTAAGTCAAGTTTGTTGAGTGGTTAACTCTCCTGTTGAGGTTGAACTAAGCTGTCTCAAAAGGACTAAACTGCTACTTGTGTGAAACATTGATTTATAGTTCAAAAATCGAAAATTTGTTAAGTCTATTCAACCCTCCCCCCTTATAGACTTAACACAAATACCTCTTAGGACTTACAAATGGTATCAAAGCGGTTGGTTCAAGAACCTTCCGCACTGGTTACTGAACTGGATCTCAATATTTTCAAAGATTCAACACTTGACTCCTTTAAATTTTCTTTCAAAACGTTATTATTGTGGAATCAAATCTATCTCGCATTTCCATGTTCATTGTTGAAGAGTTTGATGATTGGAAAATTCGTATGCTAGCACATCTCTTAGCACTGCACGATGAAATGTGGTTCGTCATAGAAGATGGACCCATACAAATCATGAAAGTGAATACAACAAGTGAGAGAGATTCTTCTGCTCTGCTTCTTGAAGAGGGACAAATGAAGTCTTTGAGATATAACTTGAAAGCTGCTATGGTTGAAAAACCAAGAAGCAAATGGACAAATGAAGACATGAAGAGATATAACTTGGACAATGTGGCCAAGGACATTTTATAAAAAGCTCTTGATAAAGCTATGTTTAATAAAGTCAAATCTTGCAGGACTGCTCGTGAGATATGGAAAAAGCTCACCCAATCTGCGAAGGCTCAGAGATATTAAGGAGAATAAGCTAACTGTTGTTGTACAAAAATTTGAAAATTTCAAAATGCTTGCAAGTGAAACTCTAGATCAGCTGGATGCCAGATTTACTGAGATCACGAATGAGGTTTCAGCTCTAGGAAAAGAATATACACATAAGGACATGTGTATGATGATTCTAAGGTCGCTTCCAGCTGAGTGGGAAATGAAGGTGATGGCCCTTAGGCATTCAATAAACTTGACAGGAACCTCCAACCACGAGTTACTCTCAGACTTAAAAGCCTATGAATTCGAGCCTAGAAGGAAAAGGAAAGAAGAGATAGTTATGCCCAAGACAATTGCTTTATTGGCTGGAGAATCAAAGAAACCTGAATCAAAATACATCATTGATCGAGAGGAAATAACCCTGATGGTTAAAAGATTCAATAAGTTATTTAACAAGAACTACAAAAGAAACAAGGGTGAAACCTCAAGAAGACACTCGGCCCTTTCCAATAGCAAGGAAGAAAGAACTCCAAAGAGAGCTGAGAACCGGAGGAGAGAAATTCAATAATCAAAAAGATACTAGAAAGGCCGAGAACTGTGCTAGAATGACAGAAAGGGACATTTCTTTGTTGGACTTTTGTAAATTTCCTATCCACCAGTCAACAAATACAGAAATGAGGAAGAAAGAAAGTCTTCAGGGAAAGAAGACAAGAGGGAGAAAGTCATGGTGGGTGTTGAACCTAACACAACCAAGTGCAAGGAGACAGTTGAGTCAGATATCAGTGAAGCTAACTATTCTTCAGACACGTAAGAAGAGGCATTGATATGTCTCATGGCCAAGGAACAACAAGATGGGGTAAACTCTAACTCTTCTGGATCACACACTGATGATAGTGATAGTGACACACACACTTCATCACCCATAAATTTTTACGATTCATTAGGAAAAATGATGAAAGATTTTGAACACATAAAGTCCTCACGCACACTTTTAAATAAGGAAAACATCCAGCTCAAATGCCAAAACTCACAGCTGACTGAAGAGTTGAGTACTCTTAGTCAAATAGCTAATGAGAATAAAGAGCTAAAGGCTGAGATAGCTAAGGTCGAAGAAGACTTAGCTGAAAGAGAAAAGAGGATAAAAGAATTGAAAAATGTGATTGCATCACTCAGTAAGTCATCCAAAACATTGGATGAATTAATGATGATTCAGAAAGATATTGGAGACAAGGCAGACTTAGGATCTAATTCCTTTGTCAATGCTCAAACTCCCAGAGTGACTTTAGAAAAAAGATCCTCAAGAAATACGGGAATCCATAAGCTAAAAGCACCATGTGTTTCACCCACCTACAATCACAAGCACACACATGCTTAGCTACAAATTTTACTTCATTTTTACACTTTGTTACAAAGGCAAAGGCAAAAAGCCAACAATCCTCGAGTTTGTTGAAAGAAAATATTCTTCCAAAGTTTTTGAGAAGAAAGCTAAATTGCCATCCAAAAGAAGAGTCCATCATTTTTTAAATTTTTTCAAATAGAAAATATTATGTGAAGTCAAAATAGAACTACCAAAGGTCCCAGATGGTTCAACAAAGAAAACCATACGAAGAAAATAGTAGAAACTATCCTAGTCAGGCTGATTGGAATAATCAAATGAAATATCAGCTAAGTCGTATGGGATACAAGCCCAAGTGGCAAAGACCTCAGACTCAATATAGGTCATTTCCAAGGAAAATGAATCAATATCAGCACACTTATGCACCCAATCATAATGCCCAATATGCACAAAAGTTTCCATATATCCAAAGAAATCAAATACACCAGCACACTCACAGGCATATAGACAAAAAAGACAGTTGTATGTTCCTAAAGCTCCTAAGCAATTTGCTAAGATTCATTATGATTATGGAAATGATAGGTGGTAACCCCTTAGAGTCAAATCGTTTGGCTATAGATTGGTTGGATCACCTTATAGTGCTAAGCCTTCAGGACCCAGACAAGTTTTGGTACCTAAAACTTGATTTCCTTGATTGCAGGTCCATGGAACAACTGAGTGCCAACATATGATTGGGAACCTGGTACATGGATAGTGGTTGTTCCAACATATGATTGGGAATAAGAAGAATTTATCAAACTTCAAGGAGTCAATGGGAGCAAAAGCCATATTTGGAGGAAATGAAGCTCCAGTGGAGATAAGAGGTAGTTTCCTACTCCAGGCGTATAAGTAATTCTTCAAATGGATAGATCAATAGTACATTATGAACTCATGTTGAACAAACAACCTTTATTTATTAAGAACTTAAAAAAAACTTATTACATCAGTAATCTCCTTTTAGGAGGAGAAAACCTGTTTAACCTCTCATAAAGGCTATCACACTCTTGCATAAAATTAAAAACTAAAATTTCAAAAACTGAAAATACTTTGGAAATCTAAAGCACTCAACTATGTTTACAAAGAAATTTTTATTGTAGAAGACCAAGGGAGATGTTCGATGCCTTTAGCCTTCTGAAAACTCTTGTTTATATAGAGGTAAGTGATGCCTATATTTCTTGGATTCTTCTCCTCCACTTGCTGAAAGTATTGTATACTTTATTATCTTCACATGGCTATCATTCTAGTTTCTTTGGACCCTTCTTGCTCGGCTTGTATCCAAGGCAATCTATTTTTATTTTTTTTTTAACAAATTGAATATTTGCTCCAAAGCCCAATTATACCTACTTTTCTTTTTGTCTTTTAGTTAGATAGAATCTTAGATTGACGTGGATTGCTTAAAATTGGATCCAACAAAGAAAAATGGATTGGAAATCACGATGTAACCTATGTTGAAGGGTTGAATTTTAAACCAAGCTCTAAAAAAAAAAAAGAAAAATAAAAATAAAAAAAAAAAAAAAGAAAAAGAAGAAAAAAAAATTTACCAATATCAACCAACTTTGTGATAAAGGCTACAATGTAGGATTCAACATGGGTGTATGTCAAATCAAAGATGTTGAATCAAATGAAGTTGTGCTATCTGGAACTAGAAAGAAAAATATGTATGTAGTGGATTGGTCTACTGCTACATCAAGTACATGGCTATTAGCAAAGAGCACATCCGAATCAAGTTGGTTGTGGCATAAAAGCCGAGTCACCTAAAATTCAAGACAATCAACAAGCTTGCAAGGAGTCATCTTGTGGAAGGATTGCCAAACTCAGTATACAAGAAATAGAGCATTTGTGATGCATGCCATAAGGCAAAGCAAATCAAATCTTCATTCAAGGATAACCCAAGTCCTTCTTCAACATGAATCTTGCATTTATTATATATGGATTTGTTTGGTCCTGCTGAACCAACTAGTAGCAGTGGAAAGAAATGAACCTCAGTGGTGGTGGATGATTATTCAAGATATACATGGACCATCTTTATGTGTAAAAAGAAGGAAACTTTGCAGAAGCTTCCACATCTTATGAGCAGAGTTTAAAATGAAAAGAGCCAAACCATTATCAAGATAAGGTCTGACAGAGAAACTTAGTTTGTCAAAGGGATTATAACTCAGTATTGCACATAAAATGGTATTAGTCATTAGTTATCAGCCGCAAGAACTCCACAACAGAATGGATTAGCTGAAAGAAGGAACAGAACCCTCAAGGAAGCTGCAAGGACCATGTTAGCTGAAGCTGGATTGCCTAAGAGATTTTGGGCTAAAGCCATTAGCACTGCTTGTTACACTCAGAATAAGTGTATGATAAATAGGCAGCTGTCCAAAACCCTCTATGAAATTTGGATAGGGAGAAAGCCTAATGTTGGATATTTTCATATCTTTGGAAGCAAGTGTTTCGTTCATAATAATGGCAAGAATAACTTGAAAGCTTTTGATGTTAAAGTTGATGAAGGTATCTTCTTAGGATACTCAGCTAAGAGTAAAGCTTTCAGAGTGCTGAACAAGAGGACTATGGTCACAGAAGAGTCTATCCATGTGGTTTTTGATAAACCTAATGTAAATGGAGAAGACAATGATAAGCTAGTTGAAAAGATGAATCACCCAACTATTCAAAAGAGTCCCTATGTTGAATCAAGTATCAGAAGACTCGACCCTAGTGAAGATGAAATAGATGAATCTCAAAGACAGTTGGAAGGCTTCCAGTTGAATAATGATGATCAAGAAGAAGTTGTTCAAGACAACTTAGTGAAAGAAGACTCAATCCAGCAAACTTACTCCAACCAGATGTGAGATGGCTGATAGACCATCCACCTGACCTAGTTATTGGAGATGTTAGAGAGGGAGTAAGAACTAGATCCAGGACTCAACATGAAGCTATGTTCACTTGTTTCATTTCTCCAATTGAGCAAAAGGATGTGTCACAAGCATTGGATGACACTCATTGGATTCTAGCTATGCAGGAAGAGCTGAATCAGTTTGAAAGAAATAAAGTTCGGGAATTGGTTCAAACGCCTACCACCAAAATATTATTGGTACTAAGTGGGTATTAGGAAACAAGATTAATAAGGAATGATATGTTTTGAGAAACAAAGCAAGGTTGGTGGCCAAAGAGTATTGCCAAGAAGAAGCAATAGATTTTGATGAAACTTTTGCACCTGTTGCAAAATTGGAAGCAATAAAGATGTTTCTTACTTATGCAGCTCACAAGAACTTCACAGTCTATCAAATGGATGTGAAGAGTGTATTTCTGAATGTACTTTTAGAAGAAGAAGTCTATGTGGAACAACATCCAGATTTTGAGTAGAAAACTATTGGAGACAAAGTCTACAAGCTCAAGAAAGCTCTATATGGTTTGAAGCAAGCACCAAAAGCATGGTATGATACATTGTCTCAGTTTCTTATAGACAGTGGATTTACCAAAGACAAAGTTGACAGAACACTCTTCAGAATTCAAGATGGAGAGACTATACTGCTTGTTCAAATTTATGTGGATGATATCATCTTTGGATCCACAAACAAAGAGCTGTGTGACAAATTTTCAAACCTTATGCAAGGGAAGTTTGAGATGAGCATGATGGGAGAGCTGACTTTATTCCTAGAGTTTCAAGTCAAGCAAATGAAGGATGGAACCTTCATAAGTCAAATCAAATATACCATAGAGTTAATAAAGAAATTTGGTATTGAAAAGAAGTCATTTGTGAATATTCCCATGAATACTTTTGTGAAGATGGATATGGATGCAGAAGGAATATCAGTTGCTCAAACAAGATATAGAGCACTAATTGGATCATTACTCTACTTGAATGCAAGCAGACCAGGCATCATATTTGTTATATGTGTATATGCTAGATTTCAGCCTGCTCCTAAGGAATGTCATATGACTGCAGCTAAGAGAATCTTGAGATATTTGAAAGGAAGCCAAGAAGTTGACTTATGGTATCCAAATGAAGGTGGATTAAGCTGATTGGATACTCAGACTTAGACTATGTTGGATGTAGAGTTGACAGAAAAAATACATTTGGTACCTGTCAAATGCTCGGAAACAGATTAGTTTCTTGGTTCAGCAAAAAATAAAATTCAATAGCTACATCCACAGTTGAAGCATAGTATATTGCTGCAAGCAGCTAATTGTGCCCAAGTGTAATGGATGAGGCAACAACTGAGGGATTATGACATAGAAGAAAACCAATTATGTGTGATAACATAAGTGTCATTGCAATTACTCAGAATCCAGTATTGCACTCAAGAACCAAGCACATTGATGTCAGATATCATTTTATAAGAGATCATGTTGAAAATAAAGACATCACATTAGAATACATATCGACTGAGAAGCAATTAGCTAATATATTCACAAAGACCTTATGTGAATCAAGATATGAAGAGCTTAAGAATGAGCTTGGATTGATTGAGCCATGTTAGAATGCTTAAAAGACATTTTCATCAGAGTTAAAATGGAAGAAATGCATATCAGAAGATAATTCAGCCAAGTGAAACAAGTTTTATGGCTATTCAGAAGAATCATATTAGCTGGACAACCGAGTATTATTCATCGAATCAATGGAAGAGAGAAGCGGAGTCAAGCCATAAATGAAGATTGTTGAAATATTTATGAGCTAAGTGACAAAACGAGGTCATTTTCATTTAAGCGGGAATGTTTTCCACTTGAAGTCAGCATCATTAAATGATGTCAGTTAAAAGAAGCGACAGTTTACATATGATTGGATATAAACGCAGCTGCATTTAATGTGATGTAATTTGTACCTTTTGAAAGACTTGATCTCAGTCGTTGATCAACTTTCAAACTTTTAGAATTCTGAAATTGTCTCCTTAAGTCACATATATACCCAAAAATCAATCTCTCTCTCTCTCTCTCTCTCTCTTTTCTTCACTTTCACTCTCAAGTATTCAAAATCTTCCAGAAATTCTCTCTCCAAACTGAAACCCTTGTTCTTCATTCCAAAACTCTCAGAAATTCAAAACGGCCCCAAAACAAGTTGCTTTAGACTTGGAAAGCTCGCTAAGAACATCCACACTGGTGTGTTGGTGAATTTTGAAGGCCTTGTCAAGCAGGGGGTGGACAAGGAGTTGGCTGAGAAGATCGCTCGTCATCTTGAGAAGTTTGGGCTGAAGAGATTTCTCACACTGGAGATGACTCAAATTTTCCAAGAGGAGGTTGTTATGTTCTATTTGAATGCCTCTGTTCACGATGATGGGATCCATTCTTCTGTGAATGGAAAGGAGATTAAGTTGGTTGTGGCTAACTTGGAGAAACACCCACACCTTCCATCCAGTAGACTCAAGGACTAACTGGAAAACACAATTCAATTTGGTAGAGGCCTGGATGAAAATTGCAAAGCCAGAGTTTGCTAGGAAAATCCACTAATCTGCGCTAAAGAAAGCCATCAAGGATGGCTACAACAAGCTGATGGATGTGGTGGCCAAGTGCGTCGATATGAAATTTGGATCTTTCAATCAGCTGTCCCAGTCAAAGCTGATTGTCATGGCTGCAATCATGGACGAGGTTGAGGTGAACTGGAGCGAGTTTATCTTCGAGAAGATATGCCAGAACGTCCATAATGCAAAGGTGGCTGATGGGAAGCTTGTGCATTCCCTGGGTTATGGCCCGATCTTAGGCTATTTAATGGAGAATAAATGTGGACCCTTTTCGCAAGGGAAAGCCTTTCCATGGAAACAAAAGGATGTTCAAGGCCAACCTCTCAGTTGCTCAGAAGAGGGCTCATGCTAAGAAGACTGTCACTTTTGAGGGGGAATTAACTTAACACATCCCCGAGGACATAGATGCCTCCGTTCTAGCTCCCTCACCTAAACCTGTTGTTGTCACTCCCAAAGTGACGAAGAATAGAAAGACAATTACTCCTCGTAAGCCAACTGTCAAGAAGCAAAAGACCTAGCCCGCAGCAGAGTCAGCCTTCATGGCTGAAGAACCTGCGTAGGTGGAGCCGAAGTCCTCCTAGAGAGGCGCACCAGGAGATAACTTGTGAAGTCGCATAAGAAAGCTGTTGAGATAGTTGTAGCCACCACAACTGAGTCTGAAACAACTGTCGTTAGTTTTCACCAGAAATTAAAGGATGGGGATGGTGAACAAGGCATTGCTAGAAGAAACTCAAGATAATTCAACAGTTGCCCCCAAACTATAGCTGAGAGATATGATGCTGATGAAGCTCAAATTAGCTCAGTTGTCACTGAACCCTAGACCGAAATAGTTGATAATGAGGCAAGTGACTAGAGAAAGAAGGCTGATCAAGTCGAAGAGCCTATCCAAGAAAATGTTGTTGATAAACGCCCATAGTCCTCAGCATATCCAGACATTGAAGAACGGCTGCGCGCATGGAGGCTTTGGAAGCTGAATGCCAGCCGAGTCCAGTTTATGAGGCCCAAAATGATTGATGAGGAGGAATATCTCCTTGGATTCCTAAATCATGCTCATGTTTCTTATGGCCTTGATGCGATGTACTGCACAATTGTCCTCTTTGAGAAGATGGACACTGCAAAGGCCAAAGCTCTGGAGAAAGCTAAGGCATTTGAACCCTGCATTTGCCCCTTCTGAGACCCAAATATTCCTGAGGAGGCTCTTGAAAGTGCCAGTAGCAGCAACATTGAAATTATTGATGCAACTGATCCTGTGGAGAAGGCTCAGCTGAAGTATGCACTGCAGGAGTCCAGTGAGCTACATGAGCAATCCATGCTCAGGGATGCTGGAGAAACGTCCCTTTCCATCTCTCTAACCCCAACAATACTTGACATGGTAAGGACCATTGATGCAGCCACCTCACCAGCTCACTTAGAAGGACCATCTAGGGAGGATGGCGATGAAGTTGGGAAAGAAGTATAAGAGGTCAACCCAAATGATCCACGCCCTATTGAAGTTGTTGAGACAACTGGCCATTTTGTTGAACACTCAAAGAAAACAGCCAAGTTTTTAGTGTCAGCTGACCCTGTTGCCAGTGAATCAGCTTGTAAGCCAGCTGAGGGGGAAGCTGAACACTCTACAATGGGATCGGTGGAGGCTGTAGGAGACAAAGAACAATTGATGTTAGGAGGCGATGGTGAGACTCCAGAAGAAGATCAGGTTGGAACTAACGACGCTTTGACAATTGAGACTGTCTCAACCGAGGAACCAATTGCATTGCAAGACGATGAATTTGCTAAGGCAACTGAGGCACAAGATGGAATGAGAAGGACCATGGCAGTTGAGACTTCTGGTCGTCAAAGTGTAATCCTAGAGGTTGAGACCTCAAAGGATGCCAATATCGAAGACCCTAATGCAGCTGAGTCTGTAGAAGGGAATGTAGAAGGCTTTGCAGCAGTTGAGACTGTTGCCGATGTAGCTGAAGACCCCAAGGAGGTTGAGACTTCCAGGGGAACTGTACAGGAAAATGTCAAAGTACCTGAGGCCCTTCCCAAAATGCCAGAATTTGAGTCAACTAATCTTGAAGAGATAGACGCACTACATGACTCAGACTATGATGAAACCCTGGATTTTATTGACTCTGAAAATGAAGTTGAGTCTAATCAATCCAATCCAGAGGAAAGAGAATGGAGGCCAGGATGAAAGAGGCTCGTGCCAAAGTTGCCTCTTCAAAGTTCATTTTGGTTGATGGCCCACCCTCTATGGTGCCATCACCAGCCGCGATGTTGCTCAGGCAACTGAGGCTCAGACACCTCAAAAGGATGCTAGCACTTGTTGGGAAATTATTTGTATAGATTTTAATGATGCATGTAAAACTTAGATTAAAAAGTTGGCACTTCATTTTCTGTTGTAATTCAACTATGTAATAGATATGATCTATAAGCTGAGTATCAAAGCATCCAAGTTGAAGGTTGCAAAAGTTGACTGAAGGACGCAATGAAGAATCAGTTGAGTGTCGAAGAAGAAGTTCAGTCAAGTACCAAAAAGCTATGTTTATCAGCAGACTAACCGCTGAATCACTCCCAGAAGTATGGAGAAGACTTAAAAGGGCAAAAAGAAAAGGACTCAAGAAAGTCAAGAAGTCCATTGGAATGAAAAGTCAAGAAATTACCCAAAGTGGAAAGGGGGATATGTTTAAAACGGTCTTGCTCAAAGAGTGTAAGTGACCACTAGGATGTTCACAGGAAGGCTGCAGTTTTCAGAATCACTCCATTAAATTAAGGTTTGGAACATCATTTCTTTGAAGACTTACAAAGGGGCAGCAAAAGGACTCGAAGAAAGCTGAAGAAGTCCATTGGAATGAAAAGTCAAGAAATTACCCAAAGTGGAAAGGGGACAGACTGCAACCTTAAAACGGTCTTGCTCAAAGAGTGTAAGTGACTGGGAACCACTAGGATGTTCACAGAAAGCTGCAGTGTTTCAGGAAACCTACAGGGCATTAAATTAAGGTTTGGTCAACATCATTTGCTGCACAACAAGACAACCAACGATCAAGAAGTGAAGTTTGAAAAGTGTCTATCTCTTCAACGGACACTTTTTAAAATTGTCACTATAAAAGGCTGATGAACTTATGTGAGAAAGTATGCATGACACAAGTGATAATCTGAGCAAAGCAAGCAAGCAAAAACACTCTCAAGCAATACATTCCAAATCCTCAAAGCCTACATTCGAAGTAAATCTATCCAACACACTCAGTGAAGGAAGAAAAGCTCCAACCAGTTGTAGAGGAAATTTGTTTTAAATAACAAAGGGGTCTGTACATCCAAGGATTGAAGGAAGTGCAGTGAGGTTCAAGTTAGAACCAGCTTTGAATCCGTTGGAAGGCTTCGTAATCAATTCCAAGGGGTTTGAAGGAGCTGAAGTAGTGAGACAGTTGTTTTGCGAAGAAGCTGAGTCCCAGGAGTAGAGACAAATGTGTGATCAAGGCTTACTAGGATTGTTGTATCCATTTTGTAACAACTGTTGCATTAGTGGATTTCCTCCAGGAGTTGGAGAAGAGTGAAGTAGAGGAATTACCCCATCATCGAACTACTATAAATTGCCTTGTGTCTTTTATTTTTCAACACATTAATTTATGCATACTTTATGCTGCTGATAATAACTTAATCAAAACAAGATTGTAAAACATATTTAACAAAAAGGGTGTAAGACTTCTGCTGTTAAAAACCAAGTAAGCTGGATTTTTAAAGAGCTCACTTCACTTAGTTGAATTACTCTATCAATAGCTTAGTCGAGTCTGTTGAGTGGTTAACTCTCTTGTTGAGAAGCTGTCTCAAAAGGACTAAGTTGCTACATGTGTGAAACTCTAATTTCTAGATCAAAATCAAAAATTGGTTAAGTCTATTCAACCCCCCTCTAGACTTAACAAAAACACCCATGGGACCTACACATCATCTTCAAGGAGATTCGAGATCTAAACTTATTGCCGCCAGCTTGGCCACTGAAAATTGATCCGTCAAAGCTTCACAATTCAAGGTATTGCTACTACCACAAATCTATTGGCCATGAAATAGACGAATGTCGCGATCTCATTCGCAAAATTAGCCGTATTATTGAAAGGGGAGGCCTGAAGCACTACCTTCGGGATTTGCACCCTCCACCACCACTACCTGTTGGAACAAATCCAAAAAGAGTGTGAAACTCGGCCCACATCCCACCGATGAATGAACATCATAACCAGGAGATCTGGATGCTCATAAATACAAACCAAGCAGAGGACCGTCGATCCATCCGAAAAAGAAAGGCTGACATCCGAGAAGCCTTGAATGCTAGCCAACGAGTTCGGGTAGCTAATGTCAAACAAGGTTTGCCCATCCATAGGATACTTTTCATTCCCCGATCAAGATGCCGACCAGCTGGCCCATCCCCATTCGGACCCCCTGGTCATGACAGCTCCTATCCTAGGCATCCCGGTCTACCACATTCTGGTCGGCTCGGGAGCTACGCGACAGTCATCTACATCAGAGCTTTCCAGAGAATTATCCATCTATGTAATGGTAACATCCTCGGTTTTGGATGAGGAAAATTGTGCCCATCGGAGAAGTCGACCTACCTGTCCAGTTCGGCCAGGGGGCGATTAAGAGAACAATAATGACAACTTTTAAAATCATTAACAGTGACTCCGAGTATAACGCCATCCTCGAGCGACCAATCCTATATAATTTGAAAACATCCATTTCGATCTACCATTTTTGCATCAAATTCCCTACTCCGGAGGGAGAAGGGGTTCATAAAGGCAACCAAAGGGAGTCCCGAGAATGTTCACTTAAAATACGACTAGTAGAGATCAATACTATTGAGAATGGAGATTCGAGCAACTCAGCTGGTATGACCGAGCAGAATACCTAACCAGAAAATGCTCCAGAAGTTTCAACTAAACCGAATCCAGGCAGGCGACATGGGAAAGAACCAATGGATGACCCTGAAGAAGATCTGCTTCTTCGGAAAAATGAAGGGCAGAGCAAGAAAATGAAGCATGCCGAGCCAGCAGAGCAAGTGGACACAATAGATGTCGGTAAGCTAAAATCGGGCCAACAACTTAGAATCGACCATGATTTTCAGGAGCCTATGAAGCATGGACACTTCTCTAATGATGTCGTACCCGTACCGGATACTGTTAGTCCAAGTGGCTACGATAATCTAGAGGGGGGTGAATAGATTATGCTAATTTTTTCGATCATGCCCTCTTTTTCGAATGATCAAGTAAAGACAAGAATGCAAATGCGGAAATTAAATAACACACATTGATTTATAGAGGTTCAACTCACCTAGGGCCTAATCCTCTACCACCCCAGTATCTCCTGGATGGATTTCGAAAAGAAAAGATTTTATTAATAATTACCAGAATTATTACAACATCACCTTACAACACCTCTTTGGAGATTACCACAATCTCCCTTGAAGATTACCACAATCTTCCATGGCACCTTGTGAAAATTACCACAATCTTCCACCTTGAAGAACACCAAATTCTTCAACACCTCAAAAGAGCACCAAACTCTTCAATAAGAAGATTACCACAATCTTCTAACACCTAACATCTAGATCACCCACGTGTGTTCTTACCACAAGAACACTAACAATGATATCTTGTGTTGAATGACGAACACAAATTCAAGATTACAACTCGATAATGAATTATACAATTGAAGTGCAAGTGTAATCAAGAATCAAGCCTAGAACTCAAGACGTGAAAGTGAAATACTTAGGCTATAAATACAACAAGAATGTTGAAAGTGAAAGCTTAGAGAAATTTGCAGATTTCTTGTTGTGTGTTTGCTTGTGTTGTTATATCTTGTGTCTACAAAATCATCTTCTATTTATAGGAGAGTCTTCACAAACATAGGATCCTCCTTCTTCACTTTTGTCTACAAAAAGAAGATCACAAGATGTAGAAATAATGTACAAAATTGATAAAGTAAATCTTGATGTAATGGATGTTCAACGGTTTGAATTGTCTGTCAAAAATATTATAGCGCGACCGGTCACTATGTAGAAATTTTGAACGTTATAAAGTAAATCTGAAGATGTAGACACGGGATGATGGGGAGGGCGACCGGTCCAGGGGGTCCGACCGGTCGCCATAGGGGTCGACCGGTCGACGGGGGTTGGACCGATCCCCATCCCTCTTTTTTGTGTTTCAGTGTGTTCTGTTTCAGTTTTGCGTTCTTCAGATACTGGTCGACCTCTTGTTTGACCGGTCGACTTCAAAACAGAAGTGTTGTCCATTTTTGTCAAAAATAAACTTCAAGAAATACTCCAAAAAATTAGTAAAAACATTTTAAATCAACTGGGAGTATTTGGACAACATTTAAAAACATTGTTTTGGTGTAAAAACTCATTTAAACAAAATCATCAAAATCTTGATAAAAACATTTATCTAACAATCTCCCCCTTTTGATGATTACAAACCAAAACAATTTTAGGAGATCGATTTTAAAAACAAAACACATTTTCTGGTCTAAAACATTAATCCATTACAAGCAACATTTATCACAAGTAAAAACATAAGGATAGGAGCAAAGATTTTTCATAAATATTTTGCACAAGCTCCCCCTATCAACATGCATAACAAGATTAAGTATAAAAGCAAACAACTAAAAGCTAAAAGCTTAGCTTTTACAATATAAGCTTGAATTTCATGAGCTTAGAAGCTCCCCCTGTCAAAGAGACATCATTAGACAAGCATACAAATCCATAATACATCAATTGGACTTAGAATCATTCACAACTTTTGGCTTTTAAAAGCCATAGCTTATAGCTTTTCTTGCGAGCTTATTTTCGCTTCTTATGACGTATGAGCGTTTTTCCTGTTTCTCCCCCTTTGGAATCATCAAAAAGAATGTTAGCATCATAAAAACATCATATAATCATATCAAAGTGCGCAATTTAATCGATTTATCGAGCGTTTTGAATAATGAAGCTTAAATTCCAAATAAAAGGAAAAGTTGATCATTTGATTTGCAAAAGCTCATTTGATTGACAAAACATGATTTCTATAAATATATAAGACTTTTAAAATCGAGAGAATCATGTATGTGATGAATTTTTCATAAAAATATTTTGTCGAACACATGGCGTGCGTCGAATAAAATAAGAGATGTATAACACCTTTGTAATTCAATCAAGCCAAAACTTTTCACCACCAAATGCAATTCTATAAATATCATTCATCAACAATCATCATTCACAACACAATTATACAAGAATTCCATCAAAAATCAATACATAAGCATTTTCTCAAGGGTTCAACCCAATTGAGATTAACAGAGGAATTAAACATACCAATCAATCGGATGAGTCGAGTAATATGGATTATATACTCGTACTATAAACCCAAAAATATAGAATATATAAGAAAAAAATCATTTTGGGTGAGTTGTGTGTGAATTGAGCGAAGGGGTGTGAAAAAATATGAAATAGAACAAATGAAACGAATGAAGAACAGAAACATTTTAACACTGAAAATTGGCAGAGGGGACCGGTCGACTAAGGGTTTGACCGATCGATGTCATGGTCGACCGATCGACCTTTTTGGTCGACTAGAGCCTGTGCATTTGATCAGTTTATGTTCGATTTGATTTCAAAATGCGATTTTTCACCCCTAAGTTTTAAAAGCACAAAATGCAATATAGCCCTCATACAATATACATTATGCCTAAACAAGCTCGAATTGAGGTAAAAGACTCGGCGGTTAATAGTTTAAAAAATCCACGAGTTAATCTTGAGACGAAATTAAACAAATCTCAAATTTCCGTTAAGAAACGCAATCCCAAGAAAAATGTCAAATCTCAATATGTTTAGTACGGTTATGATGAACCGGGTTTTTGAGAAATATTTTATATCGGACTTGTTATCCCAAAAGAAATAGGAAGGATTTAAAACATTGGATAAGACAAGCCATAAGAGAGATTGACTTTCAAATATTGAAAAATTCTTTTAATGGCACCTATATGAGATTGTTTGGGATTGTTTTGAAATTGAGCACATAGGCATAAGGCATGAAGAATATCGAGTCTATAAGAGTAAGATAAGTTGATGAACATACCTCGATTTTATTTGCCTTGACACATTATGACGTAGATGGTCATGGATAAGTCTACGATCATTTGTTCCTTAATAGCAAAATATTTCCTGCAAAAAACCTGACAAAATATCTTGCACAAGAGCATAGTAATATCGAATAATATAGACAATATAAAACAACATAGAAGTTGGACAAGTAGTACATACTATGCTATTTAAGGAATCAACAAAAGTTTGATAAAACAAGTGCTTATTGAAAATCCATTTAAGATCTCTTTTGAAATTAAAAACCCGAGAGTATAAAATTGAGACCTCATTTTTAAGAAATATTTTTATAAAGAATTTTGACAATCAATACAAAAATTGAAGACATGAAAATGTGCAATAATTATAAAAGATAATATGAAATGCATACTTCAAGAAGAGAATAAGAGTTACCAATTTCGCCATTGCCAATGGTTGTATCTTTCCCATTGTTGATTATACTTTTTTCTTGAAAAAAAAATTTGTTGTCTATATGACAATTTAAAATTCCTTTGATTTTTGTTGCGCCAAGTACCTAACATAAAATTTTCTTGTGGTACCCTCAAGTGTTTGGGTCCTTTGGGATTAACATTGAGACTTTTAGGTCATCAGTAATAATTAGAACTATTTTAACCCAACAAGAATTAGTCGTGTGACCAATTTTACCACAATAGAAGCATGTAATAGTTCTAGAAGTATAATGACCAACAAGCATAGAGACTTGGTTCTTTTTCTTATCACTTATAACTTTAGGCTTATAACCAAGTCCTAGTTTCAAATGATCACAACGTTGAACATCAAGAATTTTGGTCATTTTATAGGTACTAAAATTAAATTTCAACATATCGTTTTTCATGCAATCAATATCCTTAACTAGAGTACTATTTTCTTCTTCAAGAATTCTAACCTTATCAAGTATAACATTATGAACACTAGTAAGAGATTAATAAGAAGAAATGTAAACTATCCTTTTCATTTTTCATGGTGTTGAATTCCTTTTTAAATTTTTGTATTTAAAGAGCAAGCTTTGGAATTTATTTTGAAGCTCATCAAAATCATTTTGTAATTCATCATAATTATCATGCAATTCATTAAAAGAAATAGAAGAGTTAGAGCGTACCTCATTTTTTTATTCGATTCCCATTAGACATTGCTCGGCTTCTTCATTGTCATAATATCCGGTTAAGAAGTGGATGCTTTTGAATTACTTCTTTTATTTTCATATGCTTCATAGATGATAATATTTCCAATAAGCTCAACAAAATTTAGAGTTTCTAAATTTTGAGCTTCCATGATAGCCGTCACCTTTTCGAACCAAGAACCGGGAATATCATTTAAAACTTTGTGTTAGATAAATATTTTTATCATGATTTTGATAATTTTGTTCGATTTTGTTCAAATAAGTTTTTAAACCAAAACAATGTCCCTAAATGTTGTCTAAATACTTCCAATCGTCTTAAAATGTTTTTACTATTTTTCGAGTATTTTTTTGGAGTTTATTTTCGATAAAAAATTGGACAACACATTAGTTTCAGTTTCGACCTGGTCGCCCATAGGCAACCCGTACCGAGTTGAGTTTTGAAACAGAAAATGGGGCGTAAGAAAAAAAAGGGGAGGGCGTGACCGGTGACCAGTGGGTGACCGGTGAGGCGATCGACGACCGACCGGGCGACCGTGCACTGGGAGCAGCCCTCTTGGTTCAGACTTCTCTGTTTCGTAATTTCTTCAAGTCCAACCGGTCACAGCTAAGGGCGACCGATCGCACCCCCCTCCGACCGGTTGCCCTGTGTAAAAATTCGCATAATTCAATTTCAATCTTATCTCTGCGCGACCGATCGAACCCCCTGTTTATCAGCAAACTATCCGTTGCATTTTCAGATAGCTTTTCCCTATTTTGTGGGATGGATTTCTAACAGCTATATTGATCATTTTAAATGGTTTCTTTTGCAGCAAATCACTCCCTAAGGAGGAGCCAATGTCTGGAAATGAAAGTCAAGTCCTCTCCTATAAATAGAGGTTTCATTCAAACAACAAGATACAACACTCTATACAAGCAAAGAGCAATCAAGCATACAATTTCATATATCTTGTTGTATTAGCCTAAGCACTTTCACTTGCTTAAATTTGAGGTCTAGGCTTTCAATTCTTGATTACACTTGTACTCATATTGTTTCAATTATTTTTGAGTTGTAATCTTGATTTTGGTCATCATTCAACACAAGACATCCTTGTGAGTATTCTTGTGGTAAGAATACACTTGGGTGACCTAGGTGATAGATGTTTGAGGGTTGTGGTGATCCTCAAGGTGTTGTAAGAGGGTTGTGGTAATCCTCAAGGTAGTGAAAGAGGGTTGTGGTAATCCTCAAGGTGTTGTATTAATTTTTGGTAAATTAATAAAATCTTTTTTTCTTTTTGAAATCCATCCCGGATATACTGGGGTGGTAGAGGATTAGGCCCTAGGTGGGTTGAACCTCTTTAAATCAACGTGTGCTATTTACTTTCCGCACTTTGCATTTCATCTTTGCTTGAGTCTTTCGAAAAGAGGGCAAAATCAAAAACCGGATAATCTATTCATCCCCCTTTAGATTATTGTAGCCACTTGGACTTACAAGTGGTATCAAAGCCAAACTCTTTGGCTAGCTCGTTCCGAGTAAAGAGGAAAGATCCATGGCTATAAATGATGCTCATCTCACCACCGGCGCCTCCACCAACAAGCCACCGCTATTCGATGCCAACAACTACGCTTTTTGGAAAGACCGTATGGAGTGCTTCCTGCAAGGGTGCAGGTTCGACATTTGGAATGTGGTCATTGAAGGAGTTGATCAACCAACAAAGAAATCGGAGGATGGCACCTTGGCTCCTAAACCTTTCAAGGAGTTTGATGAAAACGACAAAAAGGCTTTCTCTCTAAACGGTAAGGCCTTAAATATTTTGCATTGTTCTCTTACCGCCACCGAGTATAATCGCATAAGAGGCATAAGGTCGGCACATGAGGTTTGGGAAAAATTGGAGACAATCTATGAAGGGACTAAGAAAGTCAAGCAAGCAAGAAAGACCATGCTTGTTAAAGACTTTGAAAACTTTAATATGTATGATGGCGAAAGCATCTCCAAGATGGTGGAAAGGCTTGACAATATTGTCAATCCTCTTGTGGCCCTTGGTAAAGTCATTTCCGAAGAAGACAAGGTGACCAAGGTATTGAATGCTCTTCCCGGCTCATGGTCCGAAAAAGTAACGGCAATCACGGAGGCACAAAATCTTGAGACACTCAAGTTTGACGAGCTTATTGGAAATCTACTCATCTATGAAGTCTATCTCAAGGAGAGAAAAAATTCCAAATCATCCATAAATCAATCGGGTATGCAAATTATTCCTAAAGGTCTTGCTTCTTCTTCTAATAATGCATACTATGATAATGAAGATGATGATGAGGAAACGGCCGCACTTGTTCGAAAGTTTGCAAAATTTGTGAACAAAAATAAAGCAAGAAAACCAAGAGACAATGCTTGCTTCAAATGCGGAGGTCAAAACGTGGGATGAACTACTCGAGACAACCGATGAGGAAGGAGAAATCGAACATGGTCTCATGGCCATAGACGATGAAAATAATGAGGTACGCTCTAATTTTTCTACTTCCTCCATAGTTGATGACTTGCAATGTGATTTTGACGAATTGCAAATTGAGTTTCAAAATTTAATTGTTAAATATAAGAATTTGAAAAAGGAGCATAAGGAGCTTAAGGTTGAAAAAGAAAAATTATTTACATCTTATGAATCTTTAGACAAAGCTCATACTCTTACTCTTACTAGAGTTCACTCTCTTGAAATCGAAAAGGAATTGCTCACAAAAGATATTGAATGTTTGAAAAATGATATGCATCATTTCAACATAAGCACGGATAAAGTCACTAAAATTTTAGATGCACAAAGAGGTGAGCATTCCAAATTAGGACTTGGTTATAAGCCATTTCAAAGTGTTTTTAAGAAAAACAACCAAGGTCCAACTTTTGTACGTGCTAGTAATTCTAATACTCCTACATGTTTTTATTGTGGCAAAGTTGGACATTATGCTAATAATTGCAAATTGAGAAATAGCTCTAGACATGTTTGGAGACCCAAATGTCTCAAGACTAACCCCCATGGACCCCAAAATTATAGGGTACCTAAAACAAATTCTTTTGTAGGTAATAGGGGCTATAACAACAATGGAAGATTCAAAATGGCTCGTGGACAGCGGATGTTCACGCCATATGACCGGGAGGAGAGAACGTTTTACCAACATCAAGTTCCAAGAAGAGGGTATGGTCATGTTCGGCAATGGCAAAGGAAAAATTCTTGGAAATGGAGAAATTGGTAACTCTTCTTTCTCTCTTAGTAATGTTCTTTTAGTTGAAGGGCTTAAGTTTAATTTGATAAGTGTTAGCCAACTTTGTGATTCAAATTATGATGTTTCCTTTAATAAAGAAAAATGCCTTATACTTAAAAATGGTGAAATTATTTGTGAAGCAAATAGAAAAGGCAATCTTTACAAAATTTGTACAAATGATTTGGTTAGTCAAAATGTTTCTTGTTTAGTCGCAAATAATGATTTAACTAGTTTATGGCATAGGCGACTTGGACATGTTGGATACAAAAATTTGAAAAATATTTACAAAAATCAACATGTGAAAGGACTACCCAAATTGAATTTTGAAAATCTTGGCTTATGTGACACTTGTCAAAAGAACAAATTAGTTAAAAGTAGTTTTAAGCCCAAAAATGAAATTTCCACAACCAAACCCCTACAATTGCTTCATCTTGATTTGTATGGGGATATCGGTACGGCTAGTCTAAGTGGAAAACATTACACTTTCGTTATTGTCGATGATTTTTCTAGATATACTTGGGCTCTTTTTCTTACCAATAAAAGCGATGCCGTTAATGAGTTTGTTAAGTTGTGTAGACTTATTGAGAATGAAAAGAAAGACACTATCAAGTCTATTCGAAGTGATCGAGGTGGAGAATTTGATGGTGAATTTAGAGTATTTTGTGAAACCAAAGGTTATGCTCATAATTTTTCGGCTCCAAGGACACCTCAACAAAATGAAGTAGCCGAAAGGAAAAATCGGACATTACAAGAGATGAGTCGGTCCATGCTCAATGAATTTTCACTTCCAAAATACTTTTGGGCCGGCCGTAAGTACCGCTTGCTATGTCATTAATCGAGTTTATATTCGTCCTAAAATGAATAAAACTCCATATGAGCTTTGGAAAGGTAGAACTCCAAATATTAGTTATTTCAAGATATTTGGGTGTAAATGCTTTATTTTGAATACCAAGGACCAATTGGACAAACTTGATCCTAAGGCCGATGAAGGGATATTTATGGGATATTCAACAAAAAGCAAAGCATATCGGGTCTACAATAAGACTAGTGGAGTTGTCGAAGAATCCATTCATGTCAAATTCAATGAAGCTTCGGGTGTTGAAAGAATACCCAATGATGAAAGTGATGAAGAGGATATTATTGAACCAATTGTTCAAGTTGATATTCAACCGCCTACATCAAATGATCAACCGTCCACTTCAAATGGTCCTCAAGAAGATAGAGGTGATATCTCGGGTCTTCCCGTTGCATTGAAATTTAAGGGAGATCACCCAAAAGATCTTATTATTGGTGATCCCCTTGACAAAGTGATGACCCGGAGAAAATTTGCCGAGAAAGCTCTTATTTCTCAAAAGGAGCCTAAAAATGCTAAGGAGGCTATTGAGGATGAGGATTGGTTCCTAGAGATGCAAGAGGAGTTGAATCAATTTGAAAGAAATGATGTATGGGAATTGGTACCTTGTCCTCCTTCTCAAACCATAATTGGTACAAAATGGGTATTCCGGAAACTTGATGATCAAGGCAACATTATTCGAAATAAGGCAAGGTTAGTAGCTCAAGGGTATTGTCAAGAAGAAGGTATTGACTATGATGAAACTTTTGCACCCGTAGCACGTTTAGAAGTTATTCGTATTTTACTTGCCTATTCTTGTTTTAAAAATTTCAAAATTTACCAAATGGATGTTAAATCCGCTTTCTTAAATGGTATTATTCAAGAAGAAGTCTATGTAAAACAACCTCCGGGGTTTGAAAATTTTTCTAGGCCTAATGATGTTTATAAACTTAAAAAGGCCTTGTATGGTTTAAAACAAGCACCCCGTGCATGGTATGATAGACTTAGCTCTTTTCTTTTGCAAAATGGCTTTATAAGAGGTAAAGTTGATACAACTCTCTTTGTTTTTGAAAAAGGGCAAGATTGTTTACTTGTGCAAATTTATGTTGATGATATTATCTTTGGTGCTACTAATGATTCTTTGTGTAAGAAATTCTCTAAGTTAATGCAAGGTGAATTTGAGATGAGTATGATGGGGGAGCTCAATTTCTTTCTTGGATTCCAAATTAAGCAATGTCAAGAAGGCATATACATCTCACAATCAAAATATACAAAAGAACTTTTGAAACGTTCGGTATTGAAGAGGGAAGAACCGTTTCCACCCCCATGGCAACAAATGTCAAAATTGACAAAGATGAAAAAGGCAAGTCCGTGGATGAATCAAAGTATCGAGGTATGATTGGTAGTTTACTTTATTTAACCGCTAGTAGACCGGACGTTCTTCATGCCGTATGCCTATGTACTCATTTTCAAAGCAATCCCAAAGAATCTCATATGAGTGCCGTTAAAAGGATTTTTCGATATTTAAAAGGCACTATTCAATATAGTTTATTCTATCCAAAGAATGAAAATTTTTCTCTTAAAGGCTATAGTGATTCGGATTATGCGGGAAATATTGATGATCGGAAAAGTACTTCCGGATCATGTCAATTTTTAGGCGATTGCCTAGTTTCTTGGTTTTCAAAGAAACAAAATTGTGTTTCTCTTTCAACGGCCGAAGCCGAATATATTTCCGCCGCTTTTTGTTGTACTCAACTTCTTTGGATGAAACAAACCTTAGCGGATTACAAATGCTCTTTTGAAAATGTACCTATCTTTTGTTATAATATATCCACTATAAATATTGCTCAAAACCCGGTTCATCATAACCGTACTAAACATATTGAGATTCGACATTATTTTCTAAGGGATTGTGTTTCAAAACAAAAAATTGAGATATCTTTTGTACCATCTCAAGATCAATTAGCGGACATTTTTACTAAACCGCTATCTTCCGAGACTTTTGCGTCGATACGAGCTCGGTTAGGCATAATGCATATTGAATGAGGCCTCCGTTTGCCTTTTGCATATTTTTGAAACTTAGGGGCGAAAAATCGGATTTTTGGTTGAAAATTCGGATTTCTTCAAAAATGTCAAAACAATGGGCTAAACAGGTTGAGGGCAACCGGTCGCCCTCAACGTCGACCGGTCGCCCTAAGCCAATTTTTGGATTAAAACGGTTCTGTCTTCAGCATTCGCCATTTTACCTTATTTTTGCAATTTTTCGTCCCCTTTGCCAAATTCACACAAATTTCACTCAAAATTTGTTTTCATGCATTCAATTCACAACTTGGCAATTTTATAGCATGTTTATCATCATCATGGCTCATCTTTTCCGATCAAATGGTGAGAATTTCTCTTCCTTTGCTCAATTGGGTTGAACCCTTGAGTTTATGACCTTCTTGTATAATTCTTGATATTTTTTGCATATGATCTTGCTGAGCTTATTTATTATGTTGTATTGTATGATGATTGATGTGAATTGGTGATAATTTTTTGGCTTGAAACATTTACAAGGGCTATATACAATCTCTTGTAATTTTCACGCTCACAAAGTGTTCGATAAAATGTCGCAATGAAACTTTCAACTTCTACGTGATTCTATTGCTTCCAAAAGCCTTCTCTACTTATTGAGATCATGTTTTGGCAAATAAAACGAGCGTATGAACTCTTCATGATACATTTCTCCCATTTTCTTTGGATTTTTAAGCCTAATTGCTCAACGGTTGATAAACCGACTCTTTTGCGCACTTTGATATAATTGTATGATGTTTTTATCATCCTAACATTCTTTTTGATTATTCCAAAGGGGGAGAAACAGGAAATTGGCTCGTTAGCTAAAAGAAGCTTATTAAAAGCTCGCAATAAAAGCTATAAACTATGACTTCCTAAAGCCAAGAATACCTAGTCCATGGCTTGTATTATGGACTCAAGTGCAAATGATTATAAGTATTGTGACAGGGGGAACTTCTTAGCTCATGATATCTATATGCACCTTATATAAGCTTGTTATAGCTTGTGCTTCTAACTTATAATAATCTTTTGTTTATATGCTCATAGATAGAGGGAGCTTTGTATGGAATGTCTTTAACGGATAGTTTACTTGTAAAACCGGAAAATTTATTTATTTTTCAAATCGTCCTCGAGAAAATTGTTTTGGTTTGTAATCATCAAAAAGGGGGAGTTTGTTAAATAAATGTTTTTATCATGATTTTGATGATTTTGTTCGATTTTATTCAAATAAGTTTTAAAACCAAAACAATGTCCCTAAATGTTGTCTAAATACTTCCGATCGTCTTAAAATGTTATTACTATTTTTCGGAGTATTTTTTGGAGTTTATTTTCGATATAAAATTGGACCACACATTAGTTTCAGGCTCGACCGGTCGCCCTATAGGGCAACCCGTACCTGAGTTGAGTTTTGAAACAGAAAATGGGACGTAAGAAAAAAAAGGGGAGGGCGACCGGTGGACCAGGTGGACGACGGTGGGCGACCGGTCGACCCACCTGGGTGACCGTGCACTGGAGCCCCTCTTGGTTCAGACTTCTCTGTTTCGTAATTTCTTCAAGTCCAACCGGTCACAGCTAAGGCGATCGGTCGCACCCCCCTCCGACCGGTTGCCCTGTGTAAAAATTCGCAGAATTCAATTTCAATCTTATCTCTGTGCGACCGGTCGAACCCCCTGTTTATCAGCAAACTATCCGTTGCATTTTCAGACAGCTTTTCCCTATTTTGTGGGATGGATTTCTAACAGCTATATTGATCATTTTAAATGGTTTCTTTTGCAGCAAATCACTCCCTAAGGAGGAGCCAATGTCTGGAAATGAAAGTCAAGTCCTCTCCTATAAATAGAGGCTACTTTCAAACAATAAGATACAACACTCTATACAAGCAAAGAGCAATCAAGCATACAATTTCATATATCTTGTTGTATTAGCCTAAGCACTTTCACTTGCTTAAATTTGAGGTCTAGGCTTTCAATTCTTGATTACACTTGTACTCAAATTGTTTCAATCATTTTTGAGTTGTAATCTTGATTTTGGTCATCATTCAACACAAGACATCCTTGTGAGTATTCTTGTGGTAAGAATACACTTGGGTGATCTAGGTGATAGATGTTTGAGGGTTGTGGTGATCCTCAAGGTGTTGTAAGAGGGTTGTGGTAATCCTCAAGGTAATGAAAGAGGGTTGTGGTAATCCTCAAGGTGTTGTATTAATTTTTGGTAATTAATAAAATCTTTTTTTCTTTTTGAAATCCATCCCGGATATACTGGGGTGGTAGAGGATTAGGCCCTAGGTGGGTTGAACCTCTTTAAATCAACGTGTGCTATTTACTTTCCGCACTTTGCATTTCATCTTTGCTTGAGTCTTTCGAAAAAGAGGGCAAAATCTGAAAAACCGGGATAATCTATTCACCCCCCCTCTATATTATTGTAGCCACTTGGACTTACACTTTGGTAGCTTTGTCTTCATCCGAAATGACTTTTCCGAGTGCCTACAATGAATTAACAATGTTATCTAGCCTTTCTACCATTTTTGAAATCCCTTCAACCTCAAGCATTGTGAAATTTTCGAAATCTTTAACAAGCATTGTTTTTCTAGCTTGTTTAATTTTCTTGGTGCCTTCATAGATAGTTTCTAATTTTTCCCAAACTTCATGAGCGGATCGTATACCTCTAATACGATTATATTCCATAGCGGTAAGAGAACAATGAAGAATATTAAGAGCTTTACCGTTTAAGGAGAATATTTTCTTGTCTTCATCATCGAACTCTTTGAGGACTTTGGGAATTTGAGTGTCGCCTTCCTTTTTCTTCATTGGGATGGATACTCCATTTATAACCGTGTTCCAAATATCGAACCCGCAATCTTGTAAGAAGCATTCCATTCGGTCCTTCCAAAATGCGTAGTTGTTGGTGTCAAAAAGTGGTGGCTTGTTGGTGGAGGCGCCGGTGGTGAGATAAGATTCGTTTGTAGCCATAGATCTTTCCATTTTACTCGCGATGTGAAACGAGCTAGCCAAAGAGTTTGGCTTTGATACCACTTGTTAGTCCAAGTGGCTACGATAATCTAGAGGGGGTGAATAGATTATGCCGATTTTTTCGATTATGCCCTCTTTTTCGAATGATCAAGCAAAGACAAGAATGTAAATGCGGAAATTAAACAACACACGTTGATTTATAGAGGTTCAACCCACCTAGGGCCTAATCCTCTACCACCCCAGTATCTCCAGGATGGATTTCAAAAAGAAAAAAGATTTTATTAATAATTACCAAAAGTATTACAACATCACCTTACAACACCTCTTTGGAGATTACCACAATCTCCCTTTAAGATTACCACAATCTTCCACGGCACCTTGTGAAGATACCTTGAAGAACACCAAATTCTTCAACACCTCAAAAGAGCACCAAACTCTTGAATAAGAAGATTACCACAATTTTCTAACACCTAACAACTAGATCACCCAAGTGTGTTCTTACCACAAGAACACACACAAGGATATCTTGTGTTGAATGACGAACACAAATTCAAGATTACAACTCGATAATGAATTATACAATTGAAGTGCAAGTTTAATCAAGAATCAAGCCTAGACCTCAAGATGTGAAAGTGAAATACTTAGGCTATAAATACAACAAGAATGTTGAAAGTGAAAGCTTAGAGAAATTTGCAGGTTTCTTGTTGTGTGTTTGCTTATGTTGTTATATCTTGTGTCTTCAAAATCAACTTCTATTTATAGGAGAGTCTTCACAAACATCGGCTCCTCCTTCTTCACTTTTGTCTACAAAAAGAAGATCACAAGATGTAGATATAATGTACAAAATTGATAAAGTAAATCTTGTTGTAATGGATGTTCAACGGTTTGAATTGTCTGTCAAAAATATCATAGCGCGACCGGTCTCTATGTAGAAATTTCGAACGTTATAAAGTAAATCTGAAGATGCAGACACGGGATGACGGGGAGGGCGACCGGTCTAGGGGGTCCGACCGGTCGCCATAGGGTCCACCGGGTCGGCCCAGGTTGGGCCGTCCCCTCCCTCTTTTTGTGTTTCAAAGGTGTGTTCTATTTCGTTTGCGTTCTTGATATACGCGAGTCGACCTCTTGTTCGACCGGTCGACCTCAAAACAGATGTGTTGTCCAATTTTTGTCAAAAATAAACTTCAAGAAATACTCCAAAAAATTAGTAAAAATATTTTAAATCAACTGAGAGTATTTGGACAACATTTAAAAATATTGTTTTGGTATAAAAACTCATTTAAACAAAATCATCAAAATCTTGATAAAAACATTTATCTAACAGATACGTGTCTGATACGATACTTTGTCCGATACTTCATGGATACATCTATACATGGAAATAGATAGAATTTATTCTAATGTTCATTTTTTCAGCATTTTTTTGTGTCTATGTAAGTTATCACATTTCAGATTTGAGTACCGATGAAATTTTAGTTTTTTATACTTGAAACATTATTTTCTTAATTGTACGTAGTACACATTTATTCTCAATAATATAAAAATATATGATTTTATATGTATATATACCGTACTTGTATCGTTAAAATTTCAAAATATATTATATTCCCGTACCCGTGTCGTATCGTATCCGTGTCTCGATCCGTATCAGTGCTTCATAGCTTCGAACTCATTAATTTTCTCGAGAACAACTTGGACGTATTTGCTTGGTTGCACTAAGACATGCCTGAGATCGACCCAAAACACGTTTGCCACCGTCTGAATATCAACCTGACTTGCAGGCCAATAATTCAAAAAAGAAGAAAGTTGGGACCAGACAGGCAAGCCGCCCTAGAAACCGAAGTCGGCAAACTCTTGGATAGTTAGTTCATCCGGGAGGCCAAATATCCGAAGTGGGTAGCCAACCCAATTTTGGTCAAGAAAAATAACGGACAGTGACGCCTCTGCATTCATTTTACCGATCTAAACAAGGTGTGCCCGAAAGATAGCTACCTCCTACCACACATTGACTACATGGTTGATGCCACATCGGGTCATGGGCTCATGAGCTTCATGGACGCCTACTCAGGGTACAACCAGATCAGGATGCACTCAGGTGATGAGGAGAACATATCCTTCTATTCTGCTTGGGGTTTGTACTACTACAAGATGAAGCCATTCAGGCTCAAAAATGCTGGGGCGACCTACCAAAGGTTAGTGAATAAGATGTTCGACAAGTTGATAGGGCAGACCATGGAAGTTATGAAGACGACATGCTTGTAAAACCTTTGTATGCATCTGATCATATTTACGACCTGAATAAAATATTTACTATTTTGCATGAGTATAAGATGATGTTAAATCCGAAAAAATGCACATTCAGGTAGGGTCAGAAAAAATTTTGGGATACATGGTCAGTCAGAGAGGAATTGAAGCTAATCTTGATAAAATAAAAGCCATAATCGACCTCGAACCACCTAACTCAATCAAAAGAGTACAAAACCTAACTGACGACTAGCAGCCTTAAGTCGTTTTGTATATCGATCAACGAACAAATACAAACCCTTCTTCAAATTTATTAAGAAAAATAAGATATTTGAATGGACCGAGCACACACAGGCAGCTTTTGAGTCACTAAAAAGTATCTGTCTACCACCTCGATCCTCCATAGGTCGATTTCTCCTACGCGGCCCATCGGGCCCATTGCTCAGGTATGAAAAGGTCCCTCCTCTTCATTTGTAAGTATATGCTTGCATGATTATTCCTACACATTTAATTCAGTATTCGTTTATTGTCTTATTCTCTCGATCACCGTGCTGACTTGAGCGTCAGAGGGGCCTCTGATGTGAACCGTAGAAAGACGTGCATATGACCCAAACAACAATATGTTGTTAACCTAAGATCTTCACTAGTTCGGTTAAAGATGGTGGAAACCTCGACCCGTTACTTAGCAGAACCTCGGTATGCATAGACGCCACAAACAAATGCGAAAGTTTGTTTGATAAGTTAGAATTCGCAACAAGATGAACAATCTTGAAGCTCTTGGAAAAACCCAAATGGTTGAAGAGAAAGTCTCAATTCAATATTCAATATCAAAGTTGTTATGAAAATAAACAAGTGTTTGCCTTATATAGGCGACTCAAAGCAAACCCTAAACAAACTAGAAAGGAAAAGAAGTCCAAAGCCAAAAAAGAAACTCAATCGCAGTCAAGGTTCACGTGTGGGTGAACCTACGCATATAGGATCTTCGAATTTGTTCCCATTGTCTTCATAATAGTTGTATCCCTTTCTCTTAGCTTTCCATAGCAACTTGTATCATCCCAATACCAATTTTGTAGAGAAAGTTATGATCTAAATACTAAACTCTGCCAGTGCTGACCCGCATAGACGCACGGGCCGTACCCACAGCCCGTACGTCAAGTCGAACACCCTATTTTCATTCACATAGGTGCACAAATCGTGCGTATACGCACGGGCTACCCGTGCGTCAAGCCGAAAATTGACCCCTACTCGTCCCAAACTCGAAATATCAACTTAAGACGCGACCTTAAAGGTTTATTTGGCCTCCAAAACATCAAAACGACTCAAAAAATGAAAATAAACACCTAATCTATGACAAACAAATACAAGAACTCAATTACATAGTCTTCAAGAACTCGAGATAGCTTGCATTTGGTGTTGCTTGGATCCTTCGTGACTGGATTCTCATCATTCCCCTACTCTTGAAAGGGATTCGTCCTCGAATCCAAACGTTGGACCCCAAAGGTTGAACAATTATATCAATCAACCCAGATCAAATATTAAATGACATGCACATTGCCCAAATCCCTTCACATGAGAAACAGTAGAACTAGACAAAATATTATTAGATATGTTAGCATTCAAACACTCATGCCTAATGTCTCTCATTTTAATCATAAACACAATTTCTATCTTATTTTACCTCATTGGACTTTCCCCCCATATTTTTGGCGCACTCGAAATTTATACTCTCCTTTTTCTTCGCCATTTCTCGAATCTCACAACAATCCTTGGACAAACTCTCACGCTCTCATTTTTCTCGGCTTTTATTTTATTCTTTTGCTCACTTGCCGAACACTCTTTTTCTTTTGACTCACAAACTTCAATTTCTAATGAATCGCCAGATTCACTTGTTGGCTCGATACCCAACACATCATAAGAATCCAATGATAACAAATCCCCCTTTTCTGGCTCGACAACTTCAAGAACATCCTCCAACTATGGCTTAACCTCACTTTCCGACTCCAATTCCCCATTATCACGCAACACCAACATCCTTTTATTTTGATATTGACTAGTAATATGCCCAAAACCATGACACTTAAAGCATTTACTATCTCTCGCTCGGGCAGTAGAGGGTTCGAATTTACCTGCAGGTTTAGGCTCGGTCACCCTCCCCTTTTTCTCCAATGGTTTCGAACTCTGCTCCTCCTTTTTGCTAGTGTTTGCTTTCCATGCATTGGAGTTAGAACTTGGGGCATGTTAGTTGAAACCCTTCCTCTTGAGCTGCTACTCAACTTTCATCGCCATGTGCACCGTCTCCTCAAGGTTGACATAATGATGTAAGTCAACGGCATCTTCTATAGGAGTATTCAATCCCGCGAGAAATCTCGCCATCATCACCTCCTGACCCTCCTCTATATTAGTCGTCGCCATCAACATCTCCATCTCTTTGTGATTAATTTCACCATTACGAGACCTTTATGTTAACCTCTGTAATCGCTGAAAAACACCTCGATAGTAGTGGTTAGGCACAAAACGTCATCGCATCAATTGCTTCATCTCATCCCAAGTAGATACGACACCTTCTCCCGTCCTTCTCCTAGTTATCATCAATTGATCCCACCAAATAATAACATAATCAGAGAATTCTGTCGCTGCCAATTTTACCTTTTTCAACTCCAAGTAATTATGACAATCAAATATATTCTTCATCTTACGCTCCTATTCTAACTACACATCCGGATCACTCTACCCCTGAAAGGACAGAATATTCATCTTGATAGTACTCAAATTACTATTTTCACGTATTTTATCTCCTCTAACCGCTTGTCTTCCTCTACCCAGGCTATAATTCCGATCTCCCTCAATATACTCATTAAATTCATCATCTAACTCAACCGGATCTACACGCCTTTACCTTCGCACCTTGGTCTCCTGTTTTTGGGTATTACTATCTTCACCCAGCTCCCCATACATCTCTAACATCATCTTCTTCATAAGACCCTTAGTTACCTCCATGTGTAATTTGTTGGTCAGATCTAACGGTTGTCTTTTTTCTTCAGACATGATGTATAAACAAATGCAATACCAACAACAATCCCCAAAAAAAAACTCATGCTCCCAACAAATCAGGAAATCAACTCCCTCGTATTTTTTTATTGAATTTTGATTTTTTTTCTTTTTTATTATACCCTTGAAGAACTAGGGTTTATAAGAAAATCTGAAAAATAACAAGAATTAAAGAAACTAGGATATATTTAACCTTGCTAGATGGCTCTGATTACCAACTGATGTGAACCGTAGCAACGACGTGCATACGACCCAAACAACAATATGATGTTAGCCCAAAATCTTCACTAATTCGGTTAAAGATGGTGGAAACCTCGACCCGTTGCTTAGCAAAGCAAGAACCTCGGTATGTGTAGACGCCACAAACAAATGCGAAAGTTTGTTTGATAAGTAGAATTCGCAACAAGATGAACAATCTTGAAGCTCTTAAAAAAACCCAAAGGTTTGAAGATAAAGTCTCATTTCAATATTCAATATCAAAGTTGTTATGAAAAATAAACAAGTGTTTGCCTTATATAGGCGACTTAAAGCAAACCCTAAACAAACTAGAAAGGAAAAGAAGTTCAAACCCAAAAGGAAATTCAATCGTAGTTAAGGTTCACGTGTGGGCGAATATACTCATACAGGATCTTTGAATGCTTTCTAGTGTCTTTATAATAGTTGTAGTCCTTTCTCTTAGCTTTCAATTGCAACTTGAATTATCCTAATACCAATTTTATAGAGAATGTTATGGCCCAAATACTAAACCCTACCAGTGCTGACCTTCACAGACGCACGGCTTGTGCGCATACGCACGGGCGGCCCGTGCGTCAAGTCGAACACCCTATTTTCGTTCATATAGGCACGCGGGCCGTGCGTATACGCACGGGCTGTCCATGCGTCAAGCCAAAATTGACTCCTGCTCGTCCTAAACTCGAAATATCAACTTAAGACGCAACCTTAAAGATTTATTTGGCCTCCAAAACATCAAAACGACCCAAAACAACGAAAATAAACACATTATCTATGATAAAAAAATACAAGAACTCAATTACATAGTCTTCAAGAAATCGAGATAGCTTGCATTTTTGTTGCCTGGATCCTTCGTGACTGGATTCTCATCAGCCTCTTTGGGACAACTCTCGGGACCCTCTAACGTGTGCGTGTGTGCAGGCAAGTTCCAGTCTAAAGAACCGGAAAAGAAGATTTGAAGACTTCCCCCTTGAGAAGAAAACTTTATCAAAAACCTTAGCTTTGGAGTGAACTGCCCTAAAAAGCAACATCAAGCATGTATTTTTTGCAAATAAAGACTTTATTGTTAATTGTTATATTTTTGTTCAATTTATATATATAAATAATAATATAATTCAAATAACAAATTCAAAAGTAAGTGTTATAAAAAAACTATTTAAAAAAGAGAGAATTCATTGCACATATTCTTAAAATTGCAATAACTTACATCAAATAACCTAAAATACATTAAATTAAAATAAGATTACTATAACCTTACACATAAATAATCTAAAGATGCAAATTATATTTATATTTAATTATTAAACATATATATAAAAAAACGTAAATATATATGCTAAATTATAAATTGTATAAATATATATAAATAATAAGACTACAATATAAACATAGAGGTGACTGTTGTAGTTGAATCAGTTACTCTAAATTTTCATTCAAATTAGTATAAAATTCACAAAAATATGTATACCTTTGTAGATGATTTAACGTCGTTATAACAGTGTTGAAAACAACTATTATCTTAAAAATAAATTAGGGGTAAATGCAAATTTAGTCTTGTATCTATAGGTGTTTTGCAATATTAGTCCTATAACTTTTGAAATTGTAATTTTAGTCATATGTATTTTGCTTTTTTTTTTTTGCAATTTTGGTTCAGTAAGTTTTGGAATGGTGCAATTTTGTTCCTATAAATTTTAAGTCAGTGCAAATATAGTCATAAGAACTATTTCAATATTTCACTTATTCTTAAAATGCCCTTGCAGGCAAATATTTGATATACTTAAGATCAAGCATAAAATGATATTTTATTTATATTTTATGTTGCCTAATGGGAGAAGAATTTTAGAGCTATGAATCTGGATAAAAATCCGAGATACGAGTTCTACGTGTGTTAATTATGGAAATACAAAAACACATACAAATTTGGCAAAATTGGGGTTTTTTTACTAATAGGATTGAAATTACCACAACTAAAATGTATAAGAATAAAAATTGTCAAATTCTGAAAATCATAAGATTAAAATTGTTATTTTTTTTTAGGAGCAAAATTGTCATATGACTAAATTGCAACTTTAAAAGTTGCAGGACTAATTTTGCAACACCCATATGAATAGTGGGCTAATTTTGACATTTCCCCAAAAAATTAAAAGTAAATTATAATCCAAATAATAATAAAGCAAACAAGTGTTGGCGAAGCCGATGTGAGCCGCGCCGGATAAGCTGAGAGAGTCTTGGGCTACAAGGTTGTCCGTGTATCGGGAATAATAAAACAAGCTTTCGGTGTAAGCATCAAAACTATCAACTCAAATCCTATCTGTTTAACACAATAAAATATCGCTTACGTCACGCTGTCGTCATACCGACATCATCATGACGTTATAGCTCGGGCCCTATTCTTTTTTTCATTTTTGGAATTTTCGAAATTGAAATTTACCCCTTCAGGCCTTCCTTTTTCCTTCAGGTCTCTAGAAAGCAAGGGTTTGGCTCTCCACCCCCGCAACATTAAGATAGTATTTTGCTTAAATTTCATCTAGACAATAAATTTTTCAAATTTGTATGCATTTTTTTATAATAAGGTTAAATATATAATAAAATGATATTATAGAATTTATTAAAGTAATGATTATTATAACATTAATAAAATGAAAAATTCAGCTATACTCTATTATTTATTTTAATAAATGAGCTTCTAACAAACTAAGTCTTATTTTAAAAGTTTATAAACTCATTACGAGGATTTTATCTAATATCATTTGGTCGAAGAAAATAATTATTTTAGATGTAATATAATGATTACAGTTGATTTATTTTTTTCAAGTTATATTATAGTTATATATAATTGATGATTGGATAAATGGAAATAGTGAAAATATTTTAAAATGTGGGACACAAAGATTGAAATTGTGGGTATAAAACAACAACATGCATGTGAAAATATTTTAAGAACAAACTAATTCAGAATGAGATAAAACTAATTGATATCCACTTTAAAATAGGAAAATTTTAACATAAAAATAAAACCAAATGTAGCTTAAAGAATTAAGTTAAACATTAACCCATGCTTTAAAGAATTAAGTTAAACATTAACCCATGCTATTTGGTGACTAAATGAGGGGGGACAACGGCACAACATAAGCATTAAATATACCCCTTTTCCAAAATTTGTAGGAAATAAGTTTAAATATGCAAAAAAAAAAAAAAAAAAAAATCCCAACATCAGTCAATTTCATGTGAAGTCATAATAATTTGAATACATTTAATAAGAACCAAAATGTAAATAAATATTGCTAAAAAAAATGTAAATAAATAAATAATTGTGAGATAACGTGCTACAGCCAAAAGTGTTGTATTAATTCAAAAAGATTCTTTAGGACCCACACGGAAACTAGATGGATAACAATACAAGGAGTGAAAGGGGACACCACATGGGGCTTTAACCCCATTGGGGCCCACACTAGGTGTAGGATTAGATTATAAAAGATTACATTATCATCTTTTTTACTTGTTTTAGTGATGATTATTTGGATACTTAAGGGGTTGCTATTGCTATTAAATGCACACGAACCAAATTAGTGGTAGTAACCAAAGAAAGGAAAAAGAAAAAGATAGTTGAAGATATAAAATAGTTATTATTTACAATAATTCTATTTCTAGATGTTTTGATTAGTAATATGAGGAGGAGGGAATATGTGTTTCATCTCAATCCAAACTTAATGATATAAGTCTTAGGGCAACTCCAATGGTAAGGGTTTTAGAGGGGTTTTTCGTGAAAAATCGTGTCAACCAAAAATCTCAGGGGTTTTTCGTGAAAAATCGTGTCAACCAAAAATCTCACCATTGTGAGAGAGGATTTGGAGTTTGTAGGGAAGATACGGTTTGTAGTTATGAACCGATTCATGGAGAGATAATGGGGTAAAAATGTGTTGGTATGGGGCCCATGTGTGAAGAAAGAGATTGAAATTAATATTTATTTATTTTTTAATTATTTTGTAAATTGGATGGTGGGACCATTAAAAAATTGTAAACAAGTTTAACTATTGTGGGAAAAAGTTTGTAAAATAGTGAGTTTTTTGCTTTTGATGTGGCAGGTGACATGACACACAGAAAAATGTGGAAAAACTTTTGAGGAGTTTTTCCACTACAGATGCCCTCAGAGATGGTAGAATCAATTTGTGTGTATTGAATACTAGTATTTTCAAATTGAATTAGTAATCAACCACGAGCTTATAGCTCACATGGTATCATTTACTCTTAGTAAAGGTGTTGACCAGGGTTTGAACCTTGTATTTTTCAGTTTTTTTGACGTTTATCCCCTCCCTTCTCTTTAACCACTACTCTCAACTTAGTTAAAAAAATTAAATTAGTAATCAAGTTGTTAAAGTCCATCTCAAGTTCAAGTGGCATTATCTCGTTTCATTTCATCCAACCTCAAACCCCTAAATATGATTCCTTCTTTCAATCGAATATTGAATTTCAAAGTTGGAATGAAATGAGAGACAAAAAGAATTAGATTTAGGAGTTTAAAGTTTGTAGGAAATGAGACGAGAAAATTTCCATAAACTCGGAATAACATTTTCCATTTTTTCTTCACATTCAACTCGTGAACAACCTCACATGATTTTCATTTAAATTGAACTCACATAGCAGCTACATCTCATGTCTAATAATCGGTTTGTATATTATTCCGCTAACAATTTAAATTGTCCACGTTACGTGAGCCCATGGAGACTAAAATCACCCTTGTCAATAAATTCCCTAATTTATTTTGGTCCCATTTGTAGAAGTTAAAGATTGTTAGTTGGTTGTTGGTTACAAAAGTGCTGCACACTTGAGAGTCCAAAGTCGTGTTTTAGTTTTTCTCCCTTTTTTACGTTTTTTCTTTCGCGCCTTAATTCAGAGTATAAGTACCCGGGTACTGTTCACGTGTTTTGTAATTTTTCATAACATAAATAAAATCTAGAAATTTCCTCCATGGTTGTGAGCATATTTGAGCTTGTTATCTTCTACATGGTATCGAGAGCCTAGGGTCGATCTCCGATGACGAAGCCCAGACATGTTGCTTGGAATGTGTTGGTGGATGATCACAGCAACAAGGAGGTTGCTGTGAAGGAGGAACCTCCATATCAACTTCATGGATCTGATCATCCAGGAATGCTCCTGGTCTCCACACCTCTCACCGGAGCTAACTATCTCTCCTGGAAACGATCTATGATAATTTTTTGGATTTCATTAATTGCAAATCGAACCTCCGGAGGAAGGTTCACATTATGATCAATGGAAGAGTTATTAACGAGTTGGATCCTAACACTCTAAAGGATATTGTTGGTGCATTCATATATGCGGACATCTTTGGGATGATATTGGAGAGATTTGGGGAATGCAATGGACCTATGATGTATCAACTTCAAAAAGATTGCAACCATTCAAAGCTACCGCTTCTAGTTACCTATTTCACAAAATTGAAAAGGTTGTGGGATGAATACAAACATTGGTGCACATTCTTTGTAGTTGTTAAAGTAATGGGTGAATTTGATGTGAACATGAAGTTAATGCATTTCTCATGGGATTAAATGATGCATATGACCATATCGATCCTCGTTATTAGATCCTGTTACCTACGGTTAATAAAGCTTATTCAATGATTTTAAGAGTGGAGAAGCATAGAGTTGTAATTCTGGAGAAACCGGTGATTTCCTTGAGGAATCAAGTTTTTCTGCATAATACTATAGGCCGGAAGAGGCGGTGAGGTTATCTCCTATGAGTAATTGATGATGGTAGGGTTCTTATGGGAGAACCAAGGGATGAGAAGGCAAAGCTCTACTTTGAGCATTGCAATATTAATGGCCATTGGTTGCTTCAAACTACATGGATTTCAGTTGGTACAAAACTTATAAGGAGCAAAGAAAAAGAAGACTATGGCTAATTGTGTGGAAGGCACATAACACAACAACATGCCGGATGGTGGTGAGAAGGTGAATGAATATTTTAATTGTGCGGCAAGATCTCTAAATATCACTAAGATCTCTCCTGAGACAATCCCGAGTTTGCACACTCGATGCGCTGCGGTATACACTATGCCCTGTCTACCTATGATAGTATTCACTTACAGGCTTGGATCATTGATCATAGCTAGCAAAACCAATCCACACCTGATGACAGACTTAACTCCTCTGAACCCTGCCTTGAGTGTGTATCTACCTGATGGAAGCACTAAAACTGTTACACATTCTGGAAAAGTGATCCTCTCTCCTGCACTTACTCTCACAGATGTGTTACTTGTGCCTAGCTTTAAATACAACCTCTTATTTGTGGCTCAGTTATGCCATTCCTCACAGCTAAAATGCATTTTCCTTTCATCTCATTGTGTGTTGCAGGACCAGGAGACTGAGAGAGAGATGGCTGTGGGAAAGGCATTGGGAAGGCTCTATGTGTTGGAACCATACTCCTCATTTGATAAGAATTTTGCACATTCTATTTCCTGCAATAACACTCTTGATTTGTGGCATTTGAGATTAGGGCATCCTTCTCACCATGTTTTGGAACATATTTCTTCTATACATCATCTTTGTAAACCTGTTAACAAAGACATCATTAAGCAATGTGAAGTTTGTCACAAGGCCAAACAGGCCAGGTTACCTTTTCCTTTGAGTCAATCTCATGCTGCTGCCATATTTGATTTGATTCAATTGATGTTTGGGGTCCTTATTTGGCTCCTCATATACCCCTACATGTTAACTATAGTTGATGATCATAGTAGGGCCAAATTTGATGAGCCAAATTCCCAAATTGTTGCTGTTTTTGAATTTGATTTCCACTCGGTTTCAAAAGGTTGTTAAGATTGTAAGAAAATGGTAATGAATAAAGAGTGCATGGTCTTGTTTCAATCTCTTGGAATTGAACATCAAAGAAGTTGTTCCTACACTCCCAAAAGTGGTATTGTTGAGAGGAAGCATAGACACTTGTTGGATGTGGCAAGATCTTTGATGTTCCAATCTAACCTTCCTTCTTTCCTTTGGCCTTTTCTATACTTACAGCCACATTTCTTATCAATCGATTGCCAAACTCTGTCCTTAACTGGCAGACACCATATGAAAAACTATATGGAGCTACACCTGATTGTTTGATAAATGGTTTATCATGATTTTGATGATTTTGATTTTACACCAAAACAATGGTTTTAAAGGTTGTCCAAATACTCCTAAATGATTTAAAATGGTTTTAATATTTTTCGGAGTATTTCCTCAAGTTTATTTTCGATATAAAATTGGACAACACATTTAATGTTTTTAAGTCAATGGGTTTTTACATTGAAACTATGTTGTCCTAATACCCCCAATTGATCTAAAATGCCTCTACTATTTTTTGGAGTATTTATTGGAATTTATATCGAACAACACTTTTTGTGTAAATGTTTTATTTCTTCAAAACTATATTTCTAATGTTGTCCTAAATACTCCCGATCTGTTTAAAATATTTTTACGAATTTTTCTGGAGTATTTCTTGAGGTTTATTTTCATCAAAAATCGGACAACATTGCATTTAAAGCGGTCGGCCGGTCGACCAAAGAGGCGAAGTGCACACAGGAGCAAAACATCGAAAAAAAACTTTGTTCTTTCATTTTGGTCGGTCAATAATTCGAGGTGCATTTCTAGATTTGTTTATGTTTCAAACTTCTATTTAAATCGTAATATGCTTTGAGAAAAATTCTAACCGAGTCGGAACAACTTTCCCTTAAATTGTGGGATCGATTTCTATCTCTATATTCTTGATTTTAATTGTATTTTTCTCAGTAGATTGTCAATCCCCAAGGAATATGTTGATCAATCATCTCCTATAAATAGAGGAAGTTTTGAAGCAACCAACACAACAATTGAGATACAACACAACAAGATACAATTCAAGCAAATACTTGGTCTTTCATTGTTATTATTCTTGTTGTAAATTTGCCTAGCTTATCACTTTCACATCCTTGAGGTCTAGGCTATTCTTGATTACACTTTGCACTCAAATTGTAATATTCATTATTGAGTTGTAATCTTGATTTTTGGTTATCATTCAAACACAAGATATCCTTTTGAGTGTTCTTGTGGTAAGAACACACTTGGATGATCTAGGTGATAGGTGCAAGAAGATTGTGGTGATCTTCTTATTGAGGTGTTGAAGAATTTGGTATTCTTCAAGGTTGAAGATTGTGGTAATCTTCACAAGGTGCCGTTGGAGATTGTGGTAATCTTGAAGAAGAGATTGTGGTAATCTCAAAGGTGGTGTTGAAGAAGAGTGTGGTGCTCTTTCAAGGTGTTGTAAGTTGAATTTGTATTAATTTTGGTAATTAATAAAATTCTTTTTCTTTTTGAAATCCATCCCTGTATAATTGGGGTGGTAGAGGATTAGGCCCTATCTTTAAATCGACGTGTGTTGTTTACATTCCGCACCTTTATTATTGTGTTTGAGCATTCGGTTATACAAAGAGGGCAAAATTGAAAAGATGGAGATAATCTATTCACTCCCCTCTAGATTATCGTAGCCGCTTGGACTTACAAGTGGTATCAAAGCCAAACTCTTTGGCAAGCTCGTTTCACATCGCGAGTGAAGAGAAACGATCGTCGGCTACGAACGGAGCTCATCTATCCGGCACCTCCACCACCAAGCCACCACTATTTGATTCCAAAAATTTTAATTTTTGGAAAGAAAGAATGAAATGCTATCTACAAGGTTGCGGGTTCGACATTTGGAACGCCGTCATTAATGGAGAATCCATTCCAATGAAAGATACACCACACACCTCAAACGGCTTCAAAAAGTTCAATGATGAAGAGAAGAAAATCATCTCCTTAAACGGTAAAGCTCTCAATATTTTGTATTGTTCATTTACTAATTTAGAATATGAACATATTGTAGGAATAAAGTCGGCACATGAAGTATGGCAAAAATTAGAAGCCATCTATGGAGTATTTGCAAATGAAAGGAGTCAAAAAAAAAACATCTACTTCTCAAAGGAATACAAGCTCAAATCTAAGGAACAAGCCTCCTACAACTTCCAACTATGAAGAAGTTGAACATTGTCTTATGGGCATCGAAGAAGAAAACGAGGTATGTTTTAAACCCTCTACTTCCTATGATATTGCCATTCAAAATGATTGTAGTGATTTGCAAAATGATTATGATGAACTTCAAAATGAATTCCAAAGCTTACTTATTAAATACAAAAATTTGAAAAAGGAATTCAATATTTTGAAAAATGATAAGGATAGTTTATTTACTTCCTATGAATCACTATCATGTGTTCACACCACCACACTAGATAAGGTGAGAAACCTTGAAAAAGAAAAAAATACTCTTGTTGAGAATATTGATTGCATGAAAAAAGATTTATTAAAATCTAACTTGAGTACTAATAAATTGACCAATATTGTTGATGTTCATAATCATGATAAAGGACTTGATCATAAGCCTAATGTTGTTAATCATATAAAAAAAGATCAAGTCACTATGCACGTTGGTCATTATGCTCCTAAAATTATTACATGTTTTTATTGCGGTAAAAAGGGTCATATGGTAAATACTTGTCGGGCTGAAATAGCTCTAATTATTGTTGGAGACCTAAAAGTCTCAAAACTAATCTTAAAGGACCCAAACACATTACCACAAAATAATGTGTTATTAGGTACCAAAATAATGATCGAAGAAAATTCATACCGCCAAGAAGACATCAAATGACCGTTTCATTTGATCAAAGAAGGAGAAACTATTCTCAACAAAGCCAATTTCAAGAAGAGGATATAATCAAAATTGGGAAGAACATAATCCTTGGAAATGGCAAAGACATCATCAACAAGATGATTCTCAAAGAAGAAGACCATCAAAACAAACCTTGGAAATGGAGTAATCAAAGAAGTCATCATCAACAAAGTGACTTCTCAATGGGAAGATATCATCAACAATGGGAAAGACACAACCCATGGAAACATTGGTAAACCGTATCTCCCCATTTATATATGCATTTTATCTTAATTATATGCATGTTTTTATTTATGTCTTAATTGCAAAATGAGTTTTTATGCAATTATTTTAGGTCTTCAATATATATTTGTGCTTTTAAAATATTTTTGAAAAAGAAGACCTTATATGATGTTTTTAAAACTCTTGTGCATTTTTGTAGATTAAAGTGTGTTATCATCTCTTATGGATTTTTATGGCATGTGCTTACTTGTGATATCTCTTAGCCTACACTTTTATCATTATGATTTGTGCTAGATTTGTTTTAAGAATTATGTAGGAATTACATATTTTCACAAATGGCCATTTACGTCATTATTTGTCAAGAAAGGCATAAATTATCAAGGTACGTTTACATGTGTTATTCTTACTCTTATAGACTCGATATATTGTTGGACCTCTAGCGCTTTTGACCTTCCCCACAAACCAACATGAGTTTTTCTAGCGCGCTTTGTCCTCACCCATCCCATGTCTACTCCCGTGCCAAGCACGCTTAACCTCGAGTTTCTATGTAATGGGCACCGAAAAGAAAATGCATTTGTTGGTATAGGTAGTCCAAATCATATCCTTTAAGTTATCCTTTAACTATGCAATCCAGTAGAGTTCGAATCGCGGGCGCGCCTCGCGCCTTTTTAAAGCCCATTGCGGGCGGGATCTTTGGACCAAATCCCAACAATCCCCCCCCCAAAGACTGCCAAGATCTCACTCCAGAGCTTGGCAACCTCCGCGCTCGCCAAACTTCCCGATGTTCTAACGCCAACTTCTTCGCCGATTCAGCGTCGCGTCACGCAAGCCTCGATTCCGGCCACCCAAAGAACCTACACCTTCGATCTGTTTACTCCCGAACTTACCTTTGATTGGTCCACCAAAGAACCTACACCTTGATTCGATCTATTTTACCTCGATTCGGACATCGGCAACCTACCCTTCTCCCACCCAAAGAACCTCACCTTCATCGATCCGTTTTACCTCGATTAATCCACTGGCAACCTACCCTTCGTTACGGTCCGTTTACCTCCAAGCGCCCGGATCTCGGTTCCACCGCTCCCGGCAACCTCCACTGCGAGCGTCTTCCAAGGGAATTCGAACTCGTGACTGCTGATACCGATTGTTGGACCTCTTCATTAAACCAACATGAGTCTTTTCTAGCGCGCTTTGTCCTCACTCACGCGCACCCGGAAAACTTCCCAGGGGTCACCCATCCCATGTCTACTCCAGGCCAAGCACGCTTAACCTCGGGTTTCTATGTAATGGGCACCGGAAAAGAAGATGATCGTCTGTTGGTATAGGTAGTCAAATCATATCCTTTAAGCTATCATTTAACTATGCAATCCAGCGCTCACGAGTTCGAATCGTGGGCGCGCCTCAAAAGCCCATTGCGCGGCGGGATCTGGACCAAATCCCAACATATATGTATTGCCATGTGCCTATGTGCTTGTTTTTCATAGTAATTAATACAAGTGCCATTAAGAGGACTTTTAGATTTTTTGAAAGGCACTATTCAATATTTGATTGCACATATTTGCTTTATCAACTCTTGTTCAAATATTTTTTTTTAATGAGGTCTCAACTATATGCTATCGGATTTTCAAATTTCTAAAGAGATCTTTTGTAGCTTTCTTAAGCTTATTTGAACTTGCATGATTTATTAGACTCTTGATGATCTTCTAAATGCATAGTATGTGTTTCTTGCTTCATGGTCTATATATATAGTGTCTATTTCTACTATGCTCTTATGCAAGATATTTTTGTGATTGTTGATTGAGGCATGTTGTTACACTTGGGCTATTTTTTATTCTTGATTATATAAGCGATGTCGTTAATGAGTTTGTCAAGTTGTGTAGATGAGAAATGAAGTACTCCAAATATTGTTACCTCAAAATATTTGGAAGTAAATGTTCTATTATGAACACCTTAGATCATTTGGATGCCCTATGATGATAGTAATGAAGAAGACAAAAAGGTATTCGAACAAACTCGATGACCAAAGCAACATTGGTCGAATAAAGCGCAGTTAGTAGCTCGAAGGTATTTTCAAGAAGAAGGTATTGATTTTGATGTAATATTTGCACTTTACTTGCCCATTCTTGTTTTAAGAAAATTTCAAGCTTTACCAAATGGATGTTAAATCCAATTTTCTAAATGGTTTCATTCAAATAGAAGTCTATCGAGTTTAAAATTTTAGGCAATGATTTTTATAAAAGACCTTGTATGGTTTAAAACAAGTACCCCATGTATGGTATGATAGACTTAGCTATTTTTTGCTAAATGATTTTACAAGAGGTAAAGTTGATACTACTCTCTTTGTTTTTAATAAAGAGCAAGATTGTTTACTTGTGCATATTTATGAGAATATTTTTGGTGCTACTAATGAATATTTGTGCAAGATATGTTTTTCTAAGTTGATACTAGGTGAGCTTGAAATAAGTATGATGGGGAGCTCAATTTCTTGCTTGAACCAAGAAGATGGCTATATTTCAAAAGAACTCTTGAAGAAGTTAAGCATTGAAGAAAGAAAGAACCATCTCAACCTCTATGGCTAAAAATTGACAAAGGTTGAGAAAGGCATATCGGTTGACAAACAAATTCGAGGTATGTTTTCTTGTATTATTCCAATAGACTCGACAATCCATATGCCTTATGTCTATATGGCTCGACTTCAAAAACTATCCCAACGAATCTCATTAAAGTGCCATTAAAAGAAATTTTCAAATATTTGAAAGGCACTTTTTCTTATGACTTGTTGTATCCAAAGTCTCAAAACGTTATTATTTTTCGGGATAACAAGTCCGGTGATAATAATTTTTCAAAATATGGTTCGTCATAACCGTACTAAACATATTGAGATTCGACATCATTTTCTAAGGGATTGTGTCTCAAAACGAAAAATTGAGATATCTTTTGTACCATCTCAAGATCAATTAGCGGACATTTTTACAAAAACGCTATCTTCCGAGACTTTTGCATCGATACAAGCTCGGTTAGGCATAATGCATATTGAATGAGGCTTACGTTTGCATTTTGCACGGTTTTAAAACTTAGGCGAAAAATCGGATTTTGGTTGAAAATCGGATTTTGGAAAAAGCTGACAGACAATTGTGGGGTGGGGTTGAGGGCAACCGGTCGCCCTCAACGTGACCGGTTGCCCTCAACCTCGACCCTCGCCCTAAGCATAAAATTGGATTAAAATGGTTCTGTCTTGACATTCGTCACTTTGACACATTTTGGCCATTTTTCGTCCCCTTTGCAAATTTCACACACATTCACTTCAAATGAGTTTTGATGCATGAATTATATATTTTGGGGATTATCTAGCTCGACTATCATCATCATTGCTCGTCTTTACCGATTGAATGGTAAGAATTTCACTATCTTTAGCTCAATTGGGTTGAACCATGAGTTTGTGGCTTATATGTATTTTTCTTGATGTAATTCATATATGTTTGTGATGAGCTTATTGATTGTTGATGAATGATATTTGTTAAATTGTATTTTGTGTTGAAAAACTTGGCTTGATTTCACTTACAAGGGCTATATATAACTTTTTCTATTTTTGACGTCCGCTTGTTCGATAAAACGTTTCAATGAAAAATTCATCACCTACATGACTCTCTCGATTTCAAAAGTCTCATATATTTATAGAGATCATGTTTTTGCAAATCAAATGATTTTCATAAGCTTCTACAAGTCGTATGATTCGACTCTTCTATTTGGTTTAAAAGCTTCAATGTTCAAATGGCTCGATACATCGGTTTACTTGCGCACTTTGATAAGAATATATGATGTATTTATCGTGCTAACATTCTTTTGATGATTCCAAAGGGGAGAAACAGTTATAAGCTCATTAGCTCAATAAAAGCTAAGATAATCTTAACGAAAAGAAGCTATAAGCTATGGCTTCATAAAGCCATAAGTTGTGGATCATATTTAGTCCACATGGTGCATTATGGTTATGTATGAATCATGGTCCATTGGTTGTAGTATGGACTTATATACGGTTCTAATGATGTATCTTTGACAAGAGGGGAGCTTTTAAGTTATTGATACTTAAGCTCAATATCGAAAAGCTAATATTTTAGCTTATGTTTAAGTTCTTCTATATAACTCTTGTTGTGCATGTTGATAGGGGAGCATTTGCTATATGTGTTTGAATATCTCTACTCCCATCCTTGTGTTTTTATTGCATGGAATGTTGTCGCTCTACGGATAGTTCTCTTTAACCTTAGGTAAAATTGTTTTGTTTTCAAAATCGAAACCTCGTTAAAATTGTTTTGGTTTGTAATCATCAAAAAGGGGGAGATTGTTTGATAAATGGTTTATCATGATTTTGATGATTTTGATTTTACACCAAAACAATGGTTTTAAAGGTTGTCCAAATACTCCTAAATGATTTAAAATGGTTTTAATATTTTTGGAGTATTTCCTCAAGTTTATTTTCGATATAAAATTGGACAACACATTTAATGTTTTTAAGTCAATGGGTTTTTACATTGAAACTATGTTGTCCTAATACTCCCAATTGATCTAAAATGTCTCTACTATTTTTCGGAGTATTTATTGGAATTTATATCGAACAACACTTTTTGTGTAAATGTTTTATTTCTTCAAAACTATATTTCTAATGTTGTCCTAAATACTCCCGATCGGTTTAAAATATTTTTACGAATTTTTCGGAGTATTTCTTGAGGTTTATTTTCATCAAAAATCGGACAACATTGCATTTAGGCGATTCGGTCGACGAAAGAGCGATGTACACAGGGCAAAACATCGAAACATAAACTTTGTTCTTTCGCTTTTGGTCGGTCAACCGTCGCCCTAGCCTTCGACCGGTCGAGTGCACTTAACCGTCGCCATGTGTTAATTTGCTTGCGATATGTTTCAAACTTCTATTTAAATGGCGACGGCCGCTTTGCTTGACAAAGAAAAATTCTAACCGTTGTCAGGCCAGACAACTTTCCCTTAAATTGTGGGATCGATTTCTAACAGCTATATTCTTGATTTTAATTGTATTTTTCTGTAGATTGTCAATCCCCAAGAGGAGCCTATGCTTGATCAATCATCTCCTATAAATAGAGGAAGTTTTGAAGCAACCAACACAACAATTGAGATACAACACAACAAGATACAATTCAAGCAAATACTTGGTCTTTCATTGTTATTATTCTTGTTGTAAATTTGCCAGCTTATCACTTTCACATCCTTCGAGGTCTTGATTACACTTTGCACTCAAATTGTAATATTCATTATTGAGTTGTAATCTTGATTTTTGGTTATCATTCAAACACAAGATATCCTTTTGAGTGTTCTTGTGGTAAGAACACACTTGGATGATCTAGGTGATAGGTGCAAGAAGATTGTGGTGATCTTCTTATTGAGGTGTTGAAGAATTTGGTATTCTTCAGGTTGAAGATTGTGGTAATCTTCACAAGGTGCCGTTGGAGATTGTGGTAATCTTCAAGAAGAGATTGTGGTAATCTCAAAGGTGGTGTTGAAGAAGAGTGTGGTGCTCTTCAAGGTGTTGTAAGTTGAATTTGTATTAATTTTGGTAATTAATAAAATTCTTTTTCTTTTTGAAATCCATCCCATATTTTGGGGTGGTAGAGGATTATCAACCTCTTTAAATCGGCGTGTGTTGTTTACATTCCGCACCTTTATTATTGTGTTTGAGCATTCGGTTATAAAAAGATGGCAAAATTGAAAAGATGGAGATAATCTATTCACCCCCCTCTGGATTATCTATATGGAGGACTTACACTGATTACTCTGGATTGAAACCTTTTGGTTGTTTAGTGTTTGCCACTAATATTGAACCTCATAAGAGGAAGTTTGATGCAAGGGCTTTTAAGTGTGTATTTTTGGGGTATGAGCAGGGTAAAAAGGGGTACAAATTGTACAATTTGGAGAATAAGCAAATATTTGTTTCAAGGGATGTCAGATTTGTAGAGTCTCAATTTCCTTTTCTTCCTGTTCAACATAGTCCTCTCCCTACACCTCTGCCACAGATATCTGTCACTGAACCATCTCTTCCTTCACCAAATTCTTGTCCTATTCCTAGTGCTTCAGAGTCCTTGGATAGCCCTGTTCAGCCTATTGCCCTCAGAAAGGGTGTGAGAGATAAACACCCTCCTTCTTGGGTCACTGATTTTGTTACCAGCAATGTTCATGTGCCTGATCTTCCCACAACAGCTCTCTCTCCAGTCCATGGTTCAGCAGGTATCTCTTATCCTATTTCTACCTTTCCTTTTACCCTGTCACCCTCCTTAAGTCCCACATATGCTTGCTTCCTTGCAAATATTTCTGATGTTCATGAACCACAGTCTTATGAACAAGCCAGTCAGCAACAAGAATGGATTGATGCTATGAATGCAGAGTTATCTGCCCTTGAGAATAATGGGACTTGGGTTCTAACTTCTTTGCCTAAGGGCAAGAAGGCAATTGGTTGCAAATGGGTCTTTAAGGTCAAGAGGAAACCAGATGGCAGTGTTGATAGATGTAAGGCTCGATTGGTGGCCAAGGGCTACAATCAAGTCTTTGGTGTTGATTATGTGGATGTGTTCTCTCCTGTGGCTAAGCTAGTGACAGTGCGGATGGTGATAGCATTGGCTACCATCAGGGAGTGGGTGTTATACCAGTTGGATATAAATAATGCTTTTTTGCATGGGTATCTTGATGAACAAATTTACATGAGGCCACCTCCGGGGTACCTTAAGGCCAGTGATAGGCAAGTTTGTGAGTTAAAGAAGAGTTTATACGGCCTCAAACAGGCCTCTAGACAATGGAACGCTGAATTTTGTGATAAGGTGATTGCTTATGGCTTTGTGCAGTCTGCCCATGATCATTGCTTGTTTGTTAAGAAGGAAGAGGATTCTTTTCTGGTGCTTCTCGTCTATGTTGATGATGTTTTGCTCACAGGCACTCACCCTCATTTGTTGGATGATTTCAAGAAGTATCTGGATAGTTTATTCACTATTAAGGATTTGGGTCTTGCCAAGTACTTCCTTGGCATGGAAATTGCTCGGGGTCCGGAGGGCACTTATCTAAACCAACGCAAATATATCTTGGATCTTCTAATTGATACAGGTCTCATGCACTGCAAGCCCGTTCGTACGCCTTTTCCTCCAGGGCTGAAATTGCAAGATCAGGGTGGTTCTCCTTTGGATGATGGTGAAAAGTATAGACGTTTGGTGGGTCGCTTGTTATATTTGAATCTTACTCGACCTGATATCACATATTGCATACAACAATTGAGCCAGTTTGTTAACTCCCCTTGTTCTTCCCATTGGGAGGTTGCACTTCACCTGCTCAAATACCTCAAATCCACCCCTTCTTTGGGGTTGTTTTACCCTGCTTCTCCTGTCTCCACTCTTGTTGCCTACAGTGATGCCGACTGGGCCTCTTGCCCGGACTCCCGCCTTTCCCTCACTGGTTTTTGCATATTTCTTGGTGGTGTTCTCCTTTCCTGGAAGACTAAGAAACAAACAACTGTATCTCGTTCCTCTGCAGAGGCAGAGTACCGGGCTTTAGGGGCAACTATTTGTGAACTCTTGTGGATTTCATACGTGGCTGCTGATTTGGGTCTGCACTTGGAATTGCCTATTACTCTCTGGTGTGATAACCAGGCTGCTGTGCACATTGTGGCTAACCCGGTCTTCCACGAACGCACCAAACACTTAGACATTGATTGCCATTTGGTCCGTGATCATTTCAAAGCTGGATTCGTACGTCCTTGCAAAATTTCCTCTCGCCTGCAGCTGGCCGATGTGTTTACGAAGGCTCTTGCTTTTCCTTCGTTCTCTTTGCTCCTGTCCAAGTTGGGACTTCGTGACTTGCATCTACGTCCCACTTGAGGGGGGGGCTGTAGAAGTTAAAGATTGTTAGTTGGTTGTTGGTTACAAAAGTGTTGCACACTTGAGAGTCCAAAGTCGTGTTTTAGTTTTTCTCCCTTTTTTACGTTTTTTCTTTCGCGCCTTAATTCAGAGTATAAGTACCCGGGTACTGTTCACGTGTTTTGTAATTTTTCATAACAAAAATAAAATCTAGAAATTTCCTCCATGGAAGTGAGCATATTTGAGCTTGTTATCTTCTACACCATTTGTTTTGAAATTTTGACGAGACAAATTCACAACCCGTAATTTAATAAACTACATAGTTAAATAGTCAATTTTGAATTCAGATATGACTATTTTTGTGAACTCTGTAGTTACGGGACTAATTTTACATTTTTGTCACTTTTTTTTTAATCTACGTTTTCATTGGAAGGAATATGAATTAATGAGCACTTAATCAAGTAAACATAGATTCAAATTTAAAGCATAAATAAAAAATTAAATCACTAATTAATTCATGAAACTCAAACGTGGAACTTATCGCGCCGAGAAAAACATAAGCCGATCAATGAGACCGGCTCCACCGCCAAACAGTGCAGCTACGTAATTTAGGTCTGGAAATTAGTAATACTACACTCCTGACTCCACAATCAATTTTGTCCTTTACTATCTGACATAAATTAAATTAATCAGAGTTAAAACCATGGTTTAATATCCGTACATTTGAGTCTGCCGCGTGTCCCAAGGAACGCGGTTACTTCCTTCCCACCACCGCCCTATTTATTCATCCCCTTCTTCCTCTCCCTCTTTACTCTCCTATTATACCCTCTCTCTCTCTCTCTCTCAGCACTATAGAAAAACTTGAACTAGCATATAATATTACTCTGTTTATCATGGCTTAATTGTTTTTCTGCTCGTTTTTTGTGGTTTTGTGCTGCGCTGTTTGTTTTTTTGGGGGAAATTGGTTGTGTTATTCTTTTTTTGTTTGGTATCTTTGATCGGAAAAAAATGGCCTCCTCTGATAATCTGATGACGATGGAGCAACCGTGGTTTTTTCGCCCGACATTTACCGATGCTTGGGCTTCCGATATCTTCACAAAGGAAACTGATACCTTAACGAAGGCTCTGCAAATGTCCTTCGCCTCCACTTCTTCCGACGGCGACGCCTTTTCAGCTGAAATGGTGGAGTCGCTCTTTGCTAAGCCGGATATGGCGCCGATTCAGACGCCCGCTGCTTCCGGCAGCTCTGAGAACGAGCCCCCGGCGGTCTCAAAGCCGCGCCGGAGCAGCGTCCCGCCGAGCGGCAGGGTTACCAAGCGGAAATCACGAGCGTCGAAGCGCGCGACGACGACGTTTATCACCGCGGACCCGTCGAATTTTAGGCAGATGGTGCAGCAGGTGACCGGCGTTAGATTCGCCGGCTTGAACGAGCAGCTGCCGGCGGCGCCCGTGCTCAAGCCGGAGCCGCATAGGGTAATCGATCGACTCCAAATTGGTCGCGGCTTGCCAACATTCGACACGTCGGCTTACTTGCTGGACGGCTCGGCTTCGTCTCTGATGTCGCAGCCGCAAACGCCGTACACCGTGACGGCTGACGGTGGCTCAAGCGGAAATGGGCTCGACTTCGACTCTTTTTGTAGCTTTCCCACTCTCGAGTCTTGGAAAGTAATGTAGTTATGTAATTGTAATTGTCCCTTTTTTTCTGTTCCCATTTAGCCCGCAAGAAACTTACTGGGAGGGGTAAAAAGGGAATATCAGTAAATATCTGTGATTGGGGGTGGTGGTAGGGGGGTGTAGTCATGGCGTGTAAGGAAGGAACTCTGTTTTTTAAATTTCTTATTTCCTTTTTCCATCATTATATGGTGAAGTATTTTGGTTTAATGATGTGTTGTCGATTGAATGGCCTTTTTTATTTAACTTTAAGATTTCATATAATTGTCACATCTTTGTAGAATCACTATCAATGATTTGGATTATTCGTAAATATCTGCATTAATAAGCGTGACTGTGGATTTCTGAATGGGCAGAAAGCGCTAATGAATTGCGTACAAATTTGTTGGTCCATAATTGGTGTGTGAGGCGGGTTATATAGCCTTTTTACTACTTTAGCTTTATAGTTTATGAACTAGTAGTATATTGTAGTTGTTCAAGAACTACATAGCGAGGACTCGGGATTTCTTAAATTCTGCTATTGGTATATTTGTCTTTCTATCTCATAAAATATAGAATATTTTATATATTTATATGATTTATGTATACATTTATTGTGTGTAAAGATAAGGAGAAAACGCTATTTTTTTTCGAACGATAGTATTTTATTAGGACAACTCAAAAAACTGGAATTACAAAAAAATGTAGCCAATTGTTATGAGCCGACTTGACTAAATAAAAGACAAGCGGAGAACTGGTAAAGACCAATTCAGATCCACACAAACTAAAAATTTCACACCCCAAAACTAGACTACTTCCATGCTGGGAGACTTCAACACTCCTTAATGGAGATTGTAAAACACTAAAAAAAATCAAAACCAGGCATGAGCAACCACTACATAATACAGAACAGATAAAATTAATCCGCCTAAGAGTTTTGCAAATCAACCGAAAAAGAAAAGACAAACAAAATAAGAAAACTACAACTTAGAACAAAAAAAAAAACAAAGAAATAAAATAACAACCTAGCAAACAAAGAAAAGAAAGGTTTCTCCTCCCCCAAATCCACCACCACATCCGACACCACCGCTCCCCGCAAATCTGCCATCGTCTCATTGTTGGCCCGCACCACGAAAAAACACCCAAAGCCCGGATCTTGAAATAGAGAAGAAAGATATTGTACGGGGGGTTCTAGCCGGAATGACCCAAAAATTCTGGCCATCGCCGACCTTCATGGCGGTGCAAAAGGCCGAACATCCACATGAGGTCACCATAAAAGCTTCCATTCACATGGAAGAAGACAATTTGCTTGGGAGCGGGAAAGGGGAGAGGGGAGGGGCGGTTGGTTGGGGGAGGGAAAATGGGAAGAAAATTAGGGTTTTGGTTTTTTAGAGAAGAGGGGAGAGAAAAAAAGAAGAGTAATAGATTCAATAATTGATCAACTTGAAATGAACACTATTTTATTTAAGGAGAAAACGGTATCGAGTGCTTGTTTCTGAATTTTTTATTACTTCCACTTTTTGAACAAAATTTTGCCTGAAATATATGATTGCTTGTAAAAAAATTCAAAAAATACACTGTTCATTTTTCTCATTTTTCAAATCATCACTCATATCCATTTATAATTTAAACAAAAAAATTTAAATCAATTATTATTATTATACAATCATATTATAAACGCACTATTCATTCTTCCTTTTTAAAATCAGCAATCACGTCTAATTACTATTATACTAAAAAAAATTATCACATCAACTATTCATCATCACATTTTCATCTTTTATCCAACTACGTTCACAAAATCCATTATCATTTTTTCAATATAATTTTTTCACACTATTCTCTCTAAAAGTAAAAAAGAGCGGAACGAAATTTCAAACAATCACTCTTTTATATTTTACATCTGCAGTGTGAAGGTGTGTAAAGGAATCGAGCAAAGCCGAAAACAGATTTTCAAGTTTGTTTGTAATTTTGTCGAACTTATAAAACTATGCTCAAATTTGAATTGTTCAATCAATCTTGTTTGATTTTTTTTTTTATCAAGCTTCAAAATTATATTTGAGTTTGGTTTGATAATTATCCAAATCAAGTTTGATTGAATTTTAGTCGAACCAAATACGAATCAAGTTCGAGTAACTTGATATATTTTACAGATGTCTAATTATTTTAGTCTAATTATAGTTTAATATCTTAGATTCTCTTCTTTTTATTATTTTCTTTTACTATGCGTACAGTTGAATTGATGATATTCGGATAAAAGTTGAGTATTTTTGTATAAGATTTTGTAGGACGATTTGAGTTCTTAAAAGATATATTTATAATTTCATTTTGGAATGATTTTATCCTAATGCGAAAAGATATTTTAGGATAGTTTACTTGACCCAGTTGACTGACTAGTTCTAAGAATTATTGAACCTTTCCTGGTTCAGTCATAGGTATTTTTGAAGCCTTGATGAGCCAAATGGGATTTCTATTACATAATGAAACTTTTCAAATACATGGAGTGAGTAACACGTTGTTGGGAGAGATATATCCCACATCGAGTAGGCGTGTGTGGAATATGACTTATAAACGAACGTCAATCCACTTTCTACCAAGTGGCATCTGACAAACCCGTGGGCCGTAAAACTTAAGCTAAAGTGGACAATACATATTGTGCATACGTAGGCCACCTCGTGCCACATCACACGAGTATAAGATTTTGCCACTATTATATAGGGAAAATGTTTTAAGTATCCACTATGGATAGTGGATACTCTTTTCTACCCACTAAGATAACAAAATTCTTTTCTACCCAAATTGATCAAATTACCCCTCCTTTAAGTTGGTGTTTTTGAATTTTGAAATTGAATCCCATTGAGAATAGTATAATTTACTTTGAAAACCGTATGTATACACACTGACACACACTCCAAGACACAAAATTACACAAAGCAAAAAAGCACAGGTAAAACGACAAAGGGTTTTTACATATCGCGCAAGGCTTGAAATTTTTGAACATCCATATCGTGCAAAGAGAGAAAGAGAGAAAGAGAGAAAATACATGGATTAACACCAAGAGTCTCCCGTTGTCGCCGTCGTCCTGATCGCGGAAATCTTACCGCAAGCGTACGGTGTCAAGTTTTAGTATAGATTTTGAAAGTAGGGTTATCGTCTCCACAGGGATTGTTATCGAATTTTATACTAAGTACTATAATTAAAATAGCTTAATTCTATCTAGAAATCGAAAAGAGATGATGATTATTAAACTAAAAAAATAAAACTAAAATTAAACTAAGAAATTGGTTCAGACAATTATTCAAACACGTAGAAGATGAATTCTAGAGGGTTGATTTCATCTAGTTATCCCCTATGTTTTCAATCCAGTTTATTAATCACAAGTTATTAATCTATAAGCCAATATTCCTACCGTTTATCACTTCCTCTCTCGAGTGCCAAGTGATTCTAGGTTCCAATTTTTGATTTCGATATCTCTATAAAAATCATAAATTAAACCCTAATGCGCTCAATGAATATTCTATCACAGGCTTCAAAAGATTCATAAATCTCTCGATTCTATGAAACCCTAGGTTATGCTATTCTATGGCCAGGCGTTCAATTACCTCTCTCGAGCGTCAAATTAAACACGCTAAACAATCTAAATTATAGATCAGATAATTCAGATGCAATCAAATCAAATAGCACAAATAGATTAAATAATATGCGAGTTTCATAAACTGGAAATCAAAACATAGGTTCAAACGTAAGTTACATCAATCCCCTAGAAAGATGGGTTTAGCTCATATTGGATGTACAAAAATTCATAAAGAAATAATTATACATCTCAAAAATCGACAAAGAAAAGCAAAGAAAGAATTGAGAAGAAAAGAGAAGGAATTCTCTCTGTCTCCAGACGAGAAGTGTCTCCAATTGCCGTCCCGAACCCTAGCTTCGTGTCTCTTGTCTTGCGTTGTGCTCAAAATAATGTCCAACCCCCTGTTTGTACGTCACTTATCGTATTTATAGGTGTTAAACTCTCGAAAATCCGTCCAAAAATGGCCCAAAAATATAAGCCCAGTTTTAGACGGACGCGGACCGCCAACGTCTTTCCTCTCGGCAAGTAGCAGCCAGCCACTGCCGTTATCCGTTGCTGCTCACCGCTGGCCGCTGCTGGCTTGCAATGGCGCTACCGGACGCGCCATCATCATTTGCCGCTGCTTGCTATCGGTCATTCTTTCTTCTTTATGTCGGCTTTGGGTCGACGCTGCCTTGCTGGCGCTGCAGCCGCTTATCCGCCCTCCGCTCGCTCATGACGTCTCTTCTTCTTTGTGTTGGTCTGGCTGGCGCGCTGGCCTAGCTTTCTTCTGCTGGCGGCTGCTGCAGCCGCCTTCCGCCGCCCATCGACGTACTTCTTTTTATTTTTGGGGCGCTACCCTTGCTATGGGCGCTGCAGCCCTTGTGTATGGGCGCTCATCCTTGCTATACGTACTGTACTATTTTGTACCCCCGCGCTGCGGCGCGGGGGTTTTGGCGTTGCGGCGCTCGTGCTCCGTCGATACTTTTCCGTTTTTTAGCTTTTAAAATGTCATCTTCACTATCCGAACACGTTTTTCATTATTCTTGATCATTTTGGCTGCCAAAATTAGTCCCGACTCACAACCGACAACTAATGACACAAACTCGACTCAAACGACGCTAAAATACTTGAAAACACCGCAAAATCCTAGTCTAGAATATTCAATACATTGGTATAAAAACCAACTTAACAAATACCCCCAAACTTAGACGTTTGCTTGTCCTCAAGCAATTACAGACTCTAAAAATCGACAAACATGAAGGAAACAAAATCAAGACGATCGACTAACAAACCAATCAAGAGCTTCACAACCAAACTCATTCGTCAAATTTCGCTTTTACTATCAATCAAGCACGTATTTTCACAAAGTGATCATGAAGGTGGAATGTTCATGCCAACTCCGTTTTCATTATCCAGATAGACTCACGCAATCTAGTGTTTTCAAAATGATCCACTTTTTGAATATAGAGATGAGATGCTTACCGGACTCCATAGGCTTGTCTTTCACACTAATCTCCGCTAATGTAGGCTAATGTAACACAAGGATCAATAGGAATTTTAAAGCTTGTAATGTGGGCTTAGGGTAAGATAGGAAAATATAGGATTAAGTAGCTCAAATCATCCAAACACACAATTATCACTTCGAATCATCAATTAGCAACTACCCTTCACTTTTTGACATCCCCAATGTTTATGAACCTTCAATCCCGCTGATTTTTTTCATTTCTTTTTTTTTTTTTTTTTGGAACCCCCAAACTTATTCTTTTTGCATACACGGGGTTTCATATCTTCTTTTATCGGGCAACTTCATTCAATTTAATACATACCCTTTTCATTATACCTTCCTCAACCTTCAACATTTTTCTATACTTTATGTGTATGAGTGATGGGTAATTAGGATATTCACATTTAGGCTCTGGGTATTAGATTGGTTGCTAAAGAAACGGGTTAATAAGACTCAAAAGGGGACACTAGGGAAAATATAATACAAAGGTAGGCATTTTAGGCTCTGGCTTGTTCAAAGATGGCCTAAATCACTTCCTCAATGTTACTTCGCCTAGGATTTCGCCTCGACTAGTGATCAGACAAGTTGTAGAATCCGGCGGGATCATAAAGGAAACACTCAATCGCATAATTAATCCCCAAATAAATCAACAGAGTTAAGCACATAGATGGAATTAATGGAAAGAATATTAAATCACAGATTCAACACGTGCTCTCTTGTCCAACAAATTCAATGGAGAGGTTTTACAAACGGGAAAACTCTAGACTCTTTTTTTTTTTCGTTTTTTTTTACTCAAGATTCAAAGAATAAAAGCATTTTACACCCCCAAACTTAAAACGACATTGTCCCCAATGGAGAGGTGGGAAAAAGGACTTTCCTGGTAGCCAATGAGCGAAGGCTCCTTAAGTCATGTGGTACTACTACGTGTAGGAGGTGTCTCGTATAAGCTCACAATGCATCCTAGCGCACAAGCCCGTGGGTGTTGTATGCCTCCGAGGTGTGGTCTTGTTCTTCCCATTCGCCTTAGTCCGGTTCCTCTTTGGTTTCGCATTTTTGCAACCTAGCAAGGTAGACAAGAAAACAAAACTCGTGGAACCAAGGAATTCGGTTATGGGTGAGAAATCGAAAATCAAAGCCCATACATAATGCACCCAAGTAGAAAATATAATGCCATGTAAAAAAGATAAGCATAGAAATGCAAGATAGCACTAAACACTTTGAAACTATCATTGGGGCATTTTATCAAACACCTCATATGCATGAATTTGGGCAAAGATAGTGAATGCAATGGATAACTCAATTCAATCCCAAAAATCAACACCAAGCCTAAGTCTAGGATGATCAACCAATCCACAAACCACAAATCAACAATTATCCTAGCACTTCTACAATCCAATTACACCAAAAATCACAAGATGGGGAAAATCATGGGGTGGGGTTTGGAAAGTTGCAAACTTACCAAATAATGAATGGATGAGATGAAGATGGTGTGTGTGGTGTTAGAGTGCTCCTTTGTGAAAATGGAGTGAGATATGTGGGATTTGCACAAATAAGAGGGGTGGGATGTGATGCAACTTACTACTCCTAAGAATGCAAAAATTCAGAAAAAACAAAAACAACTACTAAACTAAATTAAAACTAAGAAAGCAATAAAAGAGGCTTGGGTTGCCTCCCAAGAAGCTCTAAGTTTACAGTCTTCAGCCAGACTATGTCAGATTATCCTCAAGTTAGGGCTCCAATGGGCATGTTATCCACATTGCCCTTAGAAACTTCCTAACCTCCAATGTCTTCCGTTATATTCCCAACCATCTGCTTACCATTATTTAATTCAAATTTTAGCCTTTTGGTTGGATGGATGGTGAATACAACTTTCTCCTGATTTACCCGAAATGTTAGCTCCCCCGTTTCTACATCGATCAAAGCCCTTACTGTGGCTAAAAATGGCCGCCCAAAGATTATAGGTATTTTCTTCTCCTCGTTCGCGTCCAACACTACAAAATCCACAGGAAAAACAAATTTATTAATTCTTACCAATACGTCTTCAATGATTCCCCACGAATAGGCGATGGATCGATCAGCGAACTGCAAAGTGATGTTGGACGGCTTCACCTCCCCGAGCCCATACTTCGTCACATCGGCAAGAGATATCAGTTTCACACTGGACCCAAGATCACAAAGTGGTTTCTCAAAGCAAACTCCTCCAATAGTATAAGGAATAGTGAAACTCCTGGATCCTTCATTTTCTCGAGGTAGTTTACTGCGGACTATTGCACTACACTCCTCGCGGATAGACAGGTTTCAAATTCTTCCAACTTCATTTTCTTGGATTCCACTTGTTTCGCATAAATAGGTGATTCTTCTGGGAGCAGGCTGAATTTTTGCTTCCTTTTCCGCATAAATTGCATTGCGTGCTCTCTGGATTAACCTGTATCACTGGGAACTTTCCTTCCTGCTTTGCAAATGAATTCACGGATGTAGCCAACCGACCCATTTGTGTCTTGATCGACCTAATATGCGTCTCCATTGTGCTCATCTTAGTATTTAGACCATCAATCTGCGCCTCACTCCTATTCATTCGATTCCTGGACTCTCCGATGAATGAGCCGAGCATCTCCTCAAGCGATCGCTTTTTTCACCTCCAAGTGCATTGGAACTGGATGTGTTTGGATAACCCGGGGGTGGATTCAATACATTCCTGTTGTTTCTATAAAAGAGATTCTCATGATTGCGAAGTCCCGGGTGGTAGTGAGTTGGTAATGAATTACCTCGGTTATTAAAATCCCAGTTATTCACATAATTGACTTGCTCGGCCTCGTGAGTGGCGGCTGCGTGAACGGCTGCGGGAGGGAGCGCGGCTTGCTGTGATGTGTTGCCAGTATTCATGATTGCCAATTGCTTTGTCAGACTCGAGATTTGAGCTGCCAAAGCTGACATTGTATCAGATCAAAGAAAGAACACCGAATCGACCTCCGGTGCTTTGATCTCTCGGAAGGCCATTGATAGTTGTTTGTGGCCATTTCTTCAAGTAGAAGTAAGGCCTCAGTCGGTGTTTTAGCCATCAATGTACCTCCTGATGCCGCATCTAGTATCGTCCTCGTATGCCCATTCAACCCATTGTAAAAATATTGAACTCTCTGCGCGGTCCGCATAACCATGTTGTGGGCATCTTCGCAATGATTTTTAAATCGCTCCCAAGCTTCGTATAACGGCTCAAAATCAACTGTTGGAATTGGGCTATCTCGCTCTTCAGTTGGAGTGTCTTGGTGGGAGGGAAAAATTTTCCTAAGAATTTTTGAGTCAGATCATCCCAGCTCGTAATACTCCCAGGGACGAACGTCTATAACCACTGTCGAGCCTTATCCCGAGTGAAAACGGGAAAAGCCTCAATCTAACACCTCATCGGTCACAACATTCATCTTGATGGTGTCGCATATTTCTAGGAATATGGCCGGATGTATATTTGGATCATCCACTGGACTCCCAAAACGATTCTCACGAACCATGCTTATGAGGCCCGGTTTCAATTCAAAATTATTCGCATTTATGGGCCGGCGCACAATTTGGAGTAATTCTCGTTCACGGTGGGCGTAAAGTAATCCCGATTGCCCTTTCGGTGCCTCAAACTGTGGTGGCACGTTTACGACCCGATTTACTATTCTCATCATCCCCACCTTCGCGTTGCTCGATTCTCTCGCCGCTTTGCTGCTCGGATTGCTCAAGTGTCCTTTCAATCTCTCGGATCAAAAGGAAGCAAATTAATATCTTTGGAATCTCGCATAAACAGACAAGTCAAATGAGAACAACGGAATTTTAATTCCTATACTAGTCTAGATTAGGATTAAGACTACGTGGTAATAGTATTAGTTTAAAATTGGACAAAACAATCCCCAGCAACGGCGCCAAAAACTTGATCACGAAAATCTTACCGCAAGCGTACGGTGTCAAGTTTTAGTATAGGTTTTGAAAGTAGGGTTATCGTCTCCACATGGATTGTTATCAAATTTTATACTAAGTACTATAATTAAAATAGCTTAATTCTATCTAGAAATCGAAAAGAGATGATGATTATTAAACTAAAAAAATAAAATTAAAATTAAACTAAGAAATTGGTTCAGACAATTATTCAAACACATAGAAGATGAATTCTAGAGGGTTGATTTCACCTAGTTATCCCCTATGTTTTCAATCCAGTTTATTATTCACAAGTTATTAATCTATAAGCCAATATTCCTACTGTTTATCACTTCCTCTCTCGAGTGCCAAGTGATTCTAGGTTCCAATTTTTGATTTCGATATCTCTATAAAAATCATAAATTAAACCATAGTGCGCTCAATGAATATTCTATCACAGGCTTCAAAAGATTCATAAATCTCTCGATTATGTGAAACCCTAGGTTATGCTATTCTATGGCCAGACATTCAATTACCTCTCTCGGGCGTCAAATTAAACACGCTAAACAATCTAAATTATTGATCAGATAATTCAGATGCAATCAAATCAAATAGCACAAATAGATTAAATAATATGCGATTTTCATAAACTGGAAATCAAAACATAGGTTCAAATGTAAGTTACATCAATCCCCTAGAAAGATGGGTTTAGCTCATATTGGATGTACAAAAATTCATAAAGAAATAATTATACATCTCAAAAATCGACAAAGAAAAGCAAAGAAATAATTGAGAAGAAAAGAGAAGGAATTCTCTCTGTCTCCAGACGAGAAGTGCCTCCAATTGTCGTCCCGAACCCTAGCTTCGTGTCTCTTGCCTTGCGTTGTGCTCAAAATAATGTCCAACCCCCTGTTTGTACGCCACTTATCGTATTTATAGGTGTTAAACCCTCAAAAATCCGTCCAAAAATGGCCCAAAAATATAACCCCGCTTTTAGCCGGACGCGCGTCTGCGCGGCCCTCTTCCTCGGCATGCAAGCGTCGCGGCTTTCGTTATCCATTGCTCCATTCACCGCCACTAGCCGCTAACGCGAATGGCGGTAAGCGCGCCCATCATCATTTGCCGTTGCTTGCTATTGATTGATTCTTTCTTCTTTAGACGGCCTTGAGGCTGTCGGTCGGCGTGCAGCCGCACCCATCTCGCTTTGCTCATTGACGCTCTCTTTCTTTGTGTGTTGGTCTCATTTGTGGCTGCGTCCCTTATATGGCGCTGCAGCAGCGCTTTTCCCCTTCCCATCGATACTGGGCTTTGCTATTTTTTTGGGCGTTGCGGCCATTGTGTATGGGCGCTGCAGCGCCCATCCTTGCTATACGTATTGTGCTATTTTGTACCCCACTGCGCGCTGGGGTTTTAGCTAGCCGCGCTAGGTTCGCTCGATCGATACTTTTCCCTTTTTTAGCTTTTAAAATGTCATTTTCACCATCCAAACACGTTTTTCATTATTCTTGATCATTTTGGCTACGAAAATTAGTCCCGACTCACAAACGACAACTAATGACACAAACTCGACTCAAACGACGCTAAAATATTGAAAACACCGCAAAATCCTAGTCTAGAATATTCAATACATTGGTATAAAAACCAACTTAACACGCCCCATCCACCGTTGCCGTCGATTCCGCCGCACCGTCCTCCTCCGCTCCTGAACAGGTTAGTGTTATATTTTGCTCAAAAAATCATCTCCCTCATGTTCATTGGATTTTTCGGTTGCTTCAAGTTCGAAATATATCAATATCGGATTTCATGGATTTTAGGGTTTAGGGTTGGTATATTGTGAATTAATGGTATTTTATTGAAGTTTTAGGTGTAAGATTTGTATTTTGGGTTGTAGAGCATATTATTCGAAAATGGGATGGGATTGAACCTGGTTACTGAGGCACGATTTGAGGTTGAAGACGAAGCGGCACGATATGGCACATATCATGCCATAGGCTATTTTGGGGTACGATATGGCCCGTATCGTGCCGTTAGGCTATTTTGGCACGATTTAGGCAATATCGTGCCGCTGTGTATTCTTTGCACGATTTTTAGGCCATATCGTGCCGTAGGCTATTTTAGGCACGATATGGCCTAAAAATCGTGCATATTCTAATTATAATGCTTATATCGTGCCTGTCTATTATGTGTGCCTTTTTTGAAATCGTGTCTATTATTATATCGTATCCTATTTCGTGCCGCTTTATATTTGTTGTCTGTTCCATAAGTTTTTGTTTTTCCTTTGAGTTTATCATTACATTTCTTCAATTTTTCAACAATTCATCTTGTTAAATTACAATTAATTATTGTTATAGGTCAGTCCACAGTGGAGGAGACCCTCATATCATCGAGAGAGGGCCCAAATCGCTGGTACGTTCGAATCAATATAATTCGGATAATCAAAGATGAGTTGCGGGAGATCGGTGGTGGTTTATATGGGCGCTTTAGGCGGTCGATTTTCGCCATTTTATGGATTTTTGGGTATGACGAGTTAGCTGTAATGCGACACTTCATGCATTGGTTGCGATGGAGGTACGTGTGTCGGATGCTCCGGAATCGGAGTGTTGGTTCCACGTCGGAGAGCAGACTATTAGATTCTCTCGATGTGATTTTGCTATGATATCCCAATTGTGGTTTTCAGGGTCCACATTTGACCCTAACGATGTTTTTGAGGTACCCGAGACTGGTATTTATCCGACGGTATTGGCTTCAGGGTGATCGTGTTACCGCCGTGCAGTTACGCGATTTATTTGCCGATGGCACCTTCCGTGACTCACCAGACGATGCCCTAAAGGTGGCGAAGGTGTTATTTGCCTTTTATATGGTATTGTGTTTCGATGGCCGACAGACCGCAGTGGACCGTTGGCAATGGTTTTTGATCGAGGACGATGAATAGTGGAAGGCTTTCCCTTGGGGGAAATACTCATTTCAGATATTCATTCATTATATTCGGCAGCTGCATGATGTTCTGCCACCTGACCAATATACTAAGGACGTTCCACCTCGATATCGCCCACCTAGTTATCATTTTTATGGTCCCACGTATGACTTGTTGGTACGTATATTTTTTTACTTTATTTATATTTGTACTTAGTTTTTAAATATTTAAAAAAATCTTATTTTGACACTTATCAATGTTCTAATAGATTTGGGCATTTGAGGCGATACCTCGCCTGGGTAATGCCTGGGCAACTCGAGTATCCGATACCCAGATGCCTAGGTGCCTCCGTTGGAGGTTTTCGAAGACCAGCGTTGACATGATTGATTTTTTCTTTGACACGGTAAGCATTAATATTGTTTACTTATTTAATTATTTAATTAATAAATTATTTTTTATTAATTTATTTATATATTTATTTACAGGCTTTAGTGTGTCATGAGATATTGGATCCGAGTGAGAAGGAGCTCCAGCAGATATATTTGGAGCGAGTCGATGATCCAGTTATTTTGTTAGGTCTCTCTCGGTTCATCCCGAAGGAGAACCGCTTTTTAGCGGTGGTCTTTGGGAGGGGCGGGCGGGGCGAGGTACGAGTACAGATTCGATAGCCCCAACCCCTATTGGCAGAGGCAGAGTGTCAGAGACGGTAGAGGCAGGGGCTACTGCTAGGGGCAGAGGCAGATGTAGGGGCAGGGGGAGAGGTAGAGCCGATTCAGAGGCCCCCACTACTACTCCTACGATTCAGAGGCTGGAGAAGCAGCGCAAGACAGACGGCCCATCATCCCATCGAGCTGATGATCCTTTAGAAAGGCCGGGATGATGATGATCAATCAAGGCATGACATGCACATGATGATCCATCAGTCCGTGGGGAGTATATGCGCGATGATCCATCAGTCAGTGGGCAGACAGATATGTTGGTGCTGATTAAGGGGGTTATACGGGAGGAGATTAGCCAGTTAGAGACATGCATAGAGGATCGGTTCTCTCGATTGGAGTCACAAGTCAATGAAGCTATTTCTCAGTTACAGATTCTCATCTCAGAGGAGGGTTCTCGCTTGGACAGACGCCTAGATCAGGAGATAGGTTGGGTTCCGACCTTATTCAAGAGGAGATTAGGCGTTTGTTCCCATACCTTGATCAGTATGATGACTTAGTGCATGGTAGTCACAGATATCCTAGCCAGTCATCTCAGCAGACGCCATCATCGATGCCGTATCAGACATCGACGATCACCCTCCGAGAGAGATGACTCATCTTCAGCCGATGTCGACTCCTCTTCCACCGGTGTCGACAACTATTCCGGCAGTTTCGACTACTATACCGGCGGTGTCGATTTCCCTTCCGTCGATGTGACTCATCTTTCGTTGGTGTCGACTACTCTTCCACCGGTGTTGACTCCTATTCCAGCGGTTTCGTCTTCTCTTTCGGCAGTGTCGACTACTCTTCCTCTTTCGGCAATGTCGACTCCTCCTCCGGCAGTGTCGACTTCTCTTCCGCCATTGCCGACTCCTATTCTGCCTGTGTTAGTACATTCACCGCGATCACGAGTGTCGGTCACGATTCCGAGGCCATTGGTCCCGAGCTCTCTCTTCGACACTCGTGGTCTTTGGTCCACGAGCACTCTCTCCGCCTACTCCCTTCATCTAGGCTCGGGATATTCAGCCATCGTGCCTCATTCGCAGCCCATTCAGGGATCCTAGTACTCGCAAGCCGGACCCGAGCGAGAGGGAGTATACGCGCTTCTTACACTCTACTGAAGAGTAAGTATTAAATATTTTTGTATTTGCCTTGTCGTCTTAGTATTAACATCTTATATTAGTGCAATGTCTTAATATTTGAGGATCCAATTGCAGGAGTAATGTGGGGCTATTGTACTGTGTTGAGCTATCATTTTTTAAGGAAATGGCGGATCCAGCTGTAGAGTTGGAGAATGATGTAAGTTTCTTAAATTTTTGTATCATTTAGTTAATGAATATTTTATTTATTTCATATTGATTAATATCGATTTCTTTCATTTATGTACAGCATATAAATGCATACCTGTCCATACTACACACCCGATCCTTTGGGATTGAACCTCATTCCAAGCAGTTGGGAACTTATAGGATTGTATCTACAAAATTTTCGGTTAGTTTATTTATTACGTGTCTCGCATTTTACTTTAAACTTAATAAATGATACTTATTAATTCATAAACATTTTCTATGTGTAGGACTCCATACATCTTATGTGGAATCGTATGCATGGTCGGGATCCTCTGGCATAGTATATGACCCGAAGACCATGGAGGAGATTCCTCCCGGATAGGAGCTGGATGAGTTGGTTAGGGTTGTCCAGCATGGATCTCCAGGATGGGGTAATCCTGGTGCGTGGAGTGACGTTGTGCAGGTACACTTGAATTTATTTTTTTGGCTAGTTTATTCATTTTTTTCATTAAAATTGTTTGATTAATTAATAATTTATTTTTTTTCCCCAGGTGTTCATGATCGTGAATTTATCGGGATATTTTGCCGTGTGCAGACTGGATCTCCTTAGAGCCAGAGTATATATGTACGACCATGTACGTGCCCGATACACACCTGATATTCTTGCAAAGAGGGAGGCCGGCACACGTCCACTCCGTCGCATGCTCCCATGTGTACTTATGCACGCTGGCTTCTACGACGACTTAGGTATCGAGCCCGTCCGCCGCGAGTGGGAGCTTGTCATTGCACCGGAGAAAGATTGTTATGTGCAGAACGGCAGCACCAGTTGTGGCGTATTTGCCATCTATTCCGTCGTCAGTTGCATCACAAAGAAGATTAATAAGAAGCAGGTGCAGGAGTCGATTCCCGAGCTAAGGAAGACAATGGCATGAAAGATTTACCAGTACAGTACAGATAATAGTACTTTCTAGTTGTAGTACATTTTTATTGTATTGTATAACTTGTAAATATTTTGAGTTATTTAAATATTCATTTTGCATGGTTTTATACATCCCGGACCGTATTATTTCAACAAATTATCTGGGATACGGTAATGGTCGGTCCGATAATAAAGCCCTAAAACCGTTTTTGCGGTTAAACCGGTCAATACCGTCAAATCGAAAGATACCGCCAAAACCGTTAAATACCGGTTTAACCGGTTTTGCTATTTTTTATTTTTTGTGTTTATACTTTTTTATAAAAATAAAATTTATAAACTTAATATGTAATATATTTATGTCATTATTTGAAATTTGAGCTAAATATATAGATATTTTCCTTTTAACTATACATATATACAACTTTTCCTTTTATATTAATGAATTAATCCATATTTTATATAATATAATACCAAATATAATTATTTTTTATTAAAACGGTAAAACCTAAAATTATTTCCAAATCGAAACGCTATAGGTTTAATCACCTATCTGATAAAACAATATCCTATTATTTCCAAATCAGAGGTTATACAATTGAAATTGGTAAAAAAAAATATAGAAATCTTGTACAAAACTAAGTAAAATGCGAGGTCACGATATTTGGTTAAATGGCACGAAAAAGATTTTATTGGGCACGATATATTGTGCCCAATATATATCGTGCCTTTATTGGGCACGATATCGTGCCTATATATATTGGGCACGATATATCGTGCCTGTATTCGGCACGATATACCGTGCCACAGCAAAGTAGCACGATATATCATGCCTATTGTGAAACCCTGTTTAAATGACTACTGACTTTCTGCTCTTAGTGTGTTTTTCTAACATAGTATTACAGTTGAAATAATTTTTGCCCAATTTTCATCATCCGGACTTCTTGGGCATCTTCTACATGTATGATCATATGCTCGGCATATTCCACATTTCTTCTTACTACACACTTGTCTTGAAGGACCCGACTGTGTCACTGAGGCACTTCCGGACTCATCAAGCGGCAAATACATAGTGCATTTGACGCAATTGTGGCCAGCACCCCCACACCTTGAATAAATTTGACTTTTACGTGAACGATTACTTGATGATTCAACAGCATAATAAACTCTACTTTGTCTAGGACGACCTGCTTGTCTCGGGTTATTTGGAGGGTTGCATACCAATTCTCGCACCTCTTGTGGTAGAACCCATTCACTCGGATCAGAAACTGGTAAAACTTCACCCGCCCATATTTGTTGAAGATTTTCATTTTTATAATAATGGGCAACAAATGAATAGATATTGAGGTTCACCTTTCTGCACAAATAAATAAACAATTATGTGAAAATATTGAACGAATTATGTTTAAAATATTGATATCAATTTAAAATTTATTTATACTTAATTGCTACAGATGCATGGGAGCAAGGCATCAACTCATATTCAAATTCTCGACAGTTGCACGTTCTTTGGGATAAGTTAACCAAATAGGTCTTTGCTCCATCTTTCACTTTGTACTTCACATTACTAAGACATTGTACATCCATTCTACGACCTATCTCAACTGCATCACTTTATCTTTTGGTTGCTTCAAGTGTTAACTCTTGATCTCTTTCATTAACAGCAGTGCGTCATTCATAAAACCACTTTTCAATAATAGTCCGAGCACACTCAAGCACAGAACAAACATGTAACTTTCTAGCCTATAATAACCGACTATTGAAGCTCTCAGCCGAGTTTGATGTCATGAACCCATAACGTCGGACAAGACACTTAACTCGAGATCATCTGTCTTCCCCTGCATGTTCTAACTTCTTAAATGCACCCGTATCACTAGCAACTTTTATGTTTTCAAAATACTTATCATAATCTTCATGGTAGTATGAATATGCTGCATGCCTAAACATTGCTACTATATGTTGACCGTATTGAGCCAAATTACTTTGCAAATGATAAGTGCAAAGCCCATGTGATGCTTCTGGGTATACTACTTTTATGGCATTACTGATACTCTTGTGTTGATGAGAAACAATCAGTAGATCACGAGGGCAATTATAAGCATCTCTAAACTGTCTCAAAAACCATGTCCAGGATTCGTCGTTTTCAACATCCCCAATTCCAACCGCAAGTGGGGAAGTCTGTTCATTACCATCCTTTATTATGACAATAAACAATATTCCCCGGTACTTGCCTTTAAGGTGTGTTCCATCAATCACAAAAACTGGTCGGGCATGGTTCTGGAATCCAGTGATTGATGCATGCAAAGCAAAAAATATACTTAAATTTATTAAAATTATCCGACTTCCATCTAGTTACCGATATGGGATTCGTTAAATTCAACATGTGTTAGTATGCCTAATTAGATTGAATGACTTGTTGCTATCTCCATATATAAACCCAAAAACATGATGCTTAGCACTCAACGCAACATTATAACTCATTTTAAGCTCATGTCGCGATTCCAACTCTGCTCAGAATCTTCCACTAGTAATCTAGATGCAAAATATGCACCTACTACGTTAGAATGCACCCGCCTAGATGCATTGTCATTCAAATTTAACCCACATCCATGGACGCATTCGAAAAGGGCATCGTTCATACTTGCATCTTGCATAATAACGAGTCTTATCCGAGCGTTCAACTCGATACTCGACTTGATTTTTAAGGTGATACATGCCTAGTGCCATCTCCAGTTCGGTTTTGCTCATGTATGTTGCTCCTTAGCGCAATGTCCCACCAGATGCTTCCAATCTAGCAGGTTCTTCAGGAGGAACTGAAACGTGCGAGAGTGCACCAAGAATCACCCAACTTCATCATGTGGGCACTATTATTTCGTCCATATTGTCTCTATGGATATCTGGATGTATGTTAGCACCTCGTTCTACTGGTGCATCTTGGTTTTGGTTTTCTGGAAATACTTCTCTTCGTCTACGTCTTCACTCACAAAATCCTCAAATTCAGCACGTTGCTGGTCATTTTCAAATTGATTATTAGCTTCAACATCAGTACCAACATCACCAGGAGTGTAGTTCTCACCAAAATCATCTGCATCATTATTACAATCAACATCACCAACACTGTAGTTTTCACCATAATCATTTTCATTATTATCACAACCAACATCAGCATCAGTATTATCACGATTAGCATCAGTATTATCACAACCCATATCAGGATAATAACCATCTTCATTGCTTGGCCTTATACTAGTTCCCGGACAATTGATATTTGGAACATAAACTATAGGTGAGAGTGGACGCGGATGATCAATAATTGAAACATTGTTCATAACTTCATATCCATAAAAGGTGCTCCACTAGGCCTTACTGCATGACTATATAGATTGATGTGCGGTACACCGTATTGTTGAAAACCAAGATGGTGCATGTAGTTAATTAGGCCCAATGACCGTTGAAAAATCATTCTGAGTAGCCATTTGTTGCATAAAACTTCCACCAACATCTTGTTGACATTCAACGTTCTCAACTCGATTATGCCCAAACTGACTTCCCAATACATTATGTGAACTAGTCTCACCCATCATTTTTCTTTTCAGTGTTACAAAAACAACTGGTAACTCGGTGTTCTCAAATGCACTTTCAATGTCATCGTCGTTTTTCAACTTTAACTTCTGAAGTTTGTTTCCATAAATATCTACAATAGCATGCATTGCACAATCGTATATGCCCCTATCAACTTCAAAAACACCATAAACCTCCTCCAATATTTCACCATAATTTATTTTGCTTGGTTTAATACGTACAACTTATTCTTCATTATTTTTATATTCTAAACCTTCCCAGTGACCCCCAAATCAAACAACAACATAGCCACATTTCATCTACAGACAGGAAATATAGAAAAAAAATTAAAGATATGCAAGCATAAAAAATGCACGAAATGAAAATTGAACTATAAAATTTGGCACGATTATTGGCACCATATATCGTGCCTAATTTTAACTGAGGCACGATATATCGTGCCTTATTTAAAATTGGGCACTAAAATGAGACACGATACATCGTGCCTAATTTTAAATGAGGCACAAAATATCATGCCTATATTGGGCACGATATATCGTGCCTATATTGGGCACGAGCACGATATCATGTATATCGTGCCTCAGTAAAAATTAGGCACGATATATCGTGCCCTATATTGGGCACGATATCGTGCTCGTGCCAAATATAGGCACGATATATCGTGCACAATGCATCTTAGATTTAGAAATTTCACAAGAAATTTCACATATCTTGTAAATATATTGGTCTTGAACAATTTAAACAAGGTTAAATAACTAAGAGGAGAAGCAACATTACCTTGTTAATCGAGTTTTTGGTGCGATTTTGGTTACGAAAGACCACAAAAAGAACTTCTTGATATTTTGTGAAGAAGAACAAAAAGAGAGAAAAAAAATAAAGAGAAAATGGGGAAGAATCGTATGTATGTATGTATTTAACATGAGAGAGAAATATAACTTACCTACTTTAAAGGCTTGCATTTAAAGGCTCAAGGGTATTGTGGTAAAAGAATCCCAAAAGTGGGTAGAAATAGGCCTTGTTTGTTTATGTTTCCAATGGCCTCTTTCCAGTTTCTAACTATACATAAAAGTGGAATCATGTTTGTTCATAAAATTTTCAATGGAAATCATCATTTTCATTTTCTATTTTTCACATAAAACAACACTTCAAACCTATAATTTCTATTCTCAAACTTATACACTACCCTACATCACTCATCATTACTTATCAATCACTATTTTCATATTTTAACCCAATTATATATGTGGGACCCACCATTATCAACTTTATCTACTTAAAATATTACTATTTTTAAATTATAATTATCTAATGGGACCAACCAACTATAATCTTACAAATATAATATTATATATTCAAATTAAAATATTGAAGTTTGGACCCCACCACTACCAACTTTTCAATTATTATATACAAAAATAATATTTCAAAATATGTTTGGAAAACACATTTCAAGTTCATTCATCCAAACACAATCCCAATTTCACAAAAACCATAAATTCTCAAAATTCTTTTCCAACTCAAATTGGACCATGGAAACATAAAAAAGTGATGTTTTTAGCCTTTTTATTTATGTTTCCATGGATTTTAGTTTGAAAATTGAATTTTGAGAATTTTTTGGTTTTAAAAAATAAAATTGAAAATATGTTTGGATGATGAATGAAAATGAGTTTTATATAGATTTAGAAATGAGATTGTGTTTGGTTAAAAGTATTCTTTTATGTATATAATAATTTGAAAAGTTGATAGTGGTTGAATATTTTAATTGAATATATAATATTATATTTTTGAGATTGTAGGCTAGTGGGTCCATTAGTTGTAAATAATTAAAAATAATAATATTTTAGGTTGATAGAGTTGGTAATAGTGGGTCCCATATGTATAATTGGATGAAAAGATGGGAATAGTGTATAGGGTTGAGAATTGAAATTATAGGTTTGAGATGTAGTTTTATGTGAAAAATGGAATGTGAAAAATGATTTCCATTGGAAATTTATAAACAAACATGATTCCAGTTTTATGAATAGTTGAAAATTGGAAATAGGTTGTTGGAAACATAAACAAACTAGACATATTTTGTATCCTACATGTCAAAAAAATCTCTCTCCTATCCCAAGTGAGTAAATCCCATCATTTGCTCCTATTATATATGTAAAATTCATCTGATATATTGAAACACCATAGAAAATAAATGAACTGTTGATTAATAGTTGCTTTACATCTTGTTCTTGCTAATTGTTCCTTTTTCTAATGCGTCATATGATGTATTGAAAGTTGAAATGCCATAGAAAATAAAAATTAACATTAAAAACAAAACTGGATTGTTGATTAGTTGCTTTATATTTTGCTCTTGCTAATTGCTCCTTTTTTCTAATACGACTCGAATACACCCATGTTATTTCACTTTTATATTCGTGAAATAGTTAATTAGTTATGCTAGATTCAATATTGTTTTTTTTCCATACCTGTAGGAGATATATATAGGGTTGTATTTTCCGGACACAACCTATAGAAACAAACATGATTTTTGGCTCGAGAGACATGTTCTACGGCCAAAACTCATATCGTCAAAATCGAATTTCCAACATATATATTATATATAGGTATAATTTCAATAAGACCCCTAAGGTTTGGGCTACTTCCAAAAAAAAGGAGGTTTTTAAAATTACAAAAAAACCCTTTAGATTTGGTTGTGTCTTAAATTTAAAGGGGTAACTGTAATATAATATTTTGATAAATTCAAGAGGAGCTTCTGAAATGTTTTTCATATGAAAGGATAAAATGTATGATGGATCAAACCTAAAGGGTTTTTATTAATTTCCAAAAATCTCTATTTTTTTGTAATTAGCCCGAACCTCAGTATTTTTTTTTTTTGCAATTATCCCTTATATTTTTTTTAATAAGTTGGGAGTACTGGTTGGAGGGGAGGGGATAAATTTTAAATAAACTGAAAGATAACGGGTTCAAACCCCGGTCAATACCCTTACAAAAGGTGAGCGATACTGCTTAAGCTACAAGCTAGTGGTGTAATTATCCCTTATATGTATATTAGTGAATTCAAAAGTTTCCAAGTAAGAAATGTTAATAATCGCAATCTCAAAAAGGCATGCTTTAATTCAAGAAATTCATAAAAGCATGTTTCAACAAATCTACCATGATAATCCGAAAAAAGAAGAGATTAATATGAATTGTAAAAGTGTACCTGAATCCATTAGGACTTGAGAAATCTTGATTTAGTTTTGGTCTTCCCAGCATTTGCGGTTCTTCTTTCTCTTTTATGTATTACGTTCGTAAGGGAGACAGACATTTTATGGCTTTTAAGAACCATCGCCTGAGGACAATAACCGATTTGTTTAAGTATCCCATTTATTTTCTATTTGGTGCCTCAACAAATAGAAAATCTCCTAATAATATTTACAAATTTAATCCCATGACAATTTGATACCCTTTTAATCCAAAATTAAAACCTTATTAGATTATTTTAATTGGATTAAACTGTAAGACAACTATGCACATTTGATTAACATATGTAAGTCAAAATTAAATAATTCCAACAAAAAATCTATATGTTCGTTGTGGAAACTAGTCATCAAATTTCAAAAACCCACTGTTTTCCCTATTTTTCACATTTAAAATGTCAAGAGTTATAGAAAAGCAATCTACACTTAGGGCCCATTTGGATGAAGGGGTTTGAAATTACAAGGGATTTCAAATGAATGGATTTCAAACTCCTTGGATTTTAAATCCACCTATCGTTTGGATGATGTGGATTTGTGTAGGGATTTCAAATCCATTGTAAATTTTAATAAAAAAAAATATAAAAGTTCTACTCATTTTCTTAATTGGCATTTAATAAATAAAAATAAAAGATATAATCTTATTATTTTATTAATAATTATAATTTTATACACGAATAAAAATACGAAATATATATTTTTTATTATTTGTGAATATGTGTGTGTGAAGAGAGTGCGATGTGAATAAGTGAGAGAGAGTATGCGTGAGTGTGTGTAGTGTGTATAAGTGTATGCAATGTGTGTAAATATGTGTAGTGTGTGTGTGTAAATATGTGTAAATATGTGCAGTGTGTGTAGCATTTGTAAATGTGTGTAAGTGTGTGTAAATTGCAAGTAAGCATAAAGGGAAAAAAGAACGGATTTCAAATGACTAGGTTTTGGGATGGATTTGAAATCCTTTTAAAATGAATTAAAATTAAAGATGGATTTGAAATCCATTGATTTGGATTTATATTCCAAACAAGAGTGTGAATTTAGCTAAGGATTTCAAATCCCTCATCCCAAATCCCCCCATCCAAATGCATCCTTAAATTTTGGATGATGGATTTGAAAATCTCAATTAAAGATTTTTAATTAAAAATTAAAGATGGATTGTTTATGAAATGGTCCATTGATTTGGATTTTGATATTCCAAAATGAATTGAAATGTGTTTTATGTAGGATTGGAAATGAGATTTAGCTTGAGGTTTTGAAATATTATTTTATGTATATAATAATCAAAAGTTGGTAGTGGTGGGGTCAAAATATTTTAATTTGAATATATAATATTATATTTGTAAGATTATAGTTGGTGGGTCCCATTAGAAATTTAAAAATAGTAAATTTTAAGTATATAAAGTTGATAATGGTGGGTCCCATATATATTGGAAAATGGAGATAAGTAATGATGAGTGATGACGCGCTCTCAAATCTCAATTGCATAAGATTTTTAGACTAACAATATTATATATAATTACTGAACTTAAGATTCTCTCTCTTAAAATCATTGTTTTGCTATTTTTGATATAGATAAATCTCAAGGTATTCATTTTCTCGATACAAACAAGGCCTGATTTACATAAAATACATTTTTTGCTATTTTTGGATGGAAAATTTGACCTATTCATTTCAAATCCATAATAAAAATCCATTGAGGTTGTTTGGATTGAGTCATTTTATAATGAATTTCAAATCCTTGGAAGCTATTTTTGGAGTCATTTTGGAGGATTTCAAATCCTTCTTATTTGGAGTCATTTGAAATCCTTCCCTAAATCCTCTCCCCAAATTCAAATCCTCCATGCAAATGCAATCTTACATACTTTATTTATGAATATGTATTTAGAAGTCTAGAATTGTCAAAATGAGTCAATTGATAAACCAGGTCTAAAAAGGCTGGCCATTGGCAGGCAGCGGGTCTGACCCATTTTAACAATTTTAATAAGAACAGCTGAACTTGTAATCTATCAGAAATTAATGGAAACTCAAAACCAAGATTGGTGTCCCATCACTGACCAATTATAGTTTTAAATTTTATTAATTAACATAAATTGAGTTTGTTACTTTGCTGCCCACGTTCTTACTGTGTTTTCTAAGAATAATATTGCAATATCTGTAATTTGCCACAGTGATTGACAACACAAAACCCACACTGATGAAGCAAACTTAAAGTTAGCGCCTATTTTGCAATGTAAATTTTCGCCATGGTAATAAAATACTAAGAATTATTTACTAGCTACAATTTTCTTCATTCACCGACACTATTTGTGGATTGCTTAACATTTTAAATTTGATGATATTATTTAAAATAATTACATGTATTACTCAGAGTCAAGGTATCAGTGTACTAATACAATTCTATAGTTGAGTTAACTCCAAACAAGGGTAGTTAGACCTTGCAATTAGGTTGTCCGACCCGAAATTCATTTGGGCTAATATTTTCGGGCCCATGTAGAATATTTAGCTTCGGCTAGCCGGGCCAAATAGATCTGGTCCTTTTTTAGTGTCCAAATTAGGGCCCAGTTTGACCTTATTATCGGTCGGACCATACTGGCTTACTAGACTGGCCCAAATTGCTAGCTCTAAAGGTATTAGAAGAACTAGTCTTTAACACAACATACAAGGTTAGAAGGACCTTGAGATTGTCCGAGGAAGCCCCTCAGGTTCTTAAGTCAGTATATCTCTAGAGAATAATCTCAAAGCTAAGGAACTATTATAGCGATTGAATTCAGATTAACTTACATATGAATATGGAAGGATTATCTATATCTGACTATGCACATCATGATATTGGTGTAGTGGGTGGAGCGTCGTGAGCTATAGCGTATAAGCAATTACATGGATCTCATGGGCTGCTAAATAGTGTTTTGACCCAACTACAATATTATAATATTGGGCCATTAAATAATTACTTTTTGGAATAAATAATACAATAAATAAGAAATAGTGAAATGTCAATTTAACCCCATCAATAGTATAAGTTTTAGTACAAATTATGGATCTTTAAGGAATAGCTTGCTTTTGAGTGAAGACCAGAAATAGAAAAGTTTAATTATGAATTTGTTTTAGTACATATTCTAGGAATGGTCAGGTCGGATGGTGAGAATCGAAACTCAAATCTCTTATTGGAGATTAGAAAGTCTTAACTACTTGACCATTATCCTATTACCAAGTTTTATTGTGAATCTTAAGAGATTATTTTATTCTAAACAAAATATTCCATGGCCCAAGCAACTTGTTCAACGTATAATCATTAATTAAATATTTGATTATGAATCTTCTCACAATCGTACCGTTTGAAATCAGTTTCTGTTATTCAAAATTTAAAATTTCAAATTGATTGTGAAAAAAAAAAGTAAAAAAAAAAGAAACAGCTTCCAATGCTTGCTAAGTCAAAAGTAAAATCAGAAAATCTATTAATATTGTAAGTTGTAACATGTTAGGTAACAGCATTAGGTTGACTTGGGTCTCGAGATTTCTTTATTTCTTGTCCTTACATTTACATACCTGATATATAAATTAGTAAAGCTGGTGAAGATTTGGATCTATATGTTATCTCAGCAAAAAGATCCATAATCTAGGAAACACATACACTTTTCTAAGGATACCTTACACGTACCGAATACATATTCGATATGATACTTTATCCGATACTTCATTAATACTCCATGGATATTACACGTGAAAATAAATGGAATTTATTCTATTGTTCAATTTTCAACATTTTTTTGTGTGTATATGTGAGTTATCACATTTCATATTTGAGTACTTATGAAATTTTGTTTTTCTATACTTGAAACATTATTTTTCTAATTATGCTTAGTACGTCTGTATTTTCAATAATATAAAAATATATAATTTAATATGTATATATACCGTACTCGTATTCTTAAAATTTCAAAATACATCGTATTCATGTATCTGTGTCGATCGTATATGTGTCTCGTATATGTATCAGTGCTTCATAGTCCCTAATTAATTCAAAAATGACACTTGTAAATTAAATCATTAATTATTGGTGTATTAATTAAATAATTTATTCTTTTTTATGTATTTTATTAGTTATTCTTCGGTATATATCTAAAATTGCACATGCATGTGATCATGGAGCCACGATAGGGATGACAATTCAACCCGCCCCAATCAAGACTCACTTTGTTTGGGCCGCTCCGTAATTTGGGGCGGGATGGGTCTGGGTATCACCTCCGCCCCATTAGTACCCGCACCACTCCGCCCCGTGCAGTTTTTATTTTTTTAATATATTTAATATATATTTTACTTGTATATTATATAAGATAATATAATATTATGTACTTAATATTATATTTAACATATATAATGACGAATTTTATAAATAATATGCATTTATAATACAAAATATAAAATTAAAAAATTATTAATAATATAAAACATAAGATAAAAATATAAAATAATAAAACTATTTTCAACACGGGTCAACTTACTCTGTCCCGCTCCATAGAGGAGAGTGGATGGGTTTGAGTATTGAGATACCCCACTCTGCCCCGCATTATTGCCATCCTAAGCCGGGAGCAATAGCAGGGTCATTGGGTCAATATAAATCTCATAGAGCTAGGCACTGTTTACTAATAGTGACCTAAGCACGAAACATTAATGTTGACGTATATAGAAAACTATAAATTAATTAGGTAGACGACCATAAATAAAATTTATAATATTTCCCTTTTCCAAGATCATACATATGTATGAAAAAAAGAGAGCATATTTTCTAATCAAGGTAATCACTTTTATATTAACAAATTCAAGAGAATATTTCTCCAATCAGCTTTATATTCTTTTAATCTATATACATATATATATGCATGTATATTGTTGACGTGCGCTTTGATCAACAAGCAAAATATAAGGGGTTTTAATACGTGGAAATGGAAATAAGTTCTAAAACAGGGCTAATTCTAGCTTTTTATATAAAATGCCGAGCAGGAAATCTCTGGTCGGTTTGGCTTTTACAGCTGGACTTTTACAAGTGTTTTCCTCTATTATATCTCCTGTCTTTTTCCTCATAAATGAGGCCTATTTATACCCATCTTATTAGTGGTTTTTAATTATCATTATTACACTTAATACTAAAATAATTACAAAGGGACACATGCCCTTCCTTTAACATGCATGCTAGCCAAATATTTGCCACTTGTTGACTCATCTTGTTATTATGCTGACAAGTGGCATTTTATTGTGCTAATGGGGCACTTAACTTTCCTTAGCCGGATGGTTATCCTTTAAATTTCCCGCCATCATTGATCTTGGAGCGAGTTGAGCCCAGCTCATGCCACGTCATCAATTTGGATGCTGACGTCACCAGCTCGGTCTGTGCTGTCCCGCGGGTCCCACATACGCATGGGCTGAATGGCCACGTGGACTAATTTATTTCCAGCTCGGCTCGGGTGTCATCAAGGGCCCCCAAGTTTAATTCCGAGGAGAGAATTTCTGGAATCGGATTTAAAATTTAATGTTAATCATGAATCTTTAATAGAGGCGAAGAAACCTTAAAAGTCACTCATCCCTGACAGCTGTCGCCTAGCAATTAATGCCTGAAACGGCACATTAATTCAGGTGTCATAATGATGGACACGTGGCGTCTTTTGGTTGGACCAAACCTGCGCAGGGAACAAAGAGATGGGACAGCCCTGCAGCGGAACGTGGGGACGCGACGTTTCTGACGGTTTTTGAACTTGAAAAGACACGCCTTTTGAGTTGGTGTTCCGTTTTTCGAGGGGATTTAACCTATAAATACCCCTTTTGCCTTTCACTTTACACTTTTTCATTCACAGTCTTCCGAGCAATACTCTCTGAGAGCGAGCAGAAATTCCAGGTCGGTCTTTAGAGTTCAGAGATCCCAGAGTCACTTAGGTATTCTTCTCAAACAATGTCTTTTTCTGATAATAGTCAAAACTGCAACCATAGCGTTGAGGTTGAAATTGAAGATCCGCCTTCTGACTCCTCTATTTCTCCTTCTCCAGCTAGAGGAATTCCACCAAACAGTCCCAATGTAGCCGAGCTTTCAAGTTCGAATCACACGCCTCCTTTCGAGACTCCACTTGAGCAGACACACGCTATCTTTGAACCCGTTCCGATTACCATCTACCGTGAGGGCATTATTCACAAGCCAAGGCTAGTTCGAGAAGAGTCCGGCGAAGGAGCAGTAAACTCCGATCCCTTAGATGACCAGCAGGAGGAGGAAGAGATGGATCCTCGAAGGCAATAACAGGATGGCGACAGAGTCGCTGAGGATGCTGGGGCTGCAAGGCCCGTAGGGCAGGAGGGCCATAAGCTTGGGGATGTTAGGCGCGGAGGAGGACCCCACCTATGCGTAGAAGATGGGTGGGGGCCCTCCGACTAGAATGACCAGCTCAGTATGATGATGATGCAGGAGCTGGAGGCCCTTCGCCAGACACATATGATTCCGGCCGATGTCTATTTCTGGTTGTCGGATCATGCGGAGCGCCCTGAGCATCCGCCGGAGGGGTGTATGGTTGTATATGTTGCCAGTCTTCTATACGGGCTGCGGTTTCCCTTGCCACTGCCAATCACAAGGTGGTTTCACAAATGGGACCTCCCGCTATCCCAGGTGCACCCATTGACATGGGGTCGGATTATTGGATTGCTGGTCCTGTTCCAGCAAGAATGGTATGCTCGCCCTTGATTTGCCGAGCTGAATGAGTTGTTTGTCTGGAAGGCGATCCCTTTGAGCCGAGGCCAGCCTTCAGGCTGGTATTATGTGCAAACCAAGCCCGGATTCCCAGACGGGCTGGTTGAAGGCCTTCCACAGTCCCTGAAGGAGTGGAAGGATAAATGGTTCTGGGTGAGTGGCGAGTGGCAGACTCGCGTAGGGGCGGAGGGGTTAATCCTTCCCCCCCCCTCAAATTTTAGATACAATTTTCGTAAGTGCATATCTTTTTTTTCATTTCTCACTTCTTTTTTTAAGGAACGGGCTGATTCTGCCTTTTTTTCTTCTTTCCTATGAAATCTCCCCTCTACCCGGGGTCTTTCGGAAGCTTTTGTCCGCCGGCTTGAAAACATCCAACCCATAGACCGGAGGGACATTAGGATTCAAGTCTTGGCCACAGAGGCCAGACTGGCTGAGGCCGGCCTGCGGCCAGCATTGCCCGCCGATCTTGGGGCTGGAGAGGTGGCCGAGGAAGAGGCGGCAGTGGTGGAAGGAGTGGAGGCTCAAGAGGAGCCCGCCGAGGGCTGAAAAGGAGCAGACTCTTGAGCTGGGATGGCGGCCCGCGCAAACAGAGCAGGCTAGGCCGTCCCTGGCAATGGCTAGTCCTTAGGGGCAAGTGCCCTTGTCCGCTGAACAGGTGAGGACCGCTGAGCAGCCGGGGGCGACTGGGGCCCAAGGTATGTGTTTGCTTGCAACTTTCGTTAACTTTTCTTTTCTTTAATCCTTCCTTCTGATCTTTACTTAATCAATCTTTTTGTAGGGAGCGGTGTGGACGTCTTTGCCCGCCTCTGCCGTGTAAGGGATACGGCCGCTCGTGGGACCAGAACGGCCACGGGCCAGCCTGCTGATGCCGAGGCAGCTCGAAGGGAGGAGATCCATGCCGGCAAGTGTCCCGCCGATGGAGTTCCAGATGTGGAGAGGCCCCCACTCCGCAGGAGAAGAGGGGGTATAGTGATCGAGGAGCCTAGGCAGACAAATAGGGCGACAGGCAGACCTGCCGCCAACCACCTATACAAGTTCCGACAGACGGAGTTCCGAGAACCTTTTCTGACGACCTTGGTCGGGAGGGTCATTTTATCCCCCAAGCCAGGAAAGGGAGGAGGCGTGCGAAAGGATGGCGGATCGCGACCTCGGTGGTTCGTGGAATTTGCTAAGTGTTCCACGCCCACAGATGAGCAGGTAAAGAATTTGTCGGAGGCTGGGCGAGCTGCCAGGGATGTGCCGGCACGGCCTGGACTACAAGTAGCGATCAATTCTGCCTGGAGACCGGCTGGGAGGAGAAGGCCCAATATGTCATGGGGTTATCCGGTCGCAACACCGGGATCCTTTGGCATATGATCGGAGGGGTGCAAGACCTGGAGAGGCGTCATCGGGACCTGCAGGACGCTCACGCTACCCTCTAGGGGATTCAGGAGTCCCTAAAAACCCAGGGGGATGAGGCCGTGGCCAGGGCCAATGCTGAGAGAGAGGCTGCCGTAAAGGCCAGGCCGAGGACCACGCCCGTAAAGGGCCAAGAGCTCCGGTTGAAGTTGCGAGTTAAAGAAGACGTTGGCCGCCCATGTCTTTGCCGGAAGCTAGAAAGGCGTGAAGTCGAGGTGCGCAGGGAGGTAGGAGAGGCCTCCCAGAAACAGGTTGAAGAAGCTCGGTTAAGGCCATCCGGGCTTATAAAGATTTCGAGAGAGTGCGCCTTCATGCCGACCAGGCACGCCACCAAAGATCGGGAGATCCTACAGACCTTAAGGTCAAGCTGGGCGTGGTGAGCTCGAGGCTGAGCTTGTCCAATTGGACACTGATCTAGATGCCATCCGTCCCCGATTTCTCGAGACCACCGGCACCCGGGATGCTCCCCCTCCAGAACAAGAAGTGGCTTCCAGTGAGCCCGTCGAAATACCCCCTCCTACTAGGGGCCTGACCCCTTTATCTTTTGAAGTTTTTGTTTTCGTTCTTTGTATTTCCCTTTTTCATAGGCTAGACGACCTTGTGCCTTTTGATGTAATGGGCTACGGCTCCCAATGTAAATATTTTACTAGTAAATGAAATTTCTTTTGGTCACTCATGCATCCATCTGCATTTTTAAATTTCCATTAAGTATTGTGCTCGCTCCTCTTTTCTGTTGTGTTTTTGCTCTGTCCGCAGGTTCCTCTCATTTTTTCCAGGTATGGGGCTCGGCCCTTTAATGTTTTGAATAGCGGGCTATAACTGCATGGTTTTATTTATCAAGTTTTGGGCTCGAAACTTAGGCCGAGTCTTTGTTTTGGGTAGGCTCGCCTCTTGGTCGAGCTCCCTTTTATTTAAACGTGCACGGGACTTACCCGACACGAGCAGTCGGCGCTCGGATCTAGGTCGAGGTGATCGAAGCGGCGCTCGGATCTTGTCCGAGGCGAATGAAGCACTCGGCACTTGGCCGAGGCGGATAAGGAATTGCCCTCTTTGGGAGAGCTCACAGAATATCAGATGAAAGGATAAGTCCTTAGAATTGTTTCCGAGCCATGAATCTCGAACTTTATTGATAGTACTTCTTAAGGTACGATACATTCCACGGGTGTGTAAAATTCTCCCTGCTTAAATACTCGAGCTCGTATGCCCCATTTGACATGATTTTACTGACTCGGAATGGTCCTTCCCAGGTCGGCTTTAGCGGGCTGGGCTCGATCCCAGTCACCCTTTTTAGAACGAGGTCACCGACTAGAAACCTTCTCTCTTTCACTCTTGAATTGTAGTACCTTTCATTCCTTTGTTTGTATACAACGTTTCTCATCTCAGCACTACACCTCTTCTCTTCCAGCAGATCCAGCTTGGCTCGGAGCGCGGCCTCATTACTTTCTTCGAAAAAGTTTGCAACCCTAAAAGTAGGGGCTCCAATTTCAACAGGGATGACGGCCTCGGCTCCATAGGCCAGGTAAAAAGGCGTCTCCCCGTGGCTACTCGATGCGTCGTTCTATACGACCATAATACACCGGGCAACTCCTCGGGCCAATTCCCTTTAGATTCTTCAAGTCTTGCTTTCAGAGTATACTTGAGTATCTTGTTTACTGCCTCAACCTGCCCGTTGGACTGTGGGTGATACGGTGTCGAGAAATGATTTTTAATTTGAAAGCCTTTCGAAACCTCCGGTTATCGAACTATTTTCCATTATCTGTAACAATCGAGTATGGTATCCCAAATCTACAGATGATGGACTTTCACACAAAATTGACAATTCTTTCTTCATCTACTTTCGCAAGAGGTTCCGCCTCGGCCCATTTTGTGAAATAATCCACCGCCACAATGGCATATCTCACGCCCCCTTTGCCAGTGGGGAGTGGTCCAATGAGGTCCATTCCCCATTTGGCAAATGACCATGGATTGAATATGGAAGTAAGTTGTTCAGGGTGGTACCTGATCTGTGGTGTAAATCTTTGACATCTTTCACATTTTTTAACGAGCGAGATAGCATCCTTTTTTAAGGATGGCCATTAATACCCTTGTCGTATCAACTTATAAGCCAACGTTTGGCTACCGGCATGGTTTCCACATATGCCTTCATGTACTTCTCGGAGAGCATAATCCGTATCTATTTCTGATAGGCATCGAAGGAAGCGGGACAAAATATCCGCATTTGTACAGAACGCTGTCCACCAGTGTAAACTGAGCGGCCTGAGTTCGCAACGTTCTGGCCTCGGTCTTATCTTCTGGATGAACTCCGTTCTCTAAGTACTGGATGACTGGGGTCATCCAGGTTAGCTCGGTTGCTTCTTTGCATGTATCTTCTGTGTATTAAGCGATGGAGCGGACAATTGAGTAATAGTAACATCTGCGATCGCGTCAGTTCCCGGGTTGGACGCTAACCGTGCCATGGCATCTGCCTGCATGTTATCAGTTCTAGGGATGTGCAAGACTTCTTCTTTAAAATGTGAGAGTTTCTTCTTAACCAGATCCAAGTATCGTGCAATTTTCTGTTCCTTGGCTTCATATTCGCCATTTATTTGATGGACCACTAGTTGTGAATCACTGTGCACCAGCAGTCTCTTCAGGCCCATCGACGCTGCCATTTCCAGTCCAGCCAAGAGTGCCTCATACTCGGCTTCGTTGTTAGTCGCTGGAAATTGAAACCGCACGGCCGAGCAGTAGCACTTAAGTTTTGTATCGACTATCACGATCTCGCCCCTACTCGGCCTACGGTGGAAGAGCCATCGACGAACAACTTCCATTCTTGGTCCTCGATCACCTCTACCGGATCAAGGAGTAAATTCGCCACAAAATCGGCTAGCGCTTGTCCGTTGGTCACGGTCCGCGGTTTGTACGAGATGTCAAATTGACTAAGCTCGATGGCCCACTTGATCATCCGACCCGAAGTGTTTGGTCGGTGTAGAACCTGTTTCAGTGGATAATTTGTCAATATTGCGATCTTATGCTCCATGAAATACAGATGGAGTTTCCGAGCTGAGATAACTAACGAATACACCAGCTTCTCCATGGGCGGATACCAGAGCTCGGCATCGTGCAACGCCTGGCTTGTGTAATAGATCGGGTGTTGGAGGGAGTTGTCCAATCTGATAAGTACCGAGCTGACTGCGTACTCGGAGACCGCAAGGTATAAATATAAGTTCTCCCCCCGGCTCGGTTTTTGTAGCACGGGGATTGAGGCTAAGTGTTGTTTGAGCGACTCGGCGCGGCTTGTGTCCATTCAAAGTTCTTATTTTTCTTTATTTTTTGAAGGACTTTGAACTTTGAAATGAACCGGTTTAGGGCGACTAGTCGGCCCGTTAAACTTTGCACTTTTTTAATCGAATTGGAGGGTTCGAGATTGATTATGGCTTTGATTTTATCCGGCTTCAATTCCCCTTTGACTAACCATATAACCCAGAAATTTACACGAGCCGACCCCAAATGTGCATTTTTTCGGATTTAACATCATCTTGTACTCGCACAAAATTGCAAACATTTTATTAAGATCAGCAAGCTGATCAGATATGTACAAGGATTTCACCAATATGTCATCTACATAGACTTCCATGGTATGACCTATCAACTCCTCAAACATTTTATTGACTAACCTTTGACAGTCGCCCCGACGTTCTTTAGCCCAAATGGCATCATTTTGTAACAGTACACTCCACGAGCCGAGAAGAACGAGGTATTCTCCTCATCATCTGGATGCATCCGTATTTGATTGTAGCCTGAGTATGCATCCATGAAACTCATGAGCTCATGACCGGCCGTGGCATCCACCATATAGTCCATGTTGGGCAAGGGATAGCTATCCTTTGGGCACGCTTTGTTGAGGTCGGTGAAATCGACACACAGGCGCCATAATCCATTACTCTTCTTTACCAACACAGGGTTAGCCACCCAGCGAGGGTAAAGAGCCTCCCTGATAAACTGATTATCTAGAAACTTACTGACCTCAGTCTCCAGGGCAGCCTGCCTGTCGGGGCCGAGCTTACGTCATTTTTGGATCACCGGATGGAATGTAAGGTCTATATTGAGACGATGGCACGCGTGATTGGGATCAATTCCTGGCATATCAGAGTGCGTCCATGCAAGGGTTGTTTTCTGGAATGACAATTTCATCCTACTTGGGCGCGTCTTTCTCCCCAGAGTCGTCTTCCGCCATCATGCTAGACTCTCATCTCTCTACAACATTGATCTCGGTGGGTCAGAGCTTGAGAGAGCACTCCCGCGACTCCATCTGATTCCGTTTGTGGATGGCTTCTCCATTCGAGGTCGGGAACTTCACACAAAAGTGATATATGGAAACGGCGACTTTCAAATGGTATAGTAGCGACCTTCCAATGATTGCATTGTACTCGGAGTCGACATTAATAATTTTGAACGTGGTAATAATAGTCCGCTTGTGTATTCCCTGTCCCATCTGGATGGGCAGGTCGACCTCCCCGAGCGGGATGATTCTCCCTCCTCCAAAACCCAAAATACTGTCATTACATGGATGAATATAGTTGTGATCCACGTTCAGCCTTCTACAAGCCCGGATGTAAATGACAGATGAGTAGCTTCCTGAATCAATGAGAATTATGTGCACTGAAATGCCAAAAATGGGTGTCGTGATGACCAGGGGGTCAGAATGAGGGTGGACCACCTGGTCGGCATCCATGTCCGAGAAGACAAAGTGACCCATCGGTTGGCCTTCTCTGATTTCTGCCACCCGTACCTGTCTTTCTGCGTGGGCGGCTTGCCTAACATCAGCGTTTCTCTTTCGGTTAGAGCGGCTATCCTCGGCCGCATTGGTGTTTATTCTGTTAACACTGGACATCATCAAAATTTTCCTTCCTTGATTCTCGTTTGGTGGCAACGGCAGGCGAGCCGGATTTGGCAGTCGCTCCGGATTTACACCGGAGCGAGTGCAGGTGGTGGTAGTAACTCGTGGACGTACCTCTTTAGGCCGCCCCTCTGCACAATGCGCATTATTTCTCTGATGAGGTCTCGGCACTCATCCGTCTCATGGCCTATCGACTTGTGATAGGCACAATATCTTCGAGCATCTAACTTTGCAGGCTCCAGCCTTAAAGGCCGGGCCGGTGGTAACAAATTAAGACCCTGTATCTCATTCCATATCGCTGAAAGAGTGTGGGTCAGAGCACTCCTTAGCGCAGCAACCTCGGCTCGCACCTCCTAGCGCGCCTTATACCCCGTGGTCGGGTTTTCTGAAAAAGGCCTGAACCCCAACCCCGATCCTGAAGCAGATTCCTTTTTTACCGTCCTTCCTCGCACTCCCGGTCTTCTGCTTGGGATGTTGACTGGCCATCGCTTCTTCGGCGCAGATGTGGCGCTCCGCGCGAATAAGAAATTCCTGATACGAGGTCGCCCCCGACTCTTGGATAGAATAATTGAACCATGTCTCGGGAGCGAGCCCAACCGTGGCCGTGATCAGAATGGCATCATCCGAGACCGGCTCCATTTCTCGGACCTGCTTATTAAACTGGGCTATATAACCTTTTAAAGGTTCATCCTTCCCCTATTTGATATTTACAATGGAATCTTTTGGCGCGGCTCGGATTTTGGACGTCAAAAAGTGTGTTGTAAATGCGGGCGCCAGGTCGCCCCAAGACTGGATGGACCCTTGCGGCAGGGTCCGAAACCAACAGTGGGCTCGATCGCCCAGCGTCAACGGAAACGCCCTGCAAAAGATTGCGTCACTTGGACTGTAAAGCTCCATCCACGCTAAATATTTGTGGATGTGGGTCGTCGGGTCGGTTTCTCCGTTGTACAGACCAACCTGTGGAATTTTGAGCTTTGGCGGTAAAGGAGTTGACAGAATACTGGGAGCAAATGGTGACACAACAGAGGGTCGGCTCGTCACAAGGTGCGGCCCTAGATACTAGGTGCCATCGGGATTTTCCTCCAACTCATTCAGACGACGGCGAAGACGCAGGATCTCAGCCTTTCGCTCGTCTAACGGGCTAAGACCGTGAGTTTGATTGGCCCTAGCTGGCTCTCTTCCCTTCGGGAACCAGAATCTAGAATTTATCGACCGAGTGGGACGGACTGGGTCGAGCCCCAACTGCCCCGCAAACACAGAACGGGCGCGGCGATGACGTGAGGGCTCCGGAAGTAACTCTGCCACCCGACTTTGCTCTTCAACATCATCGTGTGGTCGTCTTCTGTCACGGCGACCACGTTGTTCATTGCGGGAACTAGCCTCCTGGCCTTCATCGCGGGGAGGCGCGGGGCCTTGAGGATTAATATTAATATTTAACAGGGGGTTTGGTTGGTGGGTATTTACAGGAGGTGGAGGTTGTATCTGTGAAGGGGCACTGACAAGTGTCTGTGAGATGAGGTGATTCATTTGTTGAACAAAGGTAGGATTTGCAATGAGTTGAGCAAAAGAAAGCAAGGCCGCGCTCCCTGCTTTGGTCAGGGGCACGTTCTGGCCATTGGTATTTTGGCCAGTTTGGTTATTTACGGGTCGGTCTTCGGTGGCACGAACATTTCGAGACAGCTGACTCATTTTTTTTTCTTTTTGTCTCTTCAAGAGAAATAATACTAGATTTACCTGAATTCACGTGACTTGATTAGCTGGGAATTCGGACTGGACCTAGACGGGCCCCCCTTCCTCTAGCGCCAATTTGTTGACGTGCGTTTTGGTCAACAAGCAAAATATAAGGGGTTTCAATATGTGGAAATGGAAATAAGTTCTAAACAGGGCTAATTCTGCCTTTTTATATAAAATGTCGAGCAGGAAATCTCTGGTCAGTTTGGCTTTTACAGCTGGACTTTTACAAGTGTTTTGCTCTATTATCTCTCATGTCTTTTTCCTCATAAATGAGGCCTATTTATACCCATCTTATTAGCGGGTTTTTAATTATCACTATTACACTTAATACTAAAATAATTACAAAGGGACACATGTCCTTCCTTTAACATGCATGCTAGCCAAGTATTTGCCACTTGTTGACTCATCTTGTTATTATGCTGACAAGTGACAGTTTATTGTGCTAATGGGGCACTTAACTTTCCTTAACCGGATGGTTATCCTTTAAATTTCCCGCCATGATTGATCTTGGAGCGAGCCGAGCCCAGCTCGTGCCACGTCATCAGTTCGGTTGCTGACGTCACCAACTCGGTTTGTGTTGTCCCGCAGGTCTCACATATGCATGGACTGAATGGTCACGTGGACTAATTTATTTCCAGCTCGGCTCGGGCGTCATCATATATGTAACTATCTTTTTCCATAATAATGTATTTCTTCCTTAAACTCCACAACTGTCAGGTCTAAAATATATATCAAAATGACTAAAATATTGCTTGTTAAATTCTCTTTTTTTTAAATCCCTGAATTAATTTGCTAAACTATAGTAACATTTGGATATCTAAGTTTGTGGCGACAAAACTTATCATGTGTTACCACTTTGACTCTAAAGTACTTGTGGTAATAAATTAGGGAACAGGAGAGAATAAATACATTTTGAGAAAGTGATTTTGCTGCAATTTTGCACTAGTTAAGTCAAATTTTCAATGTAATTATATTCTTTTATTTAAGTCTAGCTAGCAAACACACATGCATATTAATTATAGGAATGGTAAAAGTGGTTGATTCTATGTTTTCTTCTCATATATAGGGGCCTCCAATATTGTTGAACCATTAGTATATCATAATGAAATTGACGTGTTGACGATTAATAATTAATGTTTTTATCTACAGAAAATGGAAGATTAAGACATTTCATTACATGCATCTTAATTCTGTCAAATGTTCTATTTGATAAAAGTAAATAATATATTTTATACGATGTATTTAGTGTCCATCTAGAACCATTTGTTTTCAAAAATATAATTTTAAAACACAGTGTTGCACAAAATGGTGGTGGTTGATTGCGATTGGTACGCAATCTTGTCTCTATAGTTTTTTTTTTCTTTTTGAGTCGAAATCAAGTCTCATATATTGTTGGTTGATAGTGAAAATTTCATTCATCATTATTTTCTTCTTTTCCAACGGAAAATTAATGCGTAATCTTGCTCATACATGAAAATAAACTTTGTGACAATTTACAATGAAAAGGAAAATGTGTGTATATATATATATATATAGGGATGGGATCTCATGTGACAGCCTCTTACCATGTGGCAGTGTGGACAGATCCCATCCCTACATTCTAAACAATCAATGGTTTAAATTAGCCCTACAAAACACCATTTTATAATTATTTTTAGTGCCAAGAGAGCATTTCCGTAATCCACAAAAAATGGGTAATTAAATACCATAATTAATAACCTATAATCAAGGGATCTTCTTGATTGCAATCTTGCCATAACAAGAAATTGATTATCGCCTTTCCATAATGTAAACGCTTAATGAAGGCAAAAATAACGGATTCGTAATCTTCTTCACTCTACATTCACGATAAAAAACAGGAAAAAGAGAAAACTGCACCAAATTCATAGAAAACGATAATATTGTACATTAGAAGCATATTTTGGTGTATATATATGCATACTTTGGTGTTTTATAATCAAAAAAATTATGGTGTACAAATAATTCCATTCAAAGATTACATAAAATCATATTTTGGTATACACTTGTCCAATATTTGGTGATAATATAAACATTCAATAGTGCATTGTTAGATGTTTAATTTAGAATATTGTATGATAATACTGAAACTATTGTATATTTTGAAAATTAAATAAAAAAACTTGACCTAAAGCATAAATGCTTTGAGTGTGTAATTGTTACATGAGTGCCTGTTTATTGTTAATTATACACAACGTCATCATGAGCCAACTTGTCATGTGTTCATGTTTTTGGTATTTTAATACCGTTCTCAATTTTAAATCTATATGTCTCCGCTAAAAGACTACTAATCGTATACCAACACAACGGTAATTGTATGTTTGTAATATAAATTGAGGTTTAAGTTTTTAACCAATCACATTGAAATCCAAAACTATCGCCATTAAAGTACTACAAGACAAAAATTGCTTATAAATTATGCATTGACACGGTTCATTAAACAAATGCGTAAAAAAAATCGAACTCATTTATTAAACGTGTATACACCAAAACTATCAAAGAATTACACCTAATGTTCTCTTTTCTACCAACCAATAAATTAACCTCCCGGTAATTCTTCAACGTTTATACCCCACAAATTACCGAAGCCCATTTCAATTACACTCTAGTCCGAAAATTGTTGAGAGGAACCAATGCGCCCGATAGAACATTAGGCACGGATCTTGTCCTCGCTTGGGCATCGAAACTTTCAAAGCGTTTTTGCGGTCTTGGACCTCTCGATTAACATCACGCGCACCTCGCTCGGCCCTGAGATGCGAGTCTCTTCCTGTTTTCTCGTGCCATTGAACCTAGAATTGAGAAACATTTGTGAAAATATTACACTATGTACATGAACTATACTAATTCTGCAATGTAGCAAAGAGAATACAACATCTAAACTAATTGTGCACTAAATATACTCTAACCATACTAAAACTAATACTATTTAAACATCATTTGTATGTCCATTCTATACAAATTGCCACACTTAAACAATGCATCAAAACACATATTCATGATATTATAACAATACTAAATGTACACCAATACATATATACATTGCCTTTTTTTTTTGTGCAGTGGTCATACAAAAATACAAAAACCTATTTATTTATATACGAAAAGTAGAATTACATATATCATTCTAGGGATAATCTACACCAAAATAACAGGGTGGTTCAAAGAAATAGAAACACAAAAAAAGAGCTAATTTAGTGGAAGAGTTATACCAAAAGTACTAAAAGATATATCATACTTACGCAAATTTACACCAAATAAAAAAGGAATGATTTGCCTCAGAAAGGACGAAAACCCAATTCCAATAACATAAACATTACACAATCCATTACCTAAATATACATCGTTTTTATCTAATTTAATACAAAAATATCTCTCCCAAAATCTGCCACATTTCGCACAACAAATATTTCCATAAGCAAGAAAAAAGAGAGATTATGTAAAATCGATGAACAAAACCCTAGGAGATTCAAAATAAATAAAAAAATGTGTGCTCTACTTACTGCAACTAACACCTAAAACCCAGAAAAACATCATCATGATTCGACGAAAAATGAAGAAAAAATGAAAAAAATGAAGGATAAACCCTTACTACAAAAAAGTACACTCAAAAAATTGGAAAAAATAGAACAAAAACCTGACCTTTACCAATACTACCAAGGTCGTTCGGTACTTTGATGTTGGAATGGAACCTGAAAATCTTCGAAAACTGACACAGTATTCTTGTTCTCGGCTAGCAACAGTAAAATGGAGGAGAAAGAGAAGAAACGGTGGGTTGGAAAAGTGAAGAAGAAAGAGAGGAAAAGAAGGTTTTGATTTTTTGTGAAAACTGAGATTGCAAGAAAGTAGGAACCGATTGAATGAAATCCCCAAAAGGGGGATTATGATGGGGTTACCAAAAACGGATATATGATTATGTGTACAAAATTCCCATTATGCCCTTAAATGGGCTGAGTTGAATATAAAAAAAAAAAAGAAAAATTCGAAAAAACAAAGGCCTTAGGATTAAACAAGATAGTTGCTTAGATTGATCCACACTGCCACATGGTAAGGCCCTTACCACATATGATCCTATCCCTATATATATATATATATATATATATATATATATATATATATATATATTATACAGTGGAACTTCAATAATTTAATACTCGATTAATTAATAACCCCACTTAACTAATATTTTTGTCCAGTCTCGACTAGGGGACAACTTGCTAAATTAATAAGATATATACATTTTCGAGAATTCATATATATAGGTCCCCCATGCGATATAAAAATTACTAGTTCTTTAATATTGATGTCATTTTTTAGGGCAGATCATTCCAAGTTAGGGTTTCTGAGTAAGTCCAAGTGTTCTCATTCCCAAGCGAGAACTCTTCCAAGGTTTCTTCTCCGGGAGCTGGAAATCTTCTATGGGGAACTTGCCTGCACACACGCAAATATTAGACGGGCCCCAGGGTTGTTCCAAGGAGGCCTCTTTGACGTTCAAGTGAGCACGGTGATCGCGAGAGAATGTAAAACATTAACTGAATACTAAATAATGATTAAATTAGATTATAAGAGATTAATTAACTCACAAATGAAGAGGATGACCATTTATATACCTGGGTGATGGGTATCGCGGGCCGTCTAGAAGAAAGTGGTGTTAGATAAATGTTTTTATCATGATTTTGATGATTTTGTTCGAGTTTGTTCAAATTAGTTTTTAAACCAAAACAATGTCCCTAAATATTGTCTAAATACTTCCAACCGTATTAAAATGTTTTTACTATTTTTCGGAGTATTTTTTGAAGTTTATTTTCGATAAAAAATTGGACAACACATTTGTTTCAGGAGCTCGGCCGTCGCCTATATGGCAACCCGTGCACTGAGTTGAGTTTTGAAACAGAAAATGGGACGTAAGAAAAAAAAGAGGGAGACCGGTCGACCGAGGTGGGCGGCGACGGTGAGGGCGACCGTCGACCTGGGAGCACTGGGAGCATCTCTTGGTTCGACTTCTGTTTCGTAAATTCTTCAAGTCCAACCGTCACAATGACTAAGGCGACCGGTCGCACCCCCCTCCGACCGGTCCCCTGTGTAAAAATTCGCATAATTCAATTTCAATCTTATCTCTCGACGACCGGTCGAACCCCCCACGATTAAAACTATCCATTGCGTTTTTTAATGCTTTTCCCTATTTTGTGGGATTGATTTCTAACAACTATATTGATCATTTTAAATGGATTCTTTTGCAGCAAATCACTCCCCAGGAGGAGCCAATGTCTAGAAATGAAAGCCAAGTCCTCTTCTATAAATAGAGTTTCATTCAAGCAACAAGACACAACATTCTACACAAGCAAAGAGCAATCAAGCAAACACTTTCATATATCTTGTTGTATTAGCCTTAGCACTTTCACTTGCACAAATTTGAGGTTTATGCTTTCAATTCTTGATTACACTTGTACTCATATTGTATCAATCTTTATTGAGTTGTAATCTTGATTTTGGTCATCATTCAACACAAGACATCCTTGTGAGTATTCTTGTGGTAAGAATACACTTGGGTGATCTAGGTGATAGGTGTTTGAAGGTTGTGGTAATCTTCAAATGTGTTGTAAGAGGATTGTGGTAATCCTCAAGGTGGTGTAAGAGGGTTGTGGTAATCCTCAAGGTGTTGTATTAATTTTTGGTAAATTAATAAAATCTTTTTTTCTTTTTGAAATCCATCCCGGATATACTGGGGTGGTAGTAGATTAGGCCCTAGGTGGGTTGAACTACTATAAATCGACGTGTGCTATTTACTTTCCGCACTTAGCATTTCATCTTTGCTTGAGTTTTTCAAAAAAGAGGGCAAAATCTGAAAAACCGGATAATCTATTCACCCCCTCTAGATTATCGTAGCCACTTGGACTAACAAGTGGTATCAAAGCCAAACTCTTTGGCTAGCTCGTTTGAGTAAAGAGGAAAGATCCATGGCTACATATGATGCTCATCTCACCACCGGCGCCTCCACCAACAAGCCACCACTATTCGACGCCAACAACTACGCATTTTGGAAAGACCGTATGGAGTGCTTTCTACAAGTGCGGGTTCGATATTTGGAATGTGGTCATTGAAGGAGTTGATCAACCAACCAAGAAATCGGAGGATGGCACCACGACTCCTAAACCTTTCAAGGAGTTCGATGAAAATGACAAAAAGGCTTTCTCTCTAAACGGTAAGGCCTTAAATATTTTGCATTGTTCTCTTACGGATACGAGTATAATCGCATAAGATGGCATAAGGTCGGCACATGAGGTTTGGGAAAAATTGGAGACAATTTATGAAGGGACTAAGAAGGTCAAGCAAGCAAGAAAGACCATGCTTGTTAAAGACTTTGAAAACTTTAACATGCAATGATGGTGAAAGCATCTCAAGATGGTGGAAAGGCTTGATAATATTGTCAATCCTCTTGTGGCCCTCGATAAAGTCATCTTCCGAGAAGACAAGGTGACTAAGGTATTGAATGCTCTTCCCGGCTCATGGTCCGAAAAAGTAACGGCAATCACGGAGGCACAAAACCTTGAGACACTCAAGTTCGACGAGCTTATTGGAAACCTCATCATCTATGAAGTCTATCTCAAGGAGAGGAAAAATTCCAAACCATCCATAAATCAATCGGGTATGCAAATTATTCCTAAAGGTCTTGCTTCTTCTTCTAATAATGCATACTATGATAATGATGATGAGGAGGAGGAGACAGCCGCACTTGTTCGAAAATTTGCAAAATTTGTGAATAAAAATAAAGCAAGAAAACCAAGAAATAATGCTTGCTTTAAGTGCGGAAAACCCGGGTACTTCATTGCCGATTGCCCAAAGCTCGATGAAGAGGAGCAAGAGAAAAGGAAGCCTTTCACGAAAAAAAAGGCTCTAAATGCGGAGGTCAAAACGTGGGATGAACTACTCGAAACAACCGATGAGGAAGGATAAACCGAACACGGTCTCATGGCCATAGACGATGAAAACAATGAGGTACACTCTAATTCTTCTACTTCCTCCATAGTTGATGACTTGCAATGTGATTTTGATGAATTGCAAATTGAGTTTCAAAATTTAATTGTTAAATACAAAAATTTGAAAAAGGATCATAAGGAGCTTAAGGTTGAAAAAGAAAAATTATACACCTCTTATGAATCTCTAGACAAAGCTCATGCTCTTACTCTTACTAGAGTTCACTCTCTTGAAACCAAAAAGGAATCGCTCACAAAAGATATTGAATGTTTGAAAAATAATGTGCATCGTTTCAAAATAAGCACGGATAAAGTCACAAAAATTTTAGATGTACAAAGAGGTGAGCATTCCAAATTGGGACTTGGTTATAAGCCATTTCAAAGTGTTTTTAAGAAAAATAACCAAGGTCCGACTTTTGTACGTGCTAATAATTATAATACTCCTACTTGTTTTTATTGTGGCAAAGTTGGACATTATGCTAATAATTGCAAATTGAGAAATAGCTCAAGACATGTTTGGAGACCCAAAGGTCTCAAGACTAACCCCCATGGACCCCAAAATTATAGGGTACCTAAAAGAAATTCTTTTGTAGGTAATAGGGGCTATAACAACAACGGAAGATTCAAAATGGCTCGTGGACAGCGGATGTTCACGCCATATGACCGGGAGGAGAGAACTTTTACCAACATCAAGCTCCAAGAAGAGGGTATGGTCATGTTCGAGAATGGCAATGGAAAAATTCTTGGAAATGGAGAAATTGGTAACTCTTCTTTTTCTCTCTTAGTAATGTTCTTTTAGTAGAAGGGCTTAAGTTTAATGATAAGTGTTAGCCAACTTTGTGATTCAAATTATGATGTTTCCTTCAATAATGAAAATGCCTTATACTTAAAAATGGTGAAATTATTTGTGAAGCATATAGAAAAGGCAATCTTTACAAAATTTCTACAAGTGATTTGGTTAGTCAAAATGTTTCTTGTTTAGTCGCCAATAATGATTTAACTAGTTTATGGCATAGGCGACTTGGACATGTTGGATACAAGAATTTCAAAAATATTTACAAAAACCAACATGTGAAAGGACTACCCAAATTGAATTTTGAAAATCTTGGCTTATGTGACACTTGTCAAAAGAACAAATTAGTTAAAAGTAGTTTTAAGCCCAAAAATGAAATTTCCACAACCAAACCCCTACAATTGCTTCACCTTGATTTGTATGGGGATATTGGTACGGCAAGTTTAAGTGGAAAATATTACACTTTCGTTATTGTCGATGATTTTTCTAGATATACTTGGGCTCTTTTCTTACCAATAAAAGCGATGCCGTTAATGAGTTTGTTAAGTTGTGTAGACTCATTGAAAATGAAAAGAAAGACACTATTAAGTCTATTCAAGCGATCGAGGTGGAGAATTTGATGGTGAATTTAGAATCTTTGTGAAACCAAAGGATATGCTCATAATTTTTCGGCTCCAAGGACACCTCAACAAAATGGAGTAGCCGAAAGGATAAATCGGACACTACAAGAGATGAGTCGGTCCATGCTCAATGAATTTTCACTTCCAAAATATTTTTGGGCCGGCCGTAGTACCGCTTGCTATGTCATTAATCGAGTTTATATTCGTCCTAAAATGAATAAAACTCCATATGAGTTTTGGAAAGGTAGAACTCCAAATATTAGTTATTTCAAGATATTTGGGTGTAAATGCTTTATTTTGAATACCAAGGACCAATTGGACAAACTTGATCCTAAGGCCGATGAAGGAATATTTATGGGATATTCAACAAAAAGCAAAGCATATCGGGTCTACAATAAGACTAGTGGAGTTGTCGAAGAATCCATTCATGTCAAATTCAATGAAGCTTCGGGTGTTGAAAGAATACCCAATGATGAAAGTGATGAAGAGGATATTATTGAACAAATTGTTCAAGTTGATGTTCAACCGCCTACATCAAATGATCAACCGTCCACTTCAAATGGTCCTCAAGAAGATAGAGGTGATATCTCGGATCTTCCCGTTGCATTGAAATTTAAGGGAGATCACCCAAAAGATCTTATTATTGGTGATCCCCTTGACAAAGTGATGACCCGGAGAAAATTTGCCGAGAAAGCTCTTATTTCTCAAAAGGAGCCTAAAAATGCTAAGGAGGCTATTGAGGATGAGGATTGGTTCCTAGAGATGCAAGAGGAGTTGAATCAATTTGAAAGAAATGATGTATGGGAATTGGTACCTTGTCCTCCTTCTCAAACCATAATTGGTCCAAAATGGGTATTCCTAACAAACTTGATGATCAAGGCAACATTGTTCGAAATAAGGCAAGGTTAGTAGCTCAAGGGTATTGTCAAGAAGAAGGTATTGACTATGATGAAACTTTTGCACCCGTAGCACGTTTAGAAGCTATTCGTATTTTACTTGCCTATTCTTGTTTTAGAAATTTCAAACTTTACCAAATGGATGTTAAATCCACTTTCTTAAATGGTATTATTCAAGAAGAAGTCTATGTAAAACAACCTCCGGGTTTGAAAATTTTTCTAGGCCTAATGATGTTTATAAACTTAAAAGGCCTTGTATGGTTTAAGACAAGCACCCCGTGCATGGTATGATAGACTTAGCTCTTTTCTTTTGCAAAATGGTTTTATAAGAGGTAAAGTTGATACAACTTTCTTTGTTTTTGAAAAAGGGCAAGATTGTTTACTTGTGCAAATTTATGTTGATGATATTATCTTTGGTGCTACTAATGATTCTTTGTGCAAGAAATTTTCTAAGTTAATGCAAGGTGAATTTGAGATGAGTATGATGGGGAGCTCAATTTCTTTCTTGACTCCAAATTAAGCAATGTCAAGAAGGCATATACATCTCACAATCAAAATACACAAAAGAACTTTTGAAAAAGTTCTGTATTGAAGAAGGAAGAACTGCTTCCACCCCCATGGCAACAAATGTCAAAATTGACAAAGATGAAAAAGGCAAGTCCGTGGATGAATCAAAGTATCGAGGTATGATTGGTAGTTTACTTTATTTAACCGCTAGTAGACCGGACATTTTTCATGTCGTATGCCTATGTGCTCGTTTTCAAAGCAATCCCAAAAATCTCATATGAGTGCCGTTAAATGGATTTTTCGATATTTAAAAGACACTATTCAATATGGTTTATTCTATCCAAAGAATGAAAATTTTTCTCTTAAAGGTTATAGTGATTCGGATTATGCGGAAATATTGATGATCGGAAAAGTACTTCCTGATCATGTCAATTTTTAGGCGATTGCCTAGTTTCTTGGTTTTCAAAGAAACAAAATCAGAGTTTTTCTTTCAACGGCCGGCCGAATATATTTCCGCCGCTTTTTGTTGTACTCAACTTCTTTGATGAAACAAACCTTAGCGGATTACAAATGCTCTTTTGAAAATGTACCTATCTTTTGTGATAATATATCCGCTATAAATATTACTCAAAACCCGGTTCATCATAACCGTACTAAACATATTGAGATTCGACATTATTTTCTAAGGGATTGTGTTTCAAAACGAAAAATGGAGATATCTTTTGTACCATCTCAAGATCAATTAGCGGACATTTTTACTAAACCGCTATCTTCCGAGACTTTTGCATCGATACGAGCTCGATTAGGCATAATGCATATTGAATGAGGCTTATGTTTGCCTTTGCATATTTTGAAACTTAAAGGCGAAAAATCGGATTTTTGGTTGAAAATTCGATTTCTTCAAAAATGGAAAAAAAATACAAACAGGGCTAAAGGTTGAGGGCAAACCGACGCCCTCAACGCCGACAAACCTCGACCGGTCGCCCTAAGCCTAAGTTTGATTAAAACCGTTATGTCTTGAAAGATTCTTCATTTTAACTTATTTTGGCCATTTTTCGTCCCTTTGCCAAATTCACACAAATTTCACTCAAAATTTGTTTTCATGCATTCAATTCACAATTTGAATATTATATAGCATGCTTATCATCTTCATGGCTCATCTTTTCCGATCAAATGGTAAGAATTTTTCTTCCTTTGCTCAATTGGGTTGAACCTCGAGTTTATGATCTTCTTGTATATTTCTTGATAATTTTTGCATATAATCTTGATGAGCTTAGTTATTATATTGTATTGTATGATGCTTGATGTGCATTGATGATGAAATTTTTGGCTTGAATCATTTACAAGGGCTATATACAACTTCTTTTTAATTTTCACGCCCACAAAGTGTTCGATAAAATGTCGCTTATGAAAATTTCAACTTCTACATAACTCTATTGCTTCCAAAAGTCTTCCATACTTATTGAGATCATGTTTTGGCAAATAAAACGAGCGTATGAACTCTTCATGATACATTTCTCCCATTTTATTTGGATTTTTAAGCCTAAATTGCTCAACGGTTGATAAACCGACTCTTTTGCGCACTTTGATATAATTGTATGATGTGTTTATCATCCTAACAATCTTTTTGATGATTCCAAAGGGGGAGAAACAGGAAATTGGCTCGTTAGCCAAAAGAAGCTAATAAAAGCTCGCAATAAAAGCTATAAGCTATGGCTTACTAAAGCCAAGAATACCTAGTCCATGGCTTGTATTATGGACTCAATTGCAAAAGATTATAAGTATTGTGACAGGGGGAGCTTCTTAGCTCATGATATCTATATGCACCTTATATAAGCTTGTTATAGCTTGTGCTTCTAACTTATAATAATCCTTTGTTGATATGCTCATAGATAGGGAGCTTTGTATGGAATGTCTTTAACGGATAGTTTACTTGTAAAACCGGAAAATTTATTTGTTTTCAAAATCGTCCTCGAGTAAATTGTTTTGGTTTGTAATCATCAAAAAGGGGGAGTTTGTTAGATAAATGTTTTTATCATGATTTTGATGATTTTGTTCGAGTTTGTTCAAATGAGTTTTTAAACCAAAACAATGTCCCTAAATGTTGTCTAAATACTTCCACCGCCTTAAAATGTTTTTACTATTTTTTGGAGTATTTTTTGAAGTTTATTTTCGATAAAAATTGGACAACACATTTGTTTCAGTTCGACCGGCCACGCCTATAGGGCAACCCATACTGAGTTGAGTTTTGAAACAGAAAATGGGACATAAGAAAAAAGAGGAGGGCGATCGGTTGACCAGGTGGGCGACTGAGCACTGGACTGAGCCTCTTGGTTCGGACTTCTTCAGAAATTTTCAAGTCCAACCGGTCATGACTAAGGGCGACCGGTCGCACCCTCCGACCGGTCCCCGTAAAAATTCGCAGAATTCAATTTCAATCTTATCTCTCGCGACGGTCGAACTCCCGATTATCAAAAACTATCCGTTGCGTTTTTCTGTATGACTTTTCCCTATTTTGTGGGATTGATTTCTAACAGCTATATTGATCATTTTAAATGGATTCTTTTGCAAAGAAATCACTCACCAAGGAGGAGCCAATGTCCTGGAAATGAAAGCCAAGTCCTCTCCTATAAATAGAGGCTTAATTCAAGCAACAAGACACAACACTCTACGCATGCAAACACTTTCATATATCTTGTTGTATTAGCCTTTTTAGACTTTCACTTGCACAAATTTGAGGTCTAGGCTTTCAATTCTTGATTACACTTGTACTCATATTGTATCAATCTTTATTGAGTTGTAATCTTGATTTTGGTCATCATTCAACACAAGACATCCTTGTGAGTATTCTTGTGGTAAGAATACACTTGGGTGATCTAGGTGATAGGTGTTTGAAGGTTGTGGTAATCTTCAAAGGTGTTGTAAGAGGATTGTGGTAATCCTCAGGTGGTGTAAGAGGTTGTGGTAATCCTCAAGGTGTTGTATTAATTTTTGCAAATTAATAAAATCTTTTTTCTTTTTGAAATCCATCCCTGATATAATGGGGTGGTAGTAGATTAAGGCCTAGGTGGGTTGAACTACTATAAATCGACGTGTGCTATTTACTTTCCGCACTTAAGATTTCATCTTTGCTTTAGTTTTTCGAAAAAGAGGGCAAAATCTGAAAAATCGGATAATCTATTCACCCCCTCTAGATTATTGTAGCCACTTGGACTAACAAGTGGCATATTGGCAAGTCTCGGACTCTTTGGGTCGAATTATTCCATTTGTAGCTCATTGATTATTGGATTCCAATATATAAACTGAATTATATATTAAATATTAAATGATATTTTTGCCCCAATGCAGATATATAATACATTTATGATTAATCAATAAAGATTTCATAAAAGTCACTCAATTGTTATTTCTTTCTTATTGAAATTGATGCAACCTTTAATCTCATCTCTGGTTTTGTTAAGGTGGTAAAAGCTTTGGTGTCATTTTCGTAGTTAAAAAAAAAATTATTCAATGTCATTGTTGTTGATCTTTCTTTTGAGGAAATGAATCTACAATAAAATTATTATCTTCAAATATATCCACACAATTCAGACATTGCGATCTGGATTATTCTGCTCGCGAGTCGTAACTCTGCAATTTCTACATCTCTAAAGTTGCATATTACCATGCTCATAACAAATCTTGACGTTTTGTTTGGTGGCAAGAAAAAAATTCAATCTTTTGCGATCGTTTACTAGTTTTTTTTTATGAGCATGTCAATTATCCACAAGCGAAAAAGAATTCGATAGGCTATTTATTTCTATAAATTAATATATTATTAATTTATCGATTAGTTAATATCCCACTTAATTAACTAATATATTTTGATCCCAAAACTATTAATTTCTAGAGGTTTATTTATATGTAACATTGATTTTGCATCTTCAAATTATTTCTATTTTCGATCGCTTATTCTAATTTGTCAAGTTTGGCTAAGATATCGAATTTTTTTAAAGTTTGTGTGCGTAATGATTTTTTGTAAATTGCTCATTGATAAGGCGGTGAGGTCCTAAAGCCCACACACAAAGGAGGTCTAAAAACAGTCTCGGGGCCCCGTATCCGACATGGACTGGGGAAATGGATCCAACCCGAAAACGTGGACCATTGATCTCCCTGACAACCAAGTACAACATCACCTTCCAGATGATGACACTCACATTAGCCAGGGATATCTATAAATACATTGCTATAGTAACTTGATGGTAACTATTCAGTCTGTCACTTTTACTCTTTACTTTTATATTTACTGTCTTCTGTATCCTCATACCTCACGAACCCGATCTGACTTAGGCATCAAGGGTCTTAGCCGGGACCACCCCCCAGCTAGCCTGAGGAGTGTTCATCTATTTCAGGTCACTTAAGAACTTGAACCTGGTTACCCGAAAGTCCGTGACCCGAAGGTAACTTACTTATCCAAATCAGTTGGCGCCGTCTGTGGGAATCTTCTTCTTTTTCCCCTGATCTAAAACAGAGGTGCGAAGGTATGGAGACCCCAGGGAAGCATGTTCAGAAGGGGGTGTTAAATACCCCCATGAAGAATAAGGAGGTGTTGCAACTAGAGTTTTCCTCGTCTTAATCTATGCCGGATCCTCCTGGATGCACGGGAAGGAAAGACCTGGACCGATGATCTCAATGAGAAGGAGGACTTGGCAGTTCGGTCACGGAAAGAAGTCAAAAGACTCGTGAAGGAGAGAGATGAGAAGAAGGGTTACCCTACCCCACCCCATGGCACGCTTGGCTAAAGACCATGATGGACATAAGCATCCTGGGGAAAAGGGTACCCCGGGAGGTCTTGAAGAAGAGGACGAAGCTAAGAGTAGGACCCTCCTCCAAGACACAGTCCCCCTGAGAAAGTGGGATTGGGGGTCGAAGGGTTGGGGATGCCCGTGACGCGAGTACTTTAGGCGATAACTTACAAGAACTTAGTGAGCAAATTGAGCTCGCAACTAAAACATTGAAGAAATGAAAAGAAGGGGGGGCGATTAAATGCCTCGCTCTTCAAAAGAGAGGATCTCCTTTGTGAAGAGATCTTGATGGGAGTAGTGACTCGAATTTCAAGCTCCCCGACCTTCCCGACATGATAGAAGCGAGGGACCTCAAGAACACCTAACGGCATTTGAACATGTGATGCATCTATACGCACAATAAGACGCTATTAATGTCGAATATCTTTATCACCACACTATTGGGTCGGGCGCAGAATGGTTCACGAGCCTACCTCTTTGCCGAGGTGCAATGTCGTATGAGCAATTGGTGAGGAAATTCCTCTTCCATTTTTGCCGCAAAGAAGGCTACGAGATGGCTAAACGCCTCTTTACTATTCGGCACAGGAGGAAGAGCTCTTGGACTTCATTAATCGGTTCAACAATGAGTGTCTTATAGAGAAAAGAACCTCGTTTGATAACAAATATCGGTATCACTGATTCAAGGTCATGCCATTCGGGCTCAAGAATACGGGAGCCAGATCCTACCGAGACTTGAATGATTTGATGGAAATCTCACAAAGATAACCATGGAGGTGTATGTGGATGACATATTAGTGAAAAGCGAACAAGAGAATGACCACTTAAACCATTTGAGTCCTTTGCTGCGATGACAGGAGGTACAAAATGAAACTAAATCCGATAAAAAAACACCTTTGGTGTTAGAGGTGGCAATTTCTTAGGGTATCTTGTCAATGATTTGATATAAGCAAATCCCGAAAATATTAGGGCGGTGATCCGGATGACATCGCCTAGGAGCGTCAAGGAAGTCGAGGTTGCTAAGCTGGAATGGTAGCATCATTGAACCATTTCATTTCGGATAAGATCGTTAGTTTACCCTTCTTTCACTACTAAAAAATGTGAAAATTTTCTTAGTGGAAAGATGAGATGAGAGAAAGCTTTCAAGAGCTCAAGACGTTAGCACTGATCTCACCCCCTCTCTGCCGCATAAACAAGCCGATAAAGGAGAACCCGGCAAGGACAGAGGTCTCGCGGTCTCACCTCATGCATGCTCGATGTTGGTAAGGGGAGAGCGGGAGTTCACCAACCGATCTACTATGTCAAGATAATTCCTCCAAGGGTAGAGGAGCGGTACTGAGGTCGACTAATGGGTGACCACGGCTCGGAAGCTCAGAGATTTTGTTCCCACGTGATTATCATCTTGACCAACCAACCGCTCCAGGGATCTTGATAAAAACCGGATCTTCGCGGGTCGCTTAGTTAAATGGTTAGTGGAGTTAAGGAATTTCAAACTCGTACCAAGCAAGAACAACCATAAAGGCACAAGTCCTGGGCGATTTTCGTGAAGAGATGTCAAATGGATTGAGCCCATCCCATAAACTTGGATGATTCATCTCGATGGCTCGGCAGGTAAGAGGGGCGGATGTGGAATGTTTACCGCAGGTCCAAATGACCTAGAACTCGGAAATCGCATTAAAATTGGAGTTTGGAATGACTAACAATGAGACTGAGTCTGAAGCCTTGATACCACGCATAAAGTTGGCCCAAAATGTCAAGCCCGATCTGAACACATATTCTCGCCGTGGCGATGCGAGTTCAAAGAGAGTATGAGGCTAAAGAAAGACCATGGTAGCATACTTGGAGTGGTAAAGCAACGATCGAAGCTTCGATGAATTTCTCAATTTATCTCCTCCCGAAAAAGCGGAAAATGGGCGAGCCAATGCACCTGGCAAAATTTGCAAGTAGTATCACGGAGTCGGTTCGAGAAAAGTGGTTGTCCTAAAATGAGGAAGAGCCAGAGCCGGATCTCAAAAATATCCTAAGGCGGACCCGATGCCCCACGATGGGTCTCGTGACTCAATCTCTTGTTTTGAGACCTGGATGGAAGATATCAAAAACTATCTCCGATGAAGTCACTTGGGAACCCCACTAGAGGCAAAGCACCTTCGGGTAAAAGCATCCCCTTTTGCATGTATGATGGGAACCTCTATAAGAAATCGATAACAGGATCATGCTCAAATGCTTAAAGGAACAAAATAATAGGCGCGTATGTGATGCAGAGATCCACGAAGGGTGTTGCGGGAATCATTTGGGTGGAAGGTCACTAGCTCTCAAGGTCATGCGCTCTCTTATTTTTGTGAACGTTAGCCCAAAATGCCATCGAGCATGTTAAACAATGCGAAAGTGCCAATTTACTTGAACCTCCCGCATCAAAGTTTGTCCGATGACATCAATACCCATAACATGCCCATTCGACCAAAGTGGGAATTGACATCTTTGACCATTCCCACTCGCTCGGGCACAAAAAAAAAAGTTTATAATCGTTGTTGTTGAGTACTTTTCTAAGTGGATAGATGGCGGAGGCCTCGGCAAAGATCAGAGAAACCGAACTCATGAACTTCCTATGGAAGAATATAGTGTGTAGATTTGGCGTCACCTCGTTTTGATCTCGGATAACGGAACCCGGTTTCAACGGAATAATATTGTGGCATGGCGAAGAAAGATCGGTGGAACTTCACCTATGTAGAAACCCACAAGCCAATAGGAAAACGGAGTCGCGAACCGCATAATCCTATAACACCTAAAGACGTGCTTGGAGCAAATGCACCTATAGGGTTGATGAGCTCCCGGTATTTCTTATGGGCCCATAGAACGACCCCAGCAACGGATATAAGAGACGCCGCCTCTATTAGGCGGTTCGATCCGCATTTACCGCCTTTAGCAGAGATCGGGGAACCCACTCAATGGATCGAGAATTATGAAGGAGTTGAGAACCGAGAAAACGAGAAGCGATTGATCTAGACCTCATAGAAGAGAGAAGAAAGCACGCCTATAGGAGGATCTTCTGGCAAAAGTAAGGATGATGAAAGTACAACAAGAGAGTGAAGAAGATGAGTTTTCGAGTTGGAGACCTCGTCCTGAAAAAGGTCGAGGTATCCAAACACTTGGGAAAGTTAGATCCCAATTGGGAAGGCACGTATAAAGTGGTCCGCGTCTCGGGAAAATGGGCTTATCGTTTGGGAGATCTGCAAGGCAAGGAGCTCCCTAGGCCTTGGAACGCCCAGAATCTGCGAAGGTTCTACGCTTAGCGTGGATAACCCGTCTTTGCTGATTTTTTATTTTGTCTCTCTTTTAGAAATTAGGGGAGATTTTACAACCCCGTGTTTTGTTAAAAGTTATAGAGGTCATGAATTATAAAGACCCGAACTTATATAGCTCATTTTGGGCATTTTTTGTTAAAAGGGCGGCAACGTGCGCGTAAGTAAATATCCTCGACCCGTATTTTGTTAAATGATGTGGAGATCAAGTTAATGGCTCCCTTAATTGGAAATTGAAATGATGTATATACCCATGATGGATGATTTGCCTGTTCGAAATTTAGAGAGGGATCCCAAGGGATCCCCCAGATCACAAGTGATATCTCAAGATCTCGACAACTTGTGCGAGACAAAAAGAGGGATCTCAAGTGATTACCCAACTCACAAGCGAGATCTCGAAATCTCGACAACTTGTGTGATACAAAAAGAGGGACCCCAAGGGATCTCCCAACTCACAAGCGAGATCTCAAGATCTCGACAACTTGTGCAATACAAAAAGAAGGACCCCAAGTGATCCTCCAACTCACAAGCGAGATCTCAAAATCTCGACAACTTGTGTGATACAAAAAGAGGGACCCCAAGAGATCCCCCAACTCACAAGCGAGATATCAAAATCTCGACAACTTGTGCGATACAAAAAGAGGGATCCCAAGTGATCCCCCAACTCACAAGCGAGATCTCAAAATCTCGACAACTTGTGTGATACTAAAAGAGGGATCCCAAGTGATCCCCCAACTCACAAGTGAGATCTCAAAATCTTGACAACTTGTGTGATACAAGAAGAGGGATCCCAAGTGATCCCCCAACTCACAAGCGAGATCTCGAAATCTCGACAACTTGTGCAATACAAAAAGAGGGATCCCCCAACTCACAAGGGAGATCTCAAGATCTCGACAACTTGTGCGATACAAAAATGGATCCCAAGTGATCCCCCAACTCACAAGTGAGATCTTAAGATCTCGACAGTTGGAATAAGAACTCCAGGACCTCAAGGACTTGAATTCGAGAACATAGAATTAAAGGTGAGCAAAAAGAAATCATGAAGCACAAAGTATTTAATAAGCAAATAAATACAAGGAAACATGGTCTTAAGTACAGTTGAGCAAGTTATATCCTCCCATAATAACTAGAGATCGGGTGCTATGCCCCTTTACAAAATATTCCTATTCTCGATCGATCTAAGAGGCCAAAAAGTACGCCCCCTCTACAAAATAATCCTATCTTTAGCCAAAAGTGCAAGTACGGATCATGAGGAAGGACCCAGAAGGGAGCCGACATCCGCAGATCATCCCCTTCGTCGTGGGCTTGATCTCCCAGGGAAGTGTCTTTTTAGCTGTGGGGTCGAGGTCTTGAAGTAAGAAGCTAAACTCGTGACCTTCAAGATTTTCGTTCTCCTCCTCTACAGTAAGAGCCCTCTCTCCATTGCCATCCAGTTCTGGGCCAAGCTTGCTCGGGTCAAAATCTGCCTTAAAACCGCCAAATTTGTGAACTTGAGATTGGCATTTGAAGAACCCCATCACCTTGAACTCAGCTGCTTTTTCCACAACTAGTCTGTCAAAGATAGGGGAGTTCTTAAAATCTTGGGCACCCGAGGCCCAGGCATCTTTAAGCATCTTGGCAAATTCTGGGGAGTTGAGAGCTTTCCTCTTCCCAGCCTCCTGACCCGAGGCAAAACTTTCACTACTCTCGCGGGTCAAGCAAGCCACCTCAGTCTGAGAAACTTGAAAGGACTCATCGGATGGCTTGCGCGCGCCTTGACTTCGGCCGAAATTCAGATCTCCACCTGTTTGATCGAGAGTCATATTCGGCCTTGGTTTTCGCCGGTAGTGGACTTCTCCTTCTCGAGATGCTAAGCCAGAGCCTTAGAATCTTGGCACTGGATCCTCCAATGATGGCTCTGAAGCATCAAATTATGCGCAACATTGGCAGCCTTGGAAGAAAAAGAAAACATGTTAAGAATAGTAAGAATAGGAACACAACAAAAACTAATAAAAAACTAAGTAAAAAGAAAAAGGGATACCCTCATGAGGTCGTGGGCTGCTATCTCCTCCAACTTAGTGTCGGGCATAACACTCAAGGCAAATTAATCTTGGGGTAGAATGCACCCCTGATACAGCTCTAATGAGTCCTCTCCGACTCGTGTTTTCATTATAGAGCTCTCGGGTGAGATATTCCACTTCGGGATCACACGGGTACCTGAGAATTGCCTCTGAGGTCGTGAAGCCTCGGTGTGATCTTGCTCGCGATCGAGAGCTAACTTCTTTTGACGATCTTTGATCTCGCGCAAGGCAACGGAGATCTCCTCATCGTTGGGTATTGCCTTCTCTACGCGAGCTTTCTTCTTTGACTTGCCACCATCGGATTCTTTACTTTTACTCCCGCTATGACTACGACTCTTGTCCTTTTTCTTACCCTTGGACTTCTCCTTGCCTTTGGGGTCGGAGGAACCCCCGGCTTCAATGGTGAGAAGCTCGAGCCTGGCTCTCAAATGCTTTTGGGCTCGCGAGAAGATGACCTAACCTCATGAGATGTCTTGATAGCCGCACCTCACCTGCAGAAACCATAGGCACATCCTGGCGGCTCGGATCGCTTGATTGGACGGAGGGGAAAGGCGGGATGTTGAGCCCATATGACCTCGCGGCAGTAATTAAATTCTCCTTCTGCTCCCTAATCACATTGGCCACTAAAGAGGCCTTCATGTACATACGAAAAAGCAAATAGGCAATTATAAAGACATTCGCATGAGCAGATAGAAGATGATAAGGAACGAATAATATCACACGAGCAAAAACTAAGAATAATAAAAATGCAAATTACTAAGCGATTGGGTACGAGGAACAACAGCAGGACTAAGACCCACAGCAGATAAAACTTCCTCTTTTAAGAGCTCTCTTATATCATAAAGGTGGGTCGTAAGTTTTTCAGAAATGAAGTCCTCGGTCCAAGAGCATTTACCTAGATCTGAAGTACAAACCCGAGGTTTAGAGAATCTCCAAGCTCGAGAGATCCTCCATGGACGATCCGGAGGGGCTTTGATAAAAATAAACCTCTTTTTCCAGTGACCAGAGGAGGATGGGGGGTGAGTTAGAAACTTACAATGAGGTCTAGAGGTCAAGTAAAAGAACCCGCGGTCATTGGTTTGAGCGGAAGTGGTAATGGAAAATAAAGACCCGAGTGAGCCGAAGGCGACCTTGAAATGCTCCATAAGAACGATGAAGCCTAAAATTTGTCGGATGGCTTTTGGAGCAAACTGAGTGAGCAAAGTCCTAGCGAATAAGAATATCCTCTAAATCTTTATGGAGGGGGAAAGCGTAACTTGACATCTAACGTGGTTTAGGTGAAGTGAAAGGCAATCGGGAGGAGGTTTATGCATACGATCATCTCGTCCCGGATAATTACCTTATACTCTGGGGTAATAAAATAACGATGGCTTATTTGGGAGGCTTCTCCATGACGTACCCTAGATTTTATTAGTTCCCATGAGTCTTGAGGGGGGAGATTGGTAGGGGTATCGCCCGAACCAGACCAAGAGGGACTACCACCCCCGGCTTCCCTAGATGAGGGGACGGTATTTATTGGTACAGGTTGAAGTGGCCCAGTTACGTCCTCGGAGCTCGAGCTAGAGCTAGAGCTCGAACCAAAGCCCGAAGAAGAGCTACTAGTAGGGTTATTATTGGAGGTAGATCTAGAACCCATGTTTTATTGCTAAAAGAATGTTCAAATAAAAATAGTACAAGGCCAAGAGGTACCTGCGGTGCAAATCTGAGGAGACGACCTACGGAGGAGAAAGGTCTCGAGTTCAAAAATTACCCTTAAGGGAAGGTGGTGACTTCGGATTTTTGAGAGGTCGAGTTCGCAGGGTCGAGCAAGACCTAATTTTTTACAGCTAAAGTGAAAAGTGAAAGGTAAAACCTATTTTCACCCTATATATAAGGGTAAAATGGTGGGTCCGCTAATTAATAATGAGGCTCGAAACCCTTAGAGGCCCAACCTTTGGACTTACAAAAAAAAAGTATGAAACACGAAACTGGTCTTGAGTATGACCTGGGCGAAAGAACCACAAAGTGATCTCGATCTTGGGACCTCAAACCCAGCGGAGCTCCCAAGGCCCAGATTCACGACACTGACCCCGACCTCTAGCTCCTCCAAACGATCTCTAACCGGGAAGAGCTCCAAGTCTTAGGTCCACGAAGTTGTCCCCAGCCTCGAGCTCTCCCAAGCGACCTCGAGCCCTCAGATAACTTCGTGAACTGGGGGAATAATGATAAGCCAGTGAGGTCCTAAAGCCTTACACAGTGAGGTTTAAAAACGGGTTTTGGAGCCCCATATCCGACCCGGGCTGGGTGAATGGATCCAACCCGAAAAGGTGGATCATTGATCTCCCTGACAACCAAGTAAAACGCCACCTTCCAGATGATCACACTTGGCGCACTCACATTAGTCAGGGATATCTATAAATAAATTGCTACAGTAACTTGATGGTAACTATTCATTCCGTCACTTTTAATCTTTACTTTTATATTTACTGTCTCGGTATCCTCATACCTCACGAACCCGGTCTGACTTAGGCATCGAAGAGTCTTAGCGAGATCATCCCCCGGCTAGCCTGACAGGTGTTCATCTATTTCAGGTCACTTAAGAACTCGAACCCGGTTACCCGAAAGTCTATGACCCGAAGGTAACTCACTGATCCAAATCACTCATTATGAAATATTTTTTGTGTATTTGTCCTATAATCATATCCACAGTACAAACAAGGGTTATTTCTGGCTAAATTATTTTTTATTATTGCTTCTTATTTTATTTTATTTTATTTTATTTTATTTCCTTTTATAAGTTGTAACAAGATGATGTCATTTCCTACTAGAGGGTTGCATGCAATGCATAGATGGAGTTTGAACATTTCACATAAAAAATGATGGGTTAAATAAGAGATGATGTACTTGATTGTACTGTCTTGTCATTTTCCAATTGATCCCTTGACCACAATACTTTTTTTTGTTTTATTTTTGGGAAAATAAATTTAATGGCCCCTCAAATTTTTGACCTCTTAAATCTCAATTGCGTTACATCATTTCTAACAAATAGGGCTGCAATTGAACCAAATCGAGACGAATTCTAGAGAGTTTAATTTGAGTTTGACTAATTTGTTATCGAGTCGGGCTCGAGCTTGAATTTATCGAATATACTAATGGTTCACGGACTTTTTCGAGCTTAACCGAGTCTAAACGAGCTTATATGGTAAATATTGATTATAAATCAAAGTATTCTTTAATTTATTATAAAAATAAAATTATATATATCTAAAACGAATAAAAAATCTATTAAAACCTATAATTTTATTCAAAGAAATAAGTTTATTTAAATAATTTTATATTTATCACAAGTAAACGTATACAAATTAAAATTAAAGTCAAACTATTAGTTTATTTGTACGAGCTTACTAACGTGATAGCTTGCGCACGAGCTAACGAATCGAATATCTCTAAGTTTGAGTTTGGTTCGTTTATTTTAACGAGCCTTGTTGAACGAATTCAAACAAACTTTTATCGAGTCGAGTTCTGATAAGTTCACGAGCGGCTTGATTTATTTGCAGTCCTACTAACAAGTATTTTGTCGCGCAGAATTTACTTTGAATAAGAAAAAGGAAAAGAAAGAAAGAAAAATCCCCAAAAAATCAATTAAAATTTTTGCCTCCTCTTTTCTCATTTTTGTGCTTGTTGCCTTATAATAAATAAAATTATATTAAATTATTTTATCATTTTTGTATCTACTTGTTGCCTTATATGTTGTTCAGTTTCTATATTATATTAAACTTCAATCAGAATTCCGAACACGGCAAGTCAGGCTGTCTAATTAATTAAGACATTTATTTCTTAAGGATGAATAACTGAATGTGGTGGAATTGAAATTTAAGGGACTAGAATGATATATTTTCAAGTTAATAGACTACTGATAGTAAATTTTCCTTTGACTATTTGGGGCATATAATTAATTGACTACAATTTGTTTTTTTTTTTTTTTTGAGAAATAATTGACTACAATTTTTGTCAATAGAAAACCACACATTCGGCCTTCACATTTAATAATAACTCCAGCCCTGATGACGCGTGTGCATTGAGTAATTGCAACATCCACCGTCCAATATCCCGCACCCTATCATCAGACGGCTTCTGTCCAATGCTGACTTTTCCTTACGAGAGTTGCTTGGACACGTGGGAGTCCACAGAGTTTGAATTCACAACTCTACCAAACTGTCTATCTTATTACTTAAGTATTATGGGATGACTTAATGTTCATATATTTTAATAATTAGACTGATTTTCATAATTTTAAAATATATTACGAGATAATTTATAAATTAAAATGTTATTATGAGTATTTAATACAATTACTTATTAATCTTAAAATATTATTTTTGTATATGTGTAACTAAAAAGCCTAGGTTTAGTTTTTTTTTTTAGAATACAATTAAATCGAATCATAATCTACAACAAATAACAATCCAAATAAGATCCAAATTAAATTTTTCTCAGAAAAAAATAACCACACACAAGGGTGGAACTGATTTACATTTTATGAATTCATTAATTTATACATTATTATCTTATAAATTCCGTCAAACACCATTTAAGGCGAACTCTCAACCATTGTTAGAAGAAGGTCGAGAATAAATTTCTTTTGGATGTGCACTGATTTACATCACCAAAGAAAAAGAAACGTTATGATGCAAGTATGGTATAATGACAAGCAAGACTAGACTTAAATGTACGCCCCAACCAAGTCAAAATATACATCAATGCTCATATAACAAACACTTAGGGGAATTAATCTGGTAAATTGGGTCAAATCACTACACCTACTTCTTTGGTATTATTTTTTTTTTATTTTAACAAAAGTTAAATACAAAACAAAATCTCGTAGTATATTGCAATTTCAATATTGCACCCGTGTTTCATTATTCGAAATATTCATAAGTCATAACAAGTGTTTGTTGAGATAAATTTTATCTAATTAGTAAATATCATGTGTTTAGTGTTTACCTATATATGGGAAGATTCAAGAATTTAAAGAGTGAAATATAAGAGGTGATAGGAGGGATGGCAATGGGTTGATTTTTTCTTGAATCCAAGATCCGGCCAACTAAGGCTTTTAAGGATTCCGACCCTAACTTGTTCCAAACCCAAACCTAGTGGGTAGAATAGACTCGTTGGACCCACTAAACCTATTTTATAATTTAAAATATTTAAATTATACTTATTTTTAAAATAATATTGAAAATTTATAAATAAATAAAAAACATGATTTTCTAAATACAATATGATTTTAAAGAATTAACAATTAAATGAAATGCGTCTGAAGAAAACAAAAATTCCAAATCCGATAACTTATTTACACTATTAAAACTCACCTCCAAAGGGGCGAGTCGACTCGGTCGCCTACCATCCCCTATAAGGTAGAGAAGCAATAAATGGTATTTTCAAATCTTTAAACTAATGGTGTTTAATCTAATGTTAGTATTGTATATACACGTCAAATATATAGTTTTATTTTTTGAAAAACATTTATATGATTATAAAATAAAATGGAAAAATGAATAAAAGACGACTGATGGATGTTTGGATAAATAAAAAAAAAGATGTTTGGATAAAAATAGAGAAGGAAAAGAATATTACTTGTTAGGAATAAGCACATAAATAACAACTCATGTAGTCATGTGGTTTTAGTCTAATTAAAAAAGAAATACATTTATCTCTCAAAATTACAAATAACCAATTGACATGCGTTTCTTTTTTACAAATTGTATTGTATCGGTTGTAACTTGTAAGCAGTGAGTGGGGAGGTTGATGAGCTGCGACAAGTTGTGGTATACATCGGTTTTTAAGCAGTGACGTGGCTATTAGTTGACTTTGTCAAAGTCTTCGCTATTCAACAATTGAACTCTCTTGCTTATCACATTACTGACTTCATGCTTATCATCCCATGATATCATTATATCCTTTATTTTTATGTTTATATCCCAATAAAATTAATTAGTAGCTCATTTATCAATTTACTCCTTCAATTTATCAATCTACCAATAAAATTTGTGATTATGCAATTTTATGCACATATGATTAGTAAGCGTCACGGCGTCTAATATCTTTCAAAAATATCTTTCAATTTCTTTGAAATTTATCCCTTTCCCTTCAATAACTACTCCCAACTTATTATTTAGAATTTTATATACGTGAATAATGCGTATGGGTCTCGAATTATAGCGTTTTATTTTTAGACCCAACCCGACTCAACCCAAAACCTGATCCATTAAATTTTTTATTTAATTTAATAATTATTATATTTTTATGACACTTAATTTATAAAATATATATATATATATATATTTGATATATTTCTAAAGATATAAAACCGATTTTGTGTCTCTTTTTTTTTTTTTACTGTAATACATCGAAATAAAACTTACACTACTTGTTCAATATGAACTTCATTTATTATTATACAAAATTACAAAGAATCACAAAAGTTATCTTCACACGAACTTAGAAGCTTGAGTAAAGGAAATAACATAGGAGCATTCCTTTATACATTTGGATGATTTCTTTCTTTCTTATATTTTTTAAAAGAGATTATGAGAGTGACAATACAATCTAACTGCTCCAACTATTCCATCCATAAAGCTTAGAATCTCAAAAAAAGAAATATGGAGTACTTGCTTTCTGAAATAAATAAAAAAAGATAAAATAATAGTAAATAAATAAATAAATAAAAATATGGAGGACTCGGTCCAAAGCATTAAGTGGGCTTCTTGACCTTTAAAATTAAATGAGTTTTCTTGTTCCATAAGAATTTAAACCCATTTGACCATCCCACTAAGTTCTTCAAATTGACAAGTTAGAAAAGCACCACATGAAGACCTTGCATGGACTTTGAACTTGTTAATACAAGTTTAACGATTTTTGTAATAAAAAAAAAAAGGAAAAGGATTTTTAGGTTTTTATGATCTCTATGGTTGGATTGGGTTGGACTAAGTCCAATTCATGGTGGTGTTAGCTAGGAACTGCCAACTACGATTAAATTATAGTCTTATTATGGAGTGCTTGCAAACTCTAAAAAAAGTGTTTCTCAGTTTTTAGGTGGAAATAAGAAAGTACTTTTTCTTTGAGTTTGCAAACACTCCCTTAATTTTCTTGGGTTATGTGGGGCAATTGATAATATATCAACTAGCTTGCTCCGATGATTTCTTTTCATTTTTATAAAAAATAAACTTACATGTACAAGGCAAATTATAATATATTACATGTTCAGTATGATACTAGTAATTGAAAAGGAATTATATGCTTTATCCACACGTAATATTTACAGTTTTTTGATATGACTATTTGCTTCATGTTTAATTATACTTGTATCGAACGAGGCTAGGAAATTTATAGTTTTATAGCAAGCAGGCCCAATGGAAAGTGATAACATACTAAGAAGTGTGATGGGCCGAATCCAATTCTAATTCTTGGAGTGGACCACTTCCACCCAACTAGAAACGATGATGTGGTAAACTGGTAATTAGTCCATTAGATTGCGAGTCGGATCTTATATCAGACCCCATGAATTGGATCTTGTTGTGCCTAGTTGTAGTTTGCAGGCCAATTCAATCATTTTTTTTGACCTGAGTAGAATTTTAAAATATGATCCCTTTTCATATACAAACTTAAAGGTAATAAAAAAAATTAATAATGTACACACTGCCTAGTTGGATATATGAATTAATTTTGATTCATTCTGCCAATAAAGAACTTCCACCACATTGGACTTGATCCAAACAAGATCCATTATCAAGTTTCGATGTAACCCACCCATTTGCCTACATTACTTGCCCACGTTTAGGCTTGTTCATTTATGCTTCCAAGTGTCCTTTCTGTTAAAATCGATTCATGTTTGTTTATATATTTTTCAATGGAAATTATCATTCACATAAAACATCACAAACGTGCAACTTCAATTCACAACTATATACACTACACAACATTTATGAATTATTTTCTCATCTTTCATCCAATTATATATGGAACTCGACCACTATCAACTTATCTACTTAAAATATAATATTTTTAAATTATATTTATCTAGTGGACCATCACCTACAAACTTACAAAATAATATTATAAATTCAATTTAATATTGAAAGTAGACTTTATCACAATTAATTTTTCAAATTCTTATATACATAAAATACTCTTTCAAACTATTCAATCAATCATAATCTCATTTCCAAACATACATAAATTTCAATCTCATTATTAATCCAAACATAATTTCATTTTCGCACAAAATCTCATAAGTTCTCAAAATTCATTTTTCAACACTAGAAACTGAAATGGACAATAGAAACATAACCATGTCCATACATGACCTTAATGTCTCCAAAATCCAATGTTTATGTTTAAAATGTAATTTTTACTCTCTTAAATAATACTTTTGAGTGTTACTCTCTGAATTAAATACGTTTGAGTATTCTCCAATTTTTTGAGATGAGGGAACCACCGATGACCGATCCATGCATATATTAAAAGAAAAGCCTTCATGAACGAATATAAGATTAATTACAAATTATCCTTCAATTTTATTTAATTATAAAAAATCAATTATAATTAAAATACAAATAGTCTAGTACATTTGTTTCTTGTATTTCCTTTAACAAATTGAGGGGGTATTTAAATAACAAAAACGAACTTCAAGGGAGTATCGGTAATGCATAAATGGATATTTATATTTCAAAGATATTTGGACATTTTGTAATTAGACAAATCCTCAGAAGTAATTTTTGTAATTTACCCACAAATATAATATAAAGACAATATAATCAATCCCTTTTTGCCTGCATTGTATAGATAAAAAAATGATTTCATAGATCAAAAACCACATTCTTTTCACAGGAATGGTACTTGTATTATTGACAGGGAGTGGTCTTTTTTACAAGATCCAATATAATAAGCACCCCGACAAAAGAAGGCCTTGTATGGTTGTGTTTCCAACACCATTTTTCCAGTTTCCAACTATTCCTGAAAATGGGTTTATGTTTGTTTCAAAAGTTTTCAGTAGAAATGAAGTCATTTCCAGTTTTCACTTTTTTATGGAAACTATTCTTTTGAAAACACAACCAAACAATTTTTCAATCCAATTACGCAAACCTAGGCCAAAAATACACTACAATCACGCAAACCTATGTCAAAAATACATTTGAAAAACTATAACCAAACATATTCTCATTTTCAAACAGAAACTCAGACAACAAACCAAACATATTCTCAATTCTCACACGAAAACCAATAAAGTTTGAAAATTCATTTTCACACAGTAGAAACTGGAAATTAGACTTGGAAATACATCCATACAAGCCCGAAGTGTTTGTTAAAAAAAAAAGCACTTCTTAGTTTTGGTTGAAAAAAATCAATTAATTAATAGTATTTACAAATGCCAACTTCTGTTTTTGATTCTTCTTTATTTAATCAAAATCTAAAAGCTGTGAGAGGAATACTTTAAATTTCTGCTTCTGTTTTGACTTTTACAAACAAATACACTTTTCCAACTTTTTCACCAAACACTCTCAACTTCAAATTCTCAAATTATGTATCTATTTTTAAACAATACCAACTTCTAATTCTCAACCACTTTTGCTTCTACTACAATAAATCACATCTTCTTAAAGAAGAAGTTTTTGCAAACACTCCCCAAAAACTAAAACAATAGATATGCATTTCAACTGAAATTATTGATATTTTTCACTTATTGGATACATATACAAAAACCCTGCATATTAATATTAACTAGCTACCACAGGCAGGAGCCAACACAAGGCTTTTGTTGCTGCCAAGAATCTATACCTATAGACAATGCGCTGCATCGATGACCTGAGAGGACATTTTAGGAACTGCTGATCTTTAAATCTTCTAATCATCTGATTCTGAAGAAAGTAGCTTCGTGAGATCTGATTCGCTAGGCGGGACAACCCTTTTCCGCATTAGAGTCTCAATGGCTGGGAACTTTCTTTTCCGGCCACCTCTTGGTCTAGACCGAAATTGCTCATCAGACTCTTCAAAATTCCCCTGAAGGTGAAAATGTAAGGGTGAGAAATTTATTTGATCAGACAAGCTTCCCATAATGTTCTAGAATTGGAACCATGTCAAAGAATTTGCCGAAGCAGACAAAATAAAAAGATAAATAACTTACTGGGGTATAGATGTGGAATCCAGATATTTCATGTTTGTCCCTCACGTGTTTGAATGCAAATTTCATGTGACAACTAGATATGCTACAGGCATATGGCTTAAGCCCAAAGTGTACAGCTTTGATGTGCTGATTGAGATTTGATCTCTGTACAAGAGACAGACACTAAAAAAGATTAGAAAGTACCCCAAAGTATACTTTCTCAAAGGCATTCTTGATACCTATTTGTAACTGTTCTTTTTTTTTTTTGGTCTCTTTGAGACGAATGAAATAGTTAGCTGAAAACACAAAAAATGGATTTTGGATGCTAGGTGCTTACAGTCGCGAAAGTGTGTGCACATCCGTCGAAACTACACTTTATCCGATCCAATGAGACTCCTGCTTCATGCATACAAAGATGACGCTTAATGTTTTTCTTCAGCTGCTTGGTCCCACATTTATCACAATCAATGTATTGATGACAAGACGAAAGATGCTCTTTAAGGCACCGCTCATTGCTGAAATATTTCATACAGCCTGGTTCTGAACAAAATGCCTCTACTGTATCCAACTTAACTGCATTCAGACAAGAATTACAACAGAGGGTTCAAAAGATGGCAATTATGGTATCTCCACTTTCCTGAATGTCGTTGATAAGGGTAAACATAAAACAACCCAAAACAAATCTGAGTACAGTTCCTAAAATAAAATCTTACCATGTGAATCTTCATGTTTACGTAATCTGGATGGATATTTAAACACCTTTCCACACCCAAGTTCGGGACATACATATTCCTTAGGGGGCTCAACATTAGCAGAAGCAGATTTATCGTGCAACTCTTTCATGTGCCTCTTTATATTACACTGAAATGCAAATCTTCGTTTACATTCCCTAACAGGACATTCAAACAATTTCCCTTGATGTTGAATCATATGCCTGGTTAAATGATCTTTTCTTCGATAGCTAGAGTGACAGTCATCCACTGGACATGTAAAAGGCCTCTGTAACAGAACAATTTACCTTGAGAAAAGAAATGTGTCGAATTTTTTTCACCGAGATTCAAAATCCAATCCAATATAAAACCTAGAAGGAACCTCAAACCTTAAAACGTAATGAGCGTGACAGAGGCTCCCTTGAAGGAGCTTCGCAGGCGGTCACCCACCTGGTACTAATCCATTCAAGGTAGTATTGATGCCTCTCGCATTTTGGAGTTCTTTTATGTGGGATCCAATGCTTCACACCCAATCATAAATGATCAATTTTTTTGTCCATCCTACAATCTGCAATGTGTCTACTTTCAGGGGATAAAGGTATCAATAATAAGAAATAGAACAAGAAATAATATGAAAGTAAACGCTCAAAAACGCCAAACAAAATCATGACTTGGGCTTTAAGGTCAGAATTCAATAATAAAAGCTCCTGACTAAGACAACGGTACTTAATGCAGTGTCCAGACAAAATGACCATTTTATATTCATAAATACAACCCATTATTATTCTCCAAATTCCAGAGTATATGCTCAGCTTGAAGTGCCACTATGCTTATAACAACATTTTCCCACATGATGATGCAAATGATGGCATATCCCATGTAGGAAATTAATGAAAACCACGACAAATAAATGGAATCGGAAAGCTGACCTCGAGAGAATGGCTTTGCATATGCTGTTTCAGATGAGCAGGCTTGTTGAAATTCGAACCGCACACTTCACAAGTATGCAATCTATCCCCCTGGCGTTTCTCTTCACTTTGCTCATTTACCTTCATTTCCTCCTGCAACACACACACAACCCATTTTAATTCCCAAACAACAATCAAATCGCGACATAAGTTCAAGCACACTCAAACACCAACCAAGTGTAAAACACAATAATGCCCATCGTGCAACAGGTTGTTTAGCTAATAAATACCCAAAACTAATTAAAATTTTAGATAAATCCCAAGAAAATAATACACACCTGGTGGTGCGTGAGGATGTGAGATGAGATGAGAGATTTCTTTGAGCGGCAAATGCCGCAGTACTCGCAGTAATATCTCCTAATGTCCCTGAAAATCGCTCCTTGTACTTTCTCTACTTCATTTCTCATTTTATATATATATATATATATACTATATATATATACGTCAACGTATCTATCCAGCGGCGGAGATGGGCGAGCAGAACCCTAGCTCCGAACAGCGGCGCAGACGGAAAGCAAGGAGATACAAGTATTTTGGAGCAGGGTTTGCTACAAAGATGTGTCGAAGGGGTTTTATGTCAATTTACACTTTGAGAAAATTATGATCAAGGGAGTCCAAAGTTTCTAAATTACAAAAGACATCATAAGTTTATCTAACTTTTTTGTATCCAACTTTTTTTTTTTTTTTTTTTTGAGATATAAGTTTTTGTAACTAAAGTCCAAAGAAGTGATTGTTAAATGTAACAAATTCTGTAAAAGGCCAATTTTAATACAAATAACAATTTTATTTTTACATTAAATCTTCACACCAAGACAATCACTAGTTAAATATATAAGTTTATTGCAATAATAATACATAGATAATTAATAATTTTTGTTCGAGTTTTTACTATTACAAGTGAAGTTGACATTGTTTTTTTGGCAAACAAAAGAATCTGATATGAGCATTGGGTATCTAAAAACTACAAGTTATTTTTTATTTTTTGTCATTATTAACTATAATCTTGGGTCAAATTTAAATAAAATTCAAAATTGTGATTACTGCCTTTTATTTTTGACAACTGTGGGAAATGGATCCTTTATATTGAATTTCACCATAAATATGTTAATATTAGGAGAAAGTATTAAACAGTCTCTCTTATAAAAATCTCCGCCTAGCCCCGATTAATCCCCGCCTAGACGCTAGGCCCCTTGTCCGCCTACAATTTTTTTTCCGATTAGGCCCGCTAATCCCGCCTGAATCCCGCCTAACCCCGCTAGCCCTCGCTGCCTAGCGCCCTAAGCGCTTTTTACAACATTGAACAGTAAAATCAAGCATTTCAACCAGTGTATTCTTTGTTCAAGACCGACAATGTTATCTGCGTTTCTTAATCAATAATTAAAATAGAATACTTAAGTGCAAAAATCTATTTATTTTTCAAGCTATTTAGAGACATACATGAGGCCATAAACGAGTAAGTTCTGGAGATGCTCAAATCACACAAGAAAGGTATCCGTAGAGCAATAAGATGTTCTCGCAACATTGTTAAATAACCTCAAGATGCAAGAACGTCAAAATCATGTCTGCACAACTGTGGCGATAGCAATTATTGCAGAAATATGCTCGCTTATTGAAGAATGAATACAGTTTTTATTTTTAGTACCATGGGGGATAGTAGAGGAGAGCACACACATTCATATGTGATTGAACCCAGATCAAGTCAATTGTTCTTACAGTACAAATTTCTACCACTAAAGCACAATGTTGATCTTAGATGAATGAAAACCATTTGCCTGATCTAAATGTTCATGACATCCTTCAATTATACACCCAGTTAAAAACACCACAAAGTTGCAATTTTCGAACATATCCAGCTACCATGCTCATAAGGCAGAGGATGAACATTGATAGTTTATGAAAACTTCGACTCCCTAAATGCCTGTTTTTTTTTTAATGGCCTTCAATATAACTGGTGTCAATGAGATCAGAGTCCTGATTATTGCCAGAACAATCCTCTAAATTTGGAATATGAAACGAACCATCTTGCATGCTAGCTCTGTTTTAATAGCGCACCACATATTTCCTCCTTTCCTCGGCTCCTGCTGCTCGCTTGATTCCCTAGCCATTACGAAATATAAGCTCCATCATCTTCCACCAGCCGCATGGGAAGTCTCTGCTCACAGTGAGGCTAAAGCATCAAAAAACAAACAAACAAACTCATAAGCTGCATAAACAACGTCTGCTGCCAAAGATTGACAAAGGTTATTATTACTTGCCAGTTAGGGACACTTTAGAGAGTGTCTGTCTAAGCGTTTGGTAATTTTTTTAAAAAGAAAATATTTTATGGGCTCAAAAAATAAGATGTTAGGAGCTTATAGTTTGTTTTTAAAGCTGGGAGATCCCAACTTATATTCAAAATTCGATCTTATTTTAACAATCTCCTTTAATTTTGACTATTTTTAATAATACAATTGTCATTACTAACATCTCAAAAGCTTCATCTTATTTTATCCAAACAGTTCAACAACTTATTTTCAAAATATGATTTGTCATCTTATAAGCTCTAAAAACATGTTATTAGATGTATAGGAGCCTATAAGATCTTTTAAATAAACTTCACCAAACACCATCTTAGTCTTGATGGACGTGAAGCAAAAATGCAGATAAACCAAAAAATTGTCATGAACCCAAATCTTATATACTGAGAGAAATGAGATTAGCATAAGAGTAATAGGTCCTACGAACATGCACTCACCGACATTATACAGAGTTCACATCGTTCAACGACTCCATCTGCCAAGCCCTCATAAACCCATCAAGTTGTAGCTTGGACAAAACCACCTTCCTTGATATTACAACCACGATTATTTAACTCTCCAAAATCGGAATAACAAAATCACCATTCTTTATAGCCTCTCCATTTTCACTATTCGCATATTTTCTCTCTATTTCAGCTTCCTCTAGCTCTCTCAACTCTCTAGTATTACGATGACCCAACAACATAAGCTCCAACATTTTCCTCCGAACATCATAAATTGCGTTTGGTTCGACCAAGCAACCTCCAACGTACGCTTCCCTTAGGAATACCATTTGAGCATTCCCTCGCGTCGATATGTAGAAAATCCCAGGATGTTTCAAAAGAAGCTCGCGCAAATTAACCTCTATACCTAAATCCTTCCTAAAATGCGCCAATCTCTCGACCTCCACCATCTTCTCCACCGTCAAGCACAAAAGCTCATGAATAATTCCAACGGCCCGTTTCTCATACCTATCAACCCCTCCGCAAGAACGGACTCGAACTTTCTCGACCCTCTCATAGGGTTTCACATAGGAAACCCTCTGCCAGTTCCGCAGTTTCTCCTTAAACCCTGCAACTATCTTAAACCCTGTTGGGAAATTAATGGGAAATGCATATTTCACCTCAAATTCACTCAACCATTTGTCTTTATACTCTCTTTCCCTCCATTTTTCAACCTCTGCTAAATAACTCAAAGTCCCTTCATTATCATTCCAATCAACCAATTCCACTATCTCCCAATCTATCATTCTGAATATTTCACTGTGCTTTCTAATTATCAAATCCCTAAAATTTTCAGGTAACCCTAATTCCCTTCTCATCAATCTAATTGCGTGTAGATGGACTCTCCCATTCACGGACATGGACAAAATCTTCCTCATCTTAATCACACTAACATCCTCCATATTACATACAATTTCATCTTCCAGCTCAAGCAATTTCACAAAATTAGACGTAAATTTACAGCACGAGTTTTTTCGGACAGGGTGGGTGAATACCTCGAAAACATGTGGGTATTTCCGCAGGAACTCGCCGGCGGTGAGGGTATCGACGCCGGCGTGTGGGGCCCATCGGGAGAGGAGCTGTAAGGAGACAAATGGCCCGCGTTTCTTGGTGGACACGAGATTGTAAAGGCTGAGGACGAGGGCGAGGCGGCGGTGGTGGAAGGCGATGAGATCAAGTTTTGGGTCGCGGGTGCGGGTCTCGAGCCGGGTTTGAGCGGTGTCGGCGGGTTTTCTGAATCGGGTCTGGAGTGTGGTGGTGAATGGGCCGCGGGGAAATGGAAAATGGTGTTTGCTGGTGAATCTGTATATGATTCTCATATCCTGGAGATGACAATACTTCTTTACTTCAACATTTGATCCTATTTGGGTGGTTTTTGAAAGGGTTTTGTGCAGATTTAGATTTATCTACAAGCACCTGTGCAACTAACTATTCCCCTTTGAATGTTTGCCATTAGTGAAAAATGAAAGGGAAATTAGGTAAAATACCCCCCCAATAAGGGGGTATTAAGGAAAAATACCCCCACTTTATTAAACAATGAAATCTACCTCTTTTTCCTACCTAAAATGTCTACTTTACCCTTAACTTAAAAAAAAAAAAAAAAAAAAAAAAAGCGAGCACACATGGGCGGGAGTGAAATTTTCAAATTAATGGACCTTTCATTTTCACCATTACAAACCCTAGTTTTTGAATTACAAGCCTCTTCTCAATATTTCGAGCAAAGAGATCAACATTACAAGATTTTCGAGCTCTTCTTCAAAATTACGAACCCTAGTAAATGTGACGCGTTTGAAGGAGGCAAAATCGAGGACCTGTGTTCGACAATAAATCTCAGTTCTTGCATCAAAAAATATGGATAAAGGTTAGTTTTGATTGTTCTTTCGTGTAATGTTAATGATTTTCATTTTCGCAAAATGGTTCAATTAACCAATTTTTCACGATTTTTGAAATGGGTATAATTTGAAGAGTTTCGATTTTTCGCAAGTTGTATCGATAAGCAAACACGTGGGCAAAACCGCAGCGGTGGGTGGCGATTATGTTAAATATCAAAAATTGTGGGTGGACAAGTGAACCGGACGGATGTGGCGATTGTGTGGACATTTGTGTGGGCGATTAAATTCAAATGTCATTTTGTTTGGGAGGACAAAGTGAACCTGGACGGATGTGGGCACTTGGGTGGGTATTTATGTGGGCGATTACATTGAATGTCAAAATTTTGTGGGTGGACAACGAAACCGATCTTTTATATCTATCTATTTGCTTTGCGGGGTTCATATAATGCTCTTATGGGATGGAGTTTGGGATTGTGACATAAGTACATCCCGATGGAGGTATACAGGAAGCATTCCAAAACTGTTCTCTTCCCTTCGAGAGTTCACTTACGCCCGAATTGTTGCGGAAAGCTTATATTTTCTCTAAATTCAATCCATATGAGTGTGAAATAGAGTTGACCATTGGTTTGGCTATGAACATGTTGATCCTTTGCCACCATGTCCGATCCCGATGATGACGATGTCGTCGCTACTTGTTCGCATGAATAGCGAGAAGCCTTTGTCCATTAGGTTTGTCGATTAGAAGGGAAAATAAGAAGAAGAAAAACACTCTTTGGAGTCGGTTAGTAGCAATCAAATGATGTTACCAATTAAAAAAGAACCTATCATTGAAGAGCTTATGCCACCTCCTAATTGCATTTACTAAAAAGCGTAAAATGAGGGCTCGCAAAAAAAAACCAAGTACACTTCCATATTTTGATATGACTATGGAAGAACTTGAGAATGACCCTATGTTTTGGGAGGATGTAGATATGTCAGTGGCGATGACCGTCTATTACTTACGAAGAGAATGATGGTGGTGTTGAAACTATCTACATCTCAATTGTTCAAGAGGATCTACCACGCCCAAGAATAACATCGATAAAGGCAAAGGGGTTGTCAAAGAAACATCTGGTTTTGAAGAATATTTAGGTATGACTATTGAAGACCTTGAGAATGACCCTCCTGTTTTGAGAGGACGAAGATGGTAGTGGTGGTGGTTGTGGTGGTGGTGTTGAGGCGGCAAGGGGGAATGCTAAACTCGGGGTGGGCTCAAAAGTCGTCTAGAGTAGCAAGAACATCAACCGAAAAATCGCCATGATGATGGGCGGGGATAATGGTAGCGAAGTGTGTAGCGAAGATTGTGGGCGGTCAGTGGGCATAAGAATGACGACAATGTGGGCGGGCAAGATTGTGGGCAAGATTGTGGGCATGAAGGTAGGCATGAAGGTGGGCATACTTTTGGGCATGGTAGTCAATCATGCAAAAGGAATCTGTCAAACTGGGCACAATGGTGTGGGGCCTATTAGCAATCAAACAAGCGATTGTAACTCTATCTCATAGATGATGATTTACAGTTGGTCAAGTTTTCCGTGAAAAGAAGAATTTACTACGACTTGTAATAATTTGTATCTTTGAAAAATAGACAACACATTGTTAAAAAGTCGCATACGATTAGATTTGTTGCCAAGTGTGTGGATAAAAATTGTGGGTGGATGATACGCGTGGTAGGCGCGAGGTGGGCATCTATGGGTTGTTGTGAAATATATAAATTGTCATGAGTGTTCGATTGACCAACGCAAAATACGTGGCACCCGATTCTTGGAAGCTCTTGTTGTGATGGCACACAATTTGGCGGCCAGGGGATCGCCTCATATGCCCATACACGTAAGGCGGGGTGGAAGCCGGATGTCAAAGTTCTCAAAATCGTGCTTTTCTTTCGTTTCTTTTCTTTCCCAAAAACCCTTTACTCGTCCGCCATGCGCACGTGTTTCTTTCACCAAGAAATCGAAAGCTACTCTTCCCCAGGATAAGCATTAAATGCTTCTAGATCATCGACAAGGTGAATATATTCTTCCACAATCTTTTTGGTTTTACGGTCTCTTACAAGAAGAACACTTTGTATAAGAAACATAGCAAAGCCACAAAGTCATATCTCTCATCCCCTTTCTCTTTCTTGGACCATTCTTCTAAAGCGTTTTCCACATGTATCGAGGCAAAGGGGATTAAATCTCCTAAAGCATTTTTTGAAGATCCCAGAGGGACGATGGAATAGTAGACTTGGACCCAAAACCGAGTCCTGTGATCAATGAGAATTCATTACTCCAAAATCGCCTCTTTATTGTTGAAGTGGAATGTTATCTTGTCCAATGACATCGACTTGTCTTGTCGAAAGAGAAGGTGGAGATATAATTGGCCTTGAAATTTCAACTTTTGTACATCCATGAATTGGCCAAAGTACGATTCCCTGAACCTTTGTCTATTCCTAACGCTCAAAAAAACCAACTATTCTCATTTACTTCCTCATTCAGATTACGCGAGCACTTAATCTCGCTTTGAAATTGGTCTTTCGTTTTGAACAAGCGCCATCTTTCTTGAACGCACAATGAAAAGTAGTGTTAGGTACAAGTAGTAGCGGACATGTGGGCAGAATGCAAGGCAAATAGGTGGGCAAGATGAAAAATTCTCAAAAACACCCAAGTCCATACATATTCCAACCTAAAAGCACATTATAGACTCAACAGAAGATGATCATAAACTCCACACAACACGTCACAGACCCCACAAAGTAGTATTAGGTACAAGTAGGCACACATGTGGGCGGATCACAAGGCAAAATAGGTGGGCAAGATAAAAATTATCAAAAACACCCAAGTCCATACATATTCCAACCTAAAAACACATTATAGACTCTGAGAATATGATCATAAAATCCACACAACACGTCGCGGACTCCACAAAGTAGTGTTAGATACAAGTAGGCAAACATGTAGGCGGCAAGGCAAATAGGTGGGCAAGATTAAAAATTCATGAAAAGACCCAAATCCATACATATGCCAACCTAAAACACATTATAGACTCTACGGACTCCACACAACACATCGCGGACTCCTGAAAGTGGGGAAGAAGTGGGCACTAAAGTGGGCAACGACGTGGGCACTCGTGTGGGCAACGCCGTGGTACTCATGTGGGCAACGCCGTGGGCAAAGCACATGGCTAATAGGTGGGCAACAAAAAATGTTGGAATAAAGCCAAGTACAAGCACATTCCAACCTAAACACACCATTAACTCATAAAAACATGAATCATTCAACGTTAAATCTCGTTTGGAGTCATATAACGAAACCCTAAACTGTTTATTATTTTGTTTACAAAACAAAACCCAAAATGGTTCAAAAAAACTAACTAAAATAAACATATAAGAGAAGAAAATGAAACAACAAACCTTTTCAACCGAAGAATGACCTTTGATTTTCAAAAACGGAGACGTCAAACAATCGCGATGGATAACACTAACGGAGACGTCAAACAACTCGTCGGAACAAGTGCTCGTCGGAATAGGTTCTCGTGAGGACGTTCGCGTGTCGAAGAGAGAAAGCAGTGGAGTCGGACGTGAGTCGGACGTGGGTTGGAAGGTGAGAAGAATGGAAGATGAGTTGGATGTGAGAGGGAGAGAGAGAGTAATGGGCAAATGAAGGGTTCCCGCCTATTCATATTCTTTTTCTCTTTTTTTTGGTTTTTTTAAATATAAGGGCATTTTAGACTTTTCAGGAGGAAAAAGGGTATTTTTCATTGTTTAATAATGAAGGGGTATTTTTCCTTAATACCCCTTGTTGGGGGTATTTTACCTAATTTCCCAAAATGAAAATCTCTCATAACCATGGAGCGAGCCACGATTGCGATAAGTAAAATCTTGCTACGTAAAGAAAGAGATCAAACTAAGCATGACCGATGAAAAGTCAATGGGCCGGATGCATTTTCCAAACATAAGTTGGGTTCGGCTCCAAAAATAGTAATCCATAGGATGTCGAGTCTACCTAGCTTGGCCCTATTTTCTCTTACTCATTCAAGCACTAGGCCGGCCCGACCCAATAGATACCTTTGGAGTTAAAAAAAGATATAGACTCATGCTTTTAAGTGTTGCTGTGTAACAAGATAATAAAGGTTGCAAATGAACCAAGCCGCTCGTGAGTTATTCGGAGCTCGATTCGATAAAAATTCGTTCGAGTTCGTTTAATAAAGCTCGTTAAAATAAACGAACCAAACTCAAACTTAGAGATATTCGGTTTGTTAGCTCGTGAACATGCAGGGTCGGACCTATGCTTCGCGGGGCCCTGGGCAAAATTCCAAATTTGGGCTCTCATAGTAACTAAATATTTTTATTTTAATAATTATTCTAAATCAAGGGTTGAATAATTACTTTAATAAGATGACACAACTAATTAAAAATCACAATATGTCTACATGACAACAATAACAATAATGTATTAACTAACAAACTAATATTAATATATATGCCGTCAATGCAACAATATCAAAACAAACCAAAAATAGCCAACGTATATCATATTATTCACAAATCAAGTTTCAAGAAAAAACATGCAATTTATATAACTTAATTAATTTCAATTCATTTATCACATATTTTAAAAAGAGGATTTGAATCATTTGAGGGGTTTGAGATTTGGTATTATCAGATATTTATTCATTCATGGAATGGAAATCTACCATTTTTCTTTTATAAAATGAATCAAAAGATAAATAAAAATAACTGTTGATCCCATTTAGAACTTGGAAATTGTGGGAATATTAAAAAAAGAAGTTGAGTTGTTGGAAGTTTACGTGAGGCCTAAGGGTTTGATTTTTTATGTTGGGCCCTTTTTTTTTTTTATTTTGTGTTACTGTGTTGCTAAAGAGAAAAACAAAAAAATGGGCCCCAAATATTTTGGGGCCCTAGGCAACAGCATGATGTGCCTTGCCTCAGGTACGGGCCTGTGAACATGCTCGTTAGTAAGATCGTGAATAGGCTCGATAGTAAGCTCGTATAAATTAAACTAATAATTTAACTTTAATTTTAATTTTTCATATTTTTAGTTACGATAATATAAAAATATTTCAATAAACTTATTTATTTGAATAAAATCATAAGTTTTAGTAAATATATTATGCGTTTTAGATATATGTAATTCTGTTTTTATAATAAATTGAAGAATAATTTAATTTATAATTAATATTTACTAAGCTCGTTTAGGCTCGATTAAGCTCGAAAAAGTTCGTGAACCATCAATATGTTCGATAAATTTAGACTCGAGTCCGACTCGATAATAAACGAGCCAAACTCAAACACTCAAAAGCTCGGCTCGGTTCGGTTCGATTGCAACCCTAAATTAAACATATAAGGAATTTTTCTCTACAAGTTAAAAATTATATTACTGATTTGCTACATACCAACAATCAAAAAATAATTTTATTTCTTGTATATATTCTAAACCACTGTGTAATACTCTCCGTACTTTAGAAATAAAACGTTTTAATACACATGTTATACTTACTCATATAATAATACTCTATTTTAAAAATAATGTCGGATTGAATTACATTCTTGCTTCTAATTGTTGGAAATTAGTTTGAGAAGTAATTGTTGATACCTAATTTTGACCAATTTTTTAGTGACTAATTATTTAATTTTGGAGGAATTAAATATTAAAATAATATTCTACGTTTCGAGTAGATGAGTGTGGTATATTTAACTTCTCAAAACCATTTTGTGGTGGGTGAGAAATAAAATCCACAAGTTAGGGTGTGCTTGGTTGTAAAAAAATTTTCCAAAATTTTCATTTTGGAGTGAAAAAATTTTAGGACGTGTGTTTGTTTGAGAAAAAAATGAAAGATTTTCAAAGAAAATCTCATTTTTTTCCAAAATTAATTCATTTTATCTTTCTTTTTCACATTTCCCAATACTCAATTATACTATTTATTTCTCTCTCATCTCACTATTTATATAAAGAATTCCGATAATTTCTTTAATTTATCATTATTTTTATTATTTTTATCTTAATCTTGTTAAGAAAATGTATAAAACGAGATCCATATTGCCTATTTTTGGATCAATTTTTTATTTTTGTTCAATTTTCTTACATTATATTTTACACTATTATTTCCACAAATTTTTTCATAAACAATCAACATCTCTAAAAGATTCTCTATCACATCAACATAATCATCACTATTTCTTTACACATCCAACTTTCACTTTTAAAAAAAATCACCACTATTCTCTTAGAAAATGAAAATGGATGGAATGAAAGTACAACCAATCACAGCCTTAGTCACTTATAAATGAGATAATGGATGATGGGAAGGTGAAAAGACACCATCCCACATGGGAATAAAATATTAAATTTATTCAATATATAAGTAAGTGGGCTTGTAAGAGTGTGCAAGATGAAATAACTATACACATGTGAGGTGTGGTTGGCAAGGCCACACGCACGCGCGCTCCCCCCCGCCCGGCGATGGCGCCGGGGCCGTGGGCTGAGCCCGCGTCCCGACCGGACTGGGTCTAGTTTTGCACAGAAAATATTTGTTTTTAACTTTTTAAAGAATAAAAAACAAACAGTTGCAAGTTAAAAGCTGAAACTGCAGCTTTTAAAGTGAATCAGCACAACTCTCCCACTACTTGGAGGTTACAGCATAGTGGAGTGGCCACTACCTGGATGTTACAGCATAGTGGAGTGCCCACTACCTGGATGTTACAACCATTATCTCTGGAGTTACTGTCCTGCAGTAAAGAGTCCCAAGGCCTGGTTGGATGTTGTTCAGCAATACACTTTCATATACACATTTTCATTCTTGTATTGCATAGAGGGTATTCAGTTTTTCATATTCTAGTTCGAAAGGAGCCTTGAAATTTGCAGTGCTGCTATTTCAAGGACGAAGTTGTTCTATCTTTGGGGATAACACGTCTGTTCTGTCAGCACTATACGGAACGTGTTTATCTTGCGGATAGAGTTTTTACTCGCCTCAGCTATTCTGCAATTTCCGATTTCTTAGTTTTCTTGTAATCTAGTTTACAGAAATAAACTCCAGAATTTTTCAACAAGCAAGATAAACAAATTTTTGTTTCTGTAAACGATGGCGTCTACTTCAAGGGTGAATGTTCCTACTGCTCCTGCTGCTGCTGAGAAGCCAGACAAATTTTCTGGTAATGATTTCAAGAGATGGCAATCCAAGATGCTGTTTTATCTGACTACGTTGAGCCTCGCTAAGATCCTGAAGGAGGATCCACCAGTGGTGGAAGAAAATGATACCAACAATGAAAAACATGTTGCTTTCGATGCTAGGGGCCAGGGTGACTTCCTGTGCCGCAACTACATCCTAAATGGACTGTCTGATTCGCTATACAATGTGTATAGTGAAGTGAAGTCTTCCAAAGAACTCTGGGATTCTTTGGAAAACAAGTACCGAGCTGAGGATGCTGGTTCCAAGAAGTTAGTGGTTGTTAGGTTTCTAGATTTCAAGATGGTGGATTTTAGAACTGTCATGGATCAAGCTCAAGAATTGCAGTTAATTATGCACAATATTCGTGCAGAAGAAATGCAATTGGATGAAGCTTTCCAAGTGGCGTTCATGATTGAAAAATTGCCATCTGCATGGAAGGACTTCAAAAATTATTTGAAGCACAAGCGAAAAGAAATAAATCTTGAAGAGCTAATTATGCGTTTACGAATTGAGGAAGGTAATCGCAAATTAGATTCAAGGTTTGAAAAGGGTGTTGTTGATGCAAATGCGAATTTGCTAGAACATGGCAGTTCTAGTAACAGCAGCAAAAGGAAACGTGACAATAACAACAACAACTATAAGGGAAAGAATCCTGTAAACAAAAGGCCGTTTACAAGAAATTGTCACAATTGTGAAAAGCCCAACCACATGGCTAAGGACTGTCGGCTTCCTAAAAAACCAAAATATAGATAGCCTAATGCTAATGTGGTTGAGCACAATGGTATGATCCAAGAGCTGACTGATATGGATCTATCTGCAGTGGTTTTTGAGGCAAACCTTGTGGATAATCCAAGGGAGTGGTATATTGACACTGGGGCAACTCGGCATGTCTGTTCTGACAAGGATGCGTTCTCTACCTACACCCCTTGTACATGTAGAAAACTTAATATGGGTAATTCTTCCTCTTCTAATGTTGCAGGTTTTGGCAACGTGGTTATGAAGCTCACTTCTGAAAAGAGCTGCTTCTGAAGGATGTTATTCATGTCCCAGAAATCCGGAAGAATCTAGTGTCAGGATCTCTTCTTGTAAACCATGGTTTTAGACTTATGTTTGAGTCTGAAAAGTTTATTTTAACTAAATTTGGACAGTTCATAGGAAAAGGTTATCTGTATAATGGACTGTTCAAAATGAATGTAATGGCAGTTCGCCGTGTAACCGATTCAGGCATCAATAAAATTGAGCCTACTTCTGTTTATATGCTTGAGTATTCTGATTTGTGGCATGTTAGATTAGGACATGTTAATCTAAATGCTATAAAAAGATTAATGAACTTGGAATTACTTCCAACTTAAAAAAATTGATTCTCAAAAGAGATGTGAAATCTGTATTGAAGCTAAAATGGCTAAGTTACCTTTTCATTCTGTGGAAAGGAATACAGTACCTCTAGAATTGATACATATTAATATATGTGATCTGAAATTTGTGCAAACTAGAGGTGGTAAAAAATATTTCATCACTTTTATTGATGATTGCACAAGATTTTGCTACTTATATTTATTAAGAAACAAATATGAAGCATTGGAAGCCTTCAAAAATTATAAAAATGAGGTTGAAAATCAACTTGGCAGCCGGATTAAAATAATTCGGAGTGATAGAGGTGGAGAATATGTTGCACCTTTTGAAGAATTATGTAACCAGTGGGGAATAATTCATCAAACTCTCGCACCATATTCACCACAATCTAATGGCATTGCTGAACGTAAAAATCAAACTTTAAAAGAAATGATGAATGCCATGTTGATTAGTTCTGGACTACCTCAGAACATGCGGGGGAAAGTTGTTTCAACAGCAAACCACATTTTAAATAAAATCCCACTTAAAGGAAAAAATAAGACACCTTATGAATTGTGGAAAAATCATAAGCCATCTTATAAATACCTTAAAGTGTGGGGGTGTTTGGCTAAGGTAGCAATACCTGAACCTAAACAAGTCAAAATTGGCCCAAAGATGGTTGATTGTATTTTGATAGGATATGCATACAACAGTAGTGCATATCGGTTCTTGGTACACAAGTCAGAAAATCCAGAAATTTCTGAAGGTACCATAATTGAATCAAGAAATGCAATATTTCTTGAAAATGTATATCCTTGTAAAGAAAGGGTTGAAATAAGTTCTAACAAAAGAACTTATGAGAAAGCAAGTAGTTCTTCACATGGGAGTGAAGAACCAAGACAAAGTAAAAGGATTAAAATTGCTACATCATTTGGTCCTGATTTTGTCACATACTTGTTAGACGGTGAGCCAAGTACTGTTAAAGAGGATCTGTCTAGTCCAGATGCTCCGCTCTGGAAAGAAGCCATCAATAGTGAAATAGAATCCATTTTACAAAATCATACCTGAGAGTTGGTTGATCTCCCTTCAGGTAGTAAACCTTTAGGGTGTAAATGGATATTAAAAAAGAAATATAAGGCAGATGGAACTATTGATAAATATAAAGCCAGGTTAGTGGCTAAAGGCTTCAAACAAAAAGAAGGAAGTGATTTCTTCGACACATATTCACATGTAACAAGAATTGCATCCGTTCGAGTGCTTATTGCGATTCTTTGCTCTGCCTCGATCTCGAGATTCACCAAATGGATGTAAAACCGCATTTTTAAATGGTGAATTGGAAGAAGAAATATATATGGAAACGACAAGGATTTGTAGCACCTGGTCAAGAGAAAAATGTGTGCAAATTGATAAGATCGCTGTATGGACTTAAACAAGCTCCAAAACAGTGGCATCTTAAATTTGACACAACGATGTTGTCAAATGGCTTTAAAATCAACGAATGTGACAAGTGTGTTTACGTTAAAAACATGTCAAATGCATTTGTCATAGTTTGTCTATACGTAGACAATATGTTAATAATGGGTAGTAGTCATGATATAATCATGGACACTAAGAAAATGTTAAAAAGAAATTTTAACATGAAAGACATGGGAATTGCTGATATGATTCTCGGAATCAAAATTGGCAAAACATCTGAAAGAATTATCTTGATACAATCCCACTATGTGAAGAAAGTGCTCAAGAAGTTCAATGCTTTTGATGGTCCACCATGCAAAACGCCCATTGATTGAGCATAAATCTGGTAGTAAATAAAGCTGAACCAGTAGCTCAGTTGGAATACTCAAGGTGATAGGAAGTTTGATGTACATTACAAATTGTACACGTCCAGATCTTGCCTATCCGGTAAACAAGTTGAGTAGGTATACAAGCAATCCAAGCCAAGAGCATTGGAAAGCACTAACTAGGGTACTAAGATATCTAAAATACACCATGAGTTTTGGAATACACTAATCGAAATACCCTCCAGTACTTGAAGGGTATAGTGATGCTAGCTGGATTTCAGATTCAAATGACTCCTACTCCACTAGTGGATATATATTTACTATTGGAGGAGGAGCAGTATCATGGAAATCCACTAAGCAGACTTGTATAGCTAGATCCACCATGGAATCTAAGTTTATAGCTTTTGATAAAGCTGGCGAAGAAGTTGAGTGGCTTCGTAATTTCTTAGAAGATATTCCATGCTGGAAAAAGCGAGTGCCTCATGTGATGATTCACTGTGATAGTCAAGCTACTATAGGGAGAGCACAAAGTAATATGTATAACGGTAAGTCTAGACACATCCGTCGTAGACATAATACCGTAAGACAATTAATCTCTAATGGTGTTATATCAATTGACTATGTAAAGTCAAAGGATAACATAGCGGATCCGCTCACGAAAGAGCTTAACATAGATCAATTGAGTAAATTGCTAGAGGAAATGGGATTAAAATCCACAATATAAAGAACGATTAAAGTGGTAACCCAACCTTGATGACTGGAGATCCCAAGAACTTGGTTCAATGGGAAAACTAAACTTTAAAAGTTCAGTTAAGCACTTGTAAATCAGTCTACCCATCCCTAGAAGGCAAACCAAGTGCAATAAACTTGTTGGTTGTGGTAAGGTTAAGTCATAAAAACTTTTAATGATAAATTGACTCAGTCAAGAGAGATCACCTATATAAGTGAGAAGTGAGGGCCGCTTCAATGTAACACTTATGAATCCAAAGATGTTTTCCATGGCCAAAAAGGACACAACTGAAGAACGGAATGTGACAGAAGTCATATTGTGTAAATGTCATTGACTAGGTGTACACGAAGGAGGAATAGTTCAAGGCATTGCGTCCACTAGCCCGCCGGTATATCCGATGATATTTACAAATGAAGGTTCAAAGTCGCAAACTACATGTCCTGATACAATATGGTTTCAATTAAACTGAGTACAAGAGTCTGCATTTTCATGTGCATTTGATTTCCACTCATGGGGGAATTGTTGGAAATTGGTTTGAGAAGTAATGGTTGATACCTAACTTTGACCAATTTTTAGTGACTAATTATTTAATTTTGGAGGAATTAAATATTAAAATAATATTCTACGTTTCGAGTAGATGAGTGTTGTATATTTAACTTCTCAAAACCATTTTGTGGTGAGTGAGAAATAAAATCCACAAGTTAGTCACTTATAAATGAGATAATGGATGATGGGAAGGTGAAAAGACACTATCCCACATGGGAATAAAATATTAATTTTATTCAATATATAAATAAGTGGGCTTGTAAGAGTGTGCAAGATGAAATAACTATACACATGTGAGGTGTGGTTGGCAAGGCCACGCGCGCGCCCGCCCGGCCCGGTGCCGCCGCGCCAGGCCGAGCGCGAGCCCGCGCCCCGTGTCCCGACCGGACGGGTCTAGTTTTGCCTGAAAAACATTTGTTTTTAACTTTTTAAAGAATAAAAACAAACGATTTGCAAGTTAAAAGTTAAAAACTGCTAGACTTTTAAAGTGAATCAAAGACAACTCTCCCACTACTTGGAGGTTACAAAGATAGTGGAGTGCCCACTACTTGGAGGTTACAACAAAATGGAGTGCCCACTATCTGGAGGTTACAACCATTATCTCTGGAGTTACTGCCCTGCAGTAAAGAGTCCCAAGGCCTGGTTGGAAGTCCTATAAATAGGAGCTTTTTGTTGTTCAGCAATACACTTTCATATACACATTTTCATTCTTGTACTGCATAGAGTGTACTCAGTTTTTCATATTCTAGTTCGAAAGGAGCCTTGAAATTTGCAGTGCTGCTATTTCAAGGACGAAGTTGTTGTATCTTTGGGGATAACACGTCTGTTCCGTCAGCACTATACGGGACGTGTTTATCTTGCGGATAGAGTTTTTACTCGCCTCAGCTATTCTGCAATTTCCGATTTCTTTGTAATAGTTAGTAGTTTCCTTGTTATCCACTTTACAGAAATAAACTCTAGAATTTTTCAACACTAATAAATTTTTTATTATTCATATTTTACATGTACCTCTTTGTATTGGAATTCCCTTATTAACTATGTGTTTATTTACTATTATTTCCATCTTATGGAAATAAATATTTACAATACATTCAAGTGCATGCCGCTCCTAGCGTCAGTCGAGCGAGTCGATCGACTCGGGCCCAAAAAATTACAAAATTTAGGGCCCAATTTTTTCATATTCTTTCACATATATACATATATAAAGTAAGTACAATTTTGAACAAACAGTGCCTCTAGCCCAGCAGTTAATGCTTGCAGCATTTTACCTTTGTGTCTCCGAAGTCCTGTGTTTGAATCTAATGACTGTAGTAGTTGTTGTTATTGTTGTTGTTGTTGTTATTGTTATTTTTGTGGTATTTTGTGATTTAGATAAAACAAAATTAAAATGAAAAACCTTTTTTCCTTGGGCCTTGTAACCAAACCTTGTTAGGTTCTAATTTTTATTAATGGCCCAATATTAAAATTTCTCAATTTAAATTTTAAAAGGCAAAAGAAAAAAAAAAGCCTAAAAGAATTGGAAAGGTGGGAACAAAATAGAAAAAAACATGTTGTTCGTCCATCAAAAAGAAAAAAAAAATCCGGTCAACCATGCCACAAGAAAGAAAGAATGGGTTATCTATGTTATCAGTCGAGAAATGAATTATTGAATAACTAGATTATATTGATTTGATTAATACTTTTGCGGCCAAAAACTGTAAGGCGGTTATATTTAAATAACTATTTGGATTTTTGAACATAGATGTCTTATTAGTATAACTATATTCGAATTATTCTATATATTGACTCGATATTCTTTTTTTTATTATTTTAGTTGTTTTTTAATTTGTACATAAAAAAGGTCCAATTTTAAAGCTCAATTGAGGCTAAAAAAATGATAGGATCAGCCCTGTGTGTCTCTAATTCTTTTTTGTAAGTACATATGCAATCCACCGTTATTTGATTCTCTTTGTTACTCTGGATTTAAAAGGCATAAAAAATCGATTAAACACAATAAATCTAAACAAATAAGGACATACTTATCTCCTACATATTTCAATTAAATTAACTCCTACTGTCCTACATATTTCGACATACAAATGACAACGGTTTAAACAATGTATAGTAGTTAAAGCCAAGGGGTTAAACACTAATTTAAAATAGTTGGAGGGGAGAAAATGTATGACCTATTATACTAGTATATTTTGCCACAAACTCATTTACCACCACAAGGCAATCCTAATTATCCAATCAAAAAACTCTTCCCAGTCCCCTTCTATTTAAAAATAGCAAAAATAAAAAAGGGTTATCCATACTCTGGAAAAATACTGGAGAGATGGCTCTCCTCTTCACCTCTTCCTTCTCTCTTTCTTCACCTTCATCCTCCACTTGTGGACTCGCTGCTCATCCTTGTAAGTATAACTCTGTTTATTGCTTCCAAAGATATAATTGCGCTACCACATTTCTTGCCGCATTCTGCAGTTCTTATTCTGGTTGTGTGGAGATTTGCCTGTTTATTAGTATATAAATATGATTTTTTATTTGTATTAGATGATAAGATTGAGATATTTTCGCTGTTTTAACTTAATTTTCTGCTTAAGATTTCAAGAAAAACTGGTAGTGGCTTTTTATTTTTATTTTTTTATTAGCAAAGAAAATATGCTGAAACTTTTGTGGTAAAACCTGTTTAAACTGTTAGGCATTTCCTTATTTTCTTATGATTTTTTTTTAATTAGGGACTTTCTTGCAACACCCTTAGAAGATGGAAATATGTCTCTTTCTTGTATTTGTTAGTATTCCAGCTATTATTATTTAACAACTTATCAATTAAAAAAATATTGCAAAAAGTATAACAACCACACAATTGAAATTTTGTACAATGTGTGTAATTAGGATATCAATTATCTTATTGTAGATGGAAAAAAATCTGAAACTTTTCTTTAGGTATAATAAAGTTTCTTATATAGGGTGGCATTTCCTAAAAATATGTCTCTTTTATTTTTTATTTTTGTATTTGTTAGTAACCCAGCAATTACTTTATGTGCATCTTCTGCTGCACAATTTTGTCTAAAACCTAGTTTCAACTAATTAATGGAGTTATTACGGTATATGTTATCCGATTGTGTATCTTTCTGGATGCCCCTTTACTTTTAGCTCTGCCTTTAACGCATTTCAGCGAACATGTGGTCTGCATTTGATAAGGACATTCATTACTTGATTGTTGTATTGCAAATCTTACAAAGATTTCAGAATCATCCAAAACAAACTCCTTTGTAGTTTTTAGGATCTGAGTGGTTTAAGAAGTTATATATTATGGGATGAGGAGCTAAGGTTGTGATGTTTTGGTGCTTAAATAAGTCTTTCATATATGAACATGGAACACATATTACATAAGTTGCATTAAAATCACGATCCTCATTTTATAAAATGTCATTAGCCTTAGCAAGCTACCTCTTTTAATAGAGTTATGAATGTTTTTGCATTCTATTTGAATTGTTCGTTCATTATTAGTCTCCAGGTTATGCCACAAGTCAATCTCTTTGCATCCGAAAGCCTATGTTGGAGGCAAAATTCAAGCACCTTTCGTTCTCCACAATAGAGGTCCATTGATTGTTAAGGCATCTTCGGGTGTTGATGGAACAGACTCGACTGCTCCGGAGGCTCCTACCCCTCCCTCAGACAGCAAGGAAGAAAGTGTACCCGTGGAGAACCTTCCTTTGGAATCCAAGGTTCAGCTGAATCTCGAGCAGAAGATGAGAATGAAACTAGCTAAGAAGATTAGGCTAAGGAGAAAGAGGCTCGTGAGGAAGCGCCATTTGAGGAAGAAGGGACGATGGCCACCTTCGAAGTTGAAGAAGAACAAGAATGTTTAAACGTTAACTCTTAATATCTTGCAGGTTTTCTGCTAACTTGTTTCTTTAATGTTTATTGCAGTTCCTCTTTTGTGACTGAAAAATTCATTTTGTTGAGTGTAAATGTGACCTAATGATATCATTTTCTATTATATCTCCGGAAGTTGATTCTGGATGTGATAGGAATATGATTATATTCTTTATGATACATTTCAGCTATTGTTATCATGGCAGTATGTTGTTGCACATTTTATTTTACACAGAATGATTACTTTGAGTCTTAGAGGGGTTATGGTGATGAGTAACTGCCATTTTGCAGTTGTGTTAGAGATAAAGGGAGTGTTTGATTTGGCTTAGAAAAAGCACTTTTTAGTGTTTGCAAGTGCTAACTTCTGCTTCATTTAATCAGAATCTAAAAGCAGAGGGAGGTGTGCTTTGGATTCTGCTTCTAGTTTGATTTTTACAAACAAATAAACACTTTTACAACTTTTCACCAAACACTCTCAACTTCTGATTCTCAACTTTTAATTATATTTTCAAACACTACCAATTTCTGATTCTGATTCTCAACTATTTCTACTTATGTTACAATGCATTTTTTAATCTTTTTTTTTATTCGCTTTTTTCTGTTTTCGTAAGCTTTCTTGATTCTTTGTTGTCATCTTTTTTTTTTTGAACCACTTTGTTGTCATCTTTTGACATTTATGTATAATGGCAACATCAAAGTCCATAATGGTAGGTGCTTATATTGGAATTTTAAAAATTGTTAAACCACTATTGACTTAAAATGGAGCACAAACCTATGTGCTTGGAGGAATGCCCACTTACACTTAAAAACTCTTATATAATCAAATATGGGGAGAGTTGGATTCTGTCGACTTCGTATTTCTCTGTTGGAAAACTCTTTACCCAAATCAAGTCTGGGTATATCCATCTAATAACATGGAATTACTATTAACACTTGCCATGATTATTTGCTTTGGTGTTGTAAATAAAAAGAAGTTTGATTTTGAAAGTCTTATCCTCAAATTCTTTTCATAATCCAGAAATGCCCTCTCTCCCTAAATATCTATATCATTCAAAAAAATATGATATTGACCTACTAACAATAGGAAGGGTGCTTTTGCCTCTATTCAAGAATTCATTTTGAAACTGTTTTTTCTTGTTCTTTCCAAGTACTTAAACTCTAGTATTTTCAAGTTTTAGCTTCAATTTAAAAAAAAAAAAAAAAAAAACTGTCAACTTCTAATTCTCAATAATTTTAGTTTCAAAATTATTTGCTACAATAAGCCACTTCTTTTAAAAACACAAGTGTCTAGGCACAAAAACTCCCCTAGTCTTAACTAGAATTTCCGCTGTAAACTTTCCACTATTATACTAATGGCTCAAACAGCGTTTCAAATACATCATAATCAAGCTACAGATCCAACTCAAATTTGCAAAGTCTTGTTACATCTAAGAAAGCTAAAGCAGAACACCTCTATGTTGGATTCACCTTTTTTTTCCACTGTACATTAGCTAGAAAATGCGGGCATATGTTTCTCTGTCATTTTCTGATCCTGTGAAGTAAATTTCGGAGTAAGTATTAGGCCGAGAGGGGTCACACCAACGTATCGCCTCTGAGAATGTTAAATTTGCAAAGAGGACAAGTTGCATTGATACGAAGCCATTTAGTAATGCATCTATGGTGGAAATGGTGGTTGCATGGAAGCGTACACAATTCGGCTCCATTTACGTATTTGTAAAGGCATATGCAGCATTCCTGCATGGTGAAGAAAAAGGAAAAATGAAAAAAATGAAAATCAATGTTAATCACCTGTTTATTTTCATTCAACTCGGCAACTTTTAGGAGTCGGGAAAAAAACCCGAGTTAAGGTACATACACTCCTTGATTATCTTAAGTTATTACAAATAACCCCTTGAGGTTTGTAGTTATTTAACACATACATGATACACCCCTATTGCGGGTGCAATCTGTAAAAAACAGAAACAAGTATCAAGGGGGTTATTTGTAATTTTGAAAGATACCTAGATGTTTTTGTAATTATGCTAAATTTCAGAGGCAGTTTTTGTAATTATCCCTCCAATAAATCTAAAAGTTCAGTTTCAGTTTCCAAGACGAATCATGTAAAAATTTAACCAACAATAAGTCATAAATCATAATGCAAGAATATGAACAAATTGCTTTGTGACACATAGCCAGCAATAGTCTAAACTAATAATCTGTTGAATTATAACACGTTAACTCCGATATGATGTAAGGGAGGCACAAAAGGTAGCATAGGAATATGATACACACTATGAAAGACCTTTTTTCAGCAGTAAATAAACATGCCTAATATTAAGTCTTTATCTTAGTCCACTTTACACAGCCAAGTTACTGTTTAATAAAACAAGCCTACTCTTGTACAGTGTACTTGAACTGAAATTCAAATAGTTTTCAAATAAAGGAAAGATGACCAAAGAATCAAAGTGAGAATACATGAATTGAATTTAAAAGGTCGAGCCAATCACAGAGTTAGAGGGATAAATGGTTGGAATACACACATCGCATTTATATTCTATGTGCTTTATTGAGGAACAGGGGAACTGATAATAGAACGGACTTTATTCAGTTAATAAGGGATAATTACAATAAAAAACTGAGGTTTGGACTAATTACAAAAAAATCCAGAAGTGTTTAAAAATTACAAAACCCCCTTGAGGTCTGATTGTGGCTTACATTTTTCCCCTTCATAAGCAAATAACATTTCTAAAATCCCCTAACGGCTAACATTAATAGAAATATTACAGTTACCCCCTTAAACAGTTAAATCTAAGACAAAATCAAACATGAGGGGCTTTTTTTGTAATTTTGAAACATCTCTGGGTCTTTTTGTAATTAGTCCAAATCTCAGTTTTTTTTTTTTTTTTGTAATTATCCCATATTATAAAATAGAAGGTTCACAAGGCACATAGATGCATATAGCAGAGGTTTTCATTTGTTCAATTTCCCAAGTTCTAAACATAAGAACAGCGAAAAACTGCTTTTGGGTGATTGGGTGCAAAATATAAGTACAATATAGCTTAAACAGAGAAAAACGAGAGATTGGGGACTAATAAATTATAAAGTAGCTAGCACAACCAGAGGAGAGAGATGAAAGATACTTACAGAATCCTCGGGATTAAGAACAAGCTCCGATGTGGAAATACTATTGCCAGGCAGTGCTTTTAAATTAACTTCTTGTTTCTCAACATTCTCAAATATCCCTACGGTATTTTGCTGCCGATATATATATTTGGGAAGAGACCTGATATCATTTTCAGAGGCTCCATCTCCAATAGTCATTGCATATGCAACTGTAGCTAAGATTGGAAAACAACAGAACAGCAAAAAGAAAATAATGCATGCCATCGCAATGCAGAAGATCATAAAAAACACGTCGAAGGCTAAAAAGACCACTGACAACCTGCAGTTTAGAGAATCAGGATTTTGGTGTCAATACTTCTGAGCAAACTGACAAATGTGGTCTTAAGTTTAAATATCTGTAAACACTTGTAATATGGTTTTGATATTTGAAATGACAACCTGAGCCCTTTTCAGAGATAATACAATTAGAATGGCGAATCAAAGCAGAGGACAGACAAGCATACAAATATATATGTAGGGATAATTACAAAAACTGCCCTTGAGGTTTGGGATAATTACCAAAAAAAAGAACTAGAGAAGTTTCAAAATTACATAAAGCCCCTTGATCTTTGATTCCGGTCTTACATTTTACCCCAACCATTAGTACTTACTACTTAGTAGACGTGATGATTTACTGACATCTTCAAATATCTTACAGTTACATCCCTTAACTTTTCTAGATGTTACAAATAGCCCCAACTTTTCATCCGGTTATATGTAATATTTTAAAAAGTTGAGGGGTGTAATTGTAAAATATAGGACGAAACGTTGGGGCTATTTGTAATATTTAATAAGTTGAGGGATGTAATTGTAAAATATTACCGATGAAGTCAGCAAATTCCGTCAATCCAACTAACGGTTGGGGTAAAATATAAGACGAAAGCAAACCTTAAGGGGTTTTTTGTAATTTTGAAATTTCTCTGGCTTTTTTGTAATTACCCCAAACCTCAAGGGTAGATTTTGTAATTATCCCTATATATGTGCATATATACATAGAGAGACAGAGAGATTTATTATCTTTTCCAAATGTTTAAAAAATAGACATACCAGTAAAGACGAGGCGAATCTTGCAGAAGTGGCTGGCCTCCGATTACAATCCAATAAAATCCAAAAACCCACCACACTGATGAAACAATAGTATTAATGGACTCCAGCTTCTTGATGATGCTGAAAATATTCATAAAAAAAAGGAATTTCAATTATAAATTGCAGTAGTTCAAACATTAGTTTCCAATTCATCAACATGTCAGTAACAAGACATTCATCAACCCAACTAGTTCAGTCATTGGTTGTAATGAGAGGGAGATAACGATAAACAGATCGTTGATTTGCCTCAATTAGTAGAAGAACTTCATACACATAGTATAAAACTAGGCTCATGCACGCAGAGAGATTGAATCACAGCATCCTTTGGCTTTGATTACTATTAATGATGACTGCAAACAAGAAATTATGATCTGACTTGTATAAAAGCCAACGAAAATGAACTCTTTGCAGTCCAGAAGGTGTAATGAGGTCATGAATATGTTTTCCATTGACAAGCTCTTGCACAATGTACATGATTGTGTTTATTGTATTCCTATCAATCCAACTTAAGAAAGCCTTAACTTATGACGGTCAATTATATGGGTTGCTAACACTTTTCTGTACTAAAACATACACAAAATTTCTCTTATAACATCCTTTCATGTGATTTTGATGGGGCACTGTTCCTCAAGGATTATCACCGATCAATTTAAAGAAGTGGTGCATTGGCCTCATAGTCCCAAACCATATCCACAGTTCTTCCTTCGTCAAAGTACTATCTTAACCAGTTGGTAATATGATCATTTTTACACCAGGATTGTTCTCGTTTACTTCATACGCGCCTTAAAATTCTCATTTCAACATCCTTGATTATAATTAAAATCTTTCTTAGCAGCTCATTATTCCTCGTCTAGACACCCCTATCTCCAATTCCTATTATCTGGCTATTGCACTTCATTAAAAAAAATTGTGCTACATATAATAATTCTTCTCCAAATCATTTTGTTAAAATATGTTTGCTTATTCCAATTTCACAATGGTAGACTTTCTACACTTATCTAAAATGCTTCCTTGGACTTGATGATAACAAGTACTAAAGGCCAACTATAGATACATCTGCAACTTTATAGTTTGATTACAAACCAATACCATACTGCTAAATTCGCTTCTTTATTAGAATACTCTACATAAATGAAAACCATTATTACTTGCTATGAAACTTCAAATCTTAGAGGAAAGAAATCTAATTCTAAATACTTCCATCAGAAATAAAGATGAATAATAACTCCACCAAATGCAGCAATTTTTCAAACTCAAACAGAAACAATGACACCCTATCCACCAAATCTCCCACTCAAAATAAATAAAAAATAATTAGCTATTCTTTTCTTTACGAGTCCACTCCTAAAAATCAATAAAATGAACTTAAATTAAGGTACAATACAACAAGTCAACACTTACAGTATTACCCAATCTGTCATTTTCTGACTAGTAACATGGACAAAAATAATTTAAAAAAAAACACTTGCAAACAAAAATCAGAACCAACCACAAAAAATTCCAAAACAAAACAAAAATGCCATCACCAATTTCACATCCCAAAACTTGAAACTTTGAAAGCAGAAAAATCACCAACCCTAAATTTTTTTAAAAAATTACCTTTTATGACTGAGAGCAGAAAAGGAAGAAACCCTCCGAAAATGAAAATTTTGACCAGCACCCACATCATCATCATCATCATCAAGATTCCGCCTTTGATATTCATCCCACACAAATCCCACATGCAGAAGGCACTGCAAAGCATACCCAAAAACCCACAACCTCAAAGGCGTCGAAGGCCTTTCTTTAACGGTCACCAAAAGCACAAAAACAGAGACCACAACAAATGCCAAGTTCCATATCATGTCAAGAAACAAAAAGGGTCTCGAGTACCCACAGTTTCCGGTTAGAGGAGCCGCTGAATCGTCATCTTCGCCATCGCTACTGTAATTTTCGGGTTCTGAATCGGAGTTTGATGGTATTCTAGTAAAAGGGTGTGAAAAGGAAGTGGCTATGGAGTTTCTGGTGAAACCCACATCGTTATCGGCGAGTAAAGGCCGCGGGTAATCTTGGTTCATCGTCTAAGTTAGGAAAAAAAATTAAACAAAAAAGAAAGAAAAATTAAAAAGAGGGAAAATGGTATTTTACGGTGTGAGAGATGAGGTTTTCAGGGGGGTGAAGAGTGAAGACTGGTGGAGAACTTATTGGGAAGGGAGGAGGAGGAAATTGGAAATGGTGTTTGTAGTTGGTGGGGGGGCCGGGGTGGGGGTGGGGTGGGGAGGGGGTGCATGTTTTCATAGTCACACAATGCAAATGGTTTGACTAGAAGACAATTAGACAAACCTGTATCCTCGTACACATACGGTCTTGCAAGAAGGGAAAATAATAATAAGTTAATAACAATAAAGTTAAATTTGTAATTTTAGTCATGGAGCTATATCATATGACATATATGTGTAATGTGTTAACAAATAATGGTCCTGTAGAAATTAGATTTTGCAAAAAAATCATGTAATATTTTCAAAAAATTCTCAATTTCAGTTTGCTGGGAATTGGAAATTTTTGAAGGAAAAGTCCAAGTGTTCACATTTCCGACAAAATCAACTGATGTGAAAACCAGTTTTGCTTATGTCGACTCCTCTAAGCGAATTTTTCTTTTTTAAATTTTTGTTACAATCAACATGTCGATTCACTTGGAGGATGTTTAAATAAGTGAAATTGGTTTCCGCATCAAAAGGTTTTGTCAGAATTGTTGACACGTGATTTTTTTCTAGCAATTTTTTTCAATTTCCACTGACCAAAGGACTGAAATTAATATTTAACAAAAAGAAATTATAGGACTTTTTCTACATAACCATTATTGCTAACCGCCTATATACTAGGGTTAAGGACACTATTGCCCTACACTCCGGAGAATAGCTTTTTATACTCCCAAATATTTTTGGGACAATTTTACGCTCCAACGCTTTTTTTGGACAATTTTACACTCCTACCAAATTTCCGATTTTTTTTATGTTGTCGTTTCAAGGTTGTTTCGAACGTGTTTCATCTAATAAAATTTCAGTGGAAAAATAATTTTTGCCCCATTAAATAATCAATTTTACACTCGAAGCCTTATAAGAAATCAAAAAATATACACATAAGACATCACATATAATTAAAACCAAATAAACAGAAAATAATATAGAAATAACATGAACAAATAAAACACAATTCATTTTTTGATCAAATGCATTGAAAACATAAAAAACATGGAAACAATCAAGAAACAACACCATTGAAAACTATATAGAAACAAACCAGAAACAACATAAACAATATAAAAAACAACACATGAATAAAAAAAGCTTAAAAATAGGTAAAATCTGCATTGAAACATCGAAAACTACATGTAAACAACAAAGAAACATCAGAACAATATTAAAAGCAGTATATGAATAACCCAAAAATAATAGAAACAATATATAAAACAACGCATGAACATAAAAGAGCGTAAAAAATAAATAAAATTTGTATTGAGACATCGAAACAACAATAAAATAATCAAAAAATATATATAAACAACATCGAAGCAATAGATATAACATATAAATAAATACATTACATAAAAAAAAAACGTAAAAATAACCAAAAAAATATGCAGGAGCATTAAAAAATAAAAAAAAGTATAAAAGTGATAAGAGCGTAAATAGTGTATTCTTTTATAAAAGTTGAGATATTCCCAATAATTTCTCTAATTACTAAGCTGTATGACTAAAATTGCAATTTTTCGTTTGCCATAAGGCCCATAACAAATCAATAATAATGTTAAAACAAAAAGATAATGAGAGTGTATATTTTTCGTGTTTATGCATCATTTTCCTGACCTTGAGTTCTTTTTAAAAAATTCGTTTGACTTTTTAGTAAAAGTCTTGAACAAAAACATTTTGAAAAAGGTAATATAATTTACTAAACTTAATGTTGAAATGATTAAATTAGTTTAAAAGCAAAAACTTTCTACCACAAGAAAACAATGGAAGAAAAAGGGAATGATATTAATATTTGCCTTCACAAGGTTAAAGTGGTAAAAGGACAGAAACACCCAAGTTTATGGTCATGGTCTTCATGGGTTTAATTAAGTTAATCAACGTGGATGATAGTGGTATTATCCCTAATCACATGTATTGTTTAATTATACATCAACTGTTTTATCATTCTAGTAACCTAACCTATGTGGCTATGTGGTAGTATTTGTTTTTGCAACGGGCCACAATTAAAAGTTAAAACATAACCTTCAAATATTGCATATTTTAAAATTTCATATTGTTATAGTGTTAGTCTTTGGCACATCAATTGATATGTGGCCTAATATTGGTGCTAAAGCTCAAGTGGATGACAATAAGTAGAGGTGAAAATCAACTGTTTTATCATTCTAGTAACCTAACCTATGTGGCTATGATATTTGTTTTTGCAGATTAATTGTTAAAATTGCATATTTTAAAAATTCGTTTGTTAGCTCAATTCATTAACAATACAAATCAAATTTGAACATAATTTCTCGTCCAATAAAATATTCGAGCTTGACTCGATTAGTAAAAAATGAACATATATGTGCAAAAATATCAAGCTACTCTAGCTCGATTCGTGTTTGACTCGACTAAAGCTCGTTCAAGCTCAACTCGATTAATAATCAAACCAAGCTCAAACACAATTTTTGAAGCTCGATAAAAATTCAAATAAGTTTGAACAATACTATGTTCACCTGAACTCAATTTATTTACACTCCTAACAATAAGTCAATAATTGCTCTCGCATTCCTCTGGTAGCGATTTACAGGGTGAGGAGGACTTCTTGTGTGGTGACTCAGTCTTCGGCAGCCCAAGGACCTTGACTAGTTGAGGCATAACCCGCGTTTCACATCCTCCACGAAGCTCTAGGACAAAGATAGTGGGGGCCCTAAGGGATGGGTTCATCCTTTTAATAGTTGCTCTCGCATTGGTTTGGGACAATTATGGGATATGACCCAAATACTATATTTTTAATAATTGACAGATTATGTGCCTAATCTAGATTTGGCATTTAATATTATGTTACTAAATAGTACAGTTTTACAGACTTGGGCTTTGACCCAAATTTAGTGCCCATTACTTAAGCCAGATTTTCTACTGTGGGCCTATTTAATGCTTGAGCGATATTTTCTAGTCTGGCCTATTTCACTTCGATTTTCCATTTTTGGATTGGTTTCAATTTATCGAACCAAAATGGAAACTGAATTATAAATTTATTTTGCATAATAATTTATACTTACATTTTTTTTATACAATTTTTATCGCTATTATGTTAATATTTTATATTTTATCTATTCTTTAGTAAGAATTCGGTAAACCAAGAACTGAACCAAAAGACAGGAAAAATAACTTAATTATAATCAAGTGGTAATAGATTGACCACTTATGTTTTGTGAAAATAATAACTAGCCATATTACTCAAAAACATGTTTATTTAGACATTTTGACTAAAAACTAATAGCCACATTTATGTATTCTATGCTCTGTTGTAAAAATCTCCGCCTAGCCCCGATTAATCTCCACCTAGGCGCTAGGCCCCCTTGTCCGCCTACGATTTTTTTACCGATTGGGCCCGCCTAATCCCGCCTAACCCCGCCTAGGCTCCGCATAGGCACTAGGCCCCAGTCTGCCGCCTAGCGAGCGCCTAGCGCTTTTTACAACATTGATTCTATGGTGATGTACTTAGCCATTTTTCAAAAAATTGATACGGTACATAAGGTACACTCGGTACCAAGTTATGTATCGACCCCCGTAAATGAAAAAGGACAAAGTGAACGTTTAAACTCAAAAAAGACTAAAAACATATTTTTGATCAGAAATATGGCTAAAGAACATTTTTACTATCGGAAAAAAACAAAAATTTCAAACGGCTCTATAATCAAACCAAACAGATTAATATAATTCGGTAAGTTTTTAAATTTTTTAGTGGGAAGAGAAAATCTGAATACAAAATATTATATTGAGTTTGTCAAAAGAGTTTAGTTAGTAAAGATTGTTAGGAATTTTAATTCCTACTTTTAATCGAATTTTTGAAATAAAAAGATTTTTGTTTTTGCCTTTCTAGACTATTCCAAACTTAGAGTTTTAATGAATATGGGAAAGATTTATTTTGGATTCCTACCTTTAATAGGATTTGGTTCTCTAGAAGTATTAGGAGTCGGTTATTTTATTTCCTAACTTATAAAGAATCCTATTGGTTCCATATTTGTGTTTTCCTTGTTTCCTTTTGTGGATATGAGTCTTGGACATCAAGAAGATCAAGTATTCAAGCCCTATATAAGGAGAGGATCGACCATCATTCTGTACACACCTTGAACCACGAAATTCACAGAGCAATACACGAGAGAAACAATCAAGAGAGAAAAGCAACAAGATTACGAGTCTTTGTCAAAACACACGATCCCCGAGTGTTCTTGAAGTGTCTGCATCATGGAGAATAACACTTAGTCCAGTTTCGAGTCTTGTTGATTTATTTTCGTCCATTCATTGTTTTGTTAGGTTTCATAGATTAGTTTGAAGATATTTTGGGCTAATCAATTTACTTAGAATAGATCTACTCAGTAGGAGTTAGTTTTTCCTATACTAGTTGAGTCATTCATAATCGAGTTGTACTAAAGATATTTTCAACTAGTGATTTCATCATAATTGACACTTCTACAAGTTATTTATAACTTGTAGATAAATTTTACTTCGTGTGTTCTTTTTCCGCTGCTTGTTCCGTAAAGTGTTACAATATCTGGTTTAACACTTTCTCTGATATTTACTGAAACGAACGTTTTGGGACCTCAAAAACTTTTAATTGGTATCAGAGCCAACACTTGATTACACTAAGTGTTGATCCTACGTTCGAACTACGGAATGGATAATCAGATGGCTGCTATGTTCCGTCCTCCAATGCTAGACGGATCAAACTACTCAATCTGGAAGATAAAGATGCGTGCCTTTATCAAATCAATTGATGAGAAAGCTTGGCGTGCGGTTTTGGTTGGTTGGACTCCTCCGAAAATTCAAGATAAAGATGGGGACTTCGTAACTCGGGGATGAGATCAACTGGTCCAATGATAATATCCAACTGGCAAACTACAACTCAAAAGCTCTCAATGATCTTTTGTGCGGTAGATTTTAATAACTTCAAAATTATTTGTAACTATCTGCAGACTAAAGATGCATGAGAGGCCTTACAAAGACATTGCGAAGGATCTCGCAAGTGTCCACTCTCTCCAAACCGCGACATCGAACGTCGGGTTTGAGAACTTAAAGATGGAGGAGGATGAAGACATCACGTCATATCATGGAAGGCTGTGCGATATTGCTAATGAATCTCAATCTCTTGGTGAACCAATTTCAAACTCAAGACTGGTTGGCAAGATGATGCGATCCTTACCTGAAAGATTCGACGTCAAAATTGCTGCTATAGAAGAGCTGCCAAGTATCACAACATTGCGGCTAGATGAGTTGGCTGGGATTCTCAAAACTTGGGAACTCAACTTCGTCAGCAGGAGATCACCAGGTAAAAGCGTTGCTTTACAGGTATTGCCTGAGGAACCTAGTGAATTAGTTCAGCTAACTAAAGAATTTGAGGAATCTGATTTAGGAGAAGAATCAATGGCTTTGTTTTCTAAATAATTTAGTAGAATCATGAAAAACAAAAGCAAAAGTCAATTTCCTACGAAAGTCAAAAGACTTTTTAAAATTGATACTCCTAAATATCCTCAAAGAAATTTACCTGATAAAAATCAAGATAGAACCGGAAAACAATTTGATATTGAAAAGGTAAAATGTAGAGCTTGTTCTGGTTTTGGTCATTATGCTAATGAATGTGCTAACACCTTGAGAAAAAGAGGTATGAACTTGTCTGTTACCTTAAGTGATGATGAGTCCGAGGAAGAAAACACAGGTGAGGAGGAAAATCCTGTGTTTATGGCGGTTATTCAAAAGACAAGGTCTCTACAGATCAATCCTCTAGGTGTCTCGCGTGGTGTCGCACGGAATGTTCCAACACCAACCAGGTACACTTTATCCAACACTTCTCATAATTTTTGCTTAACATCTACCTCTGTAGTTGAAACAGATAATCAGGAAGCTGAAGATTCCGATGATAAAGAACAAAATATTGTTGAAGCCTACCAGGAGCTGTATCATGAATGGAGCAAACATATTCAACAAGTCGAAAATCTGTCAAAGGAGAACAAAAAGTTAACTAAGGAGAATGAAGAACTGAAGAAAACTTCCAATCGCTTGGAGGTACTATTGACTAGAAAAGATGAAGAACTGGAAAAGGTAAAATCAACTTGACAAATCTCTTGAGACAATAAAAAGGTTGAATCTTGGTAAGGCCAAGCTAGATGAAATTACGTCCTTGGAAGTGATAACAAATGCAGTGCCGGGTATAAAACCCTGTTTTGTGAAAGAAAAAGAAAATTCTGAACCTTCTACTTCGTCAGTTGAAAAGCCTAAATCTTTGAATAAAAAGGGTCGTAAACGGAGACATTACATTTGTCACTACTGTTACAAACCTGGACATATCAGACCTTACTGCTACAAGTTAAAATCTGATTTAAAATGGTCTTCTAGTTCAGTGTCACCAACAATGTCTCACGATTCTGTTAACACCTCCAGGAACACTTATCACAACACTCCACGTTTTCAAAAAGCTGTTTGCGTTCGCAAAACTGAATTAACTTGTAATGTTGTTTATACCTCTTTAAGATCTAACACTGCAGGATCTTGGTACTTCGATAGTGGGTGTTCACGACACATGACAGGTACTCGTGAATATTTGACTGACTATGAACAACTTGAAGGTGGTGTGGTAAAATATGGTGGAGGTGCTCGAGAATTGATTATTGGTAAGGGTACTTTAAATGTGAAGGGATTGCCTAAGCTTCAAAACGTTCTACACGTTGAAGGGCTTACAACAAATCTTCTCAGTATAAGCCATCTGTGTGATGATAACATGCATGTGCAGTTTGATAAAGATCACTGCAAAGTTTATGACAACACGAACTCTTGTGTCTTGACAGGATTAAGGTCTGTAGATAACTGTTATCAATTTGGTGGTATACATGCATATCATAATGTGAATTTAAGTGAAACTGAGTTGTGGCATCAAAAGTTAGGTCATGCTAACTTTCGTATGATTGATAAATTGGTTAAGTATGAGGCTGTGAGAGGAATGCCTAAATTGAATACGAAAAGTACCTCTGTATGTGGTTCATGTCAAAATGGAAAACAAACTAGAGTGTCACACCAAGTGTCACAACACTTTCACACAACATGTTGTCTTGAATTACTTCACATGGATCTCATGGGTCCTATTGAGGTTGAAAGTGCTGGTGGTAAGAAATATTCATTTGTATGCGTTGATGATTTTTCCCGTTACACATGAATAAATTTTTTACGTGAAAAATCTGATGTGTTTGAGTCTTTTCGAAATTTGCATAAAAGGATATGTAATTTTAGAACTGATCATGGTAAGGAATTTGAAAACTCATTGTTTTCAGGCTTCTGTGATAGAAAGGGCATTTCACATGAATTCTCTGCACCCAAAACCCCACAACAAAATGGGGTAGTGGAAAGAAAGAATCGAACATTACAAGAAATGGCTAGAGTCATGCTAAGTTCAAAGAATTTGACTAAGCGTTTTTGGGCTGAGGCCCTGAATACTGCTTGTCACATTGCTAATCGAGTATACTTGAGATTGGGGAGTACTATGACTCAATATGAGATTTTGTTAGGCAAAAAACTCAATCTTAAGTACTTTCATGTTTTTGGATGTGTGTGCTATGTGCTAAATGATAGAGATCAACTTGCCAAATTCGACTCTAAAAGTGAACGGATACTCTGTTAATAGCCATGCATACAAGGTATTTAATCTCCGAATAAGGACTATCATGGAAACTGTGAATGTTGTCTTCAATGACTATGCTGACCTTGCAGGAAAAACTGAAGAAGATGATATCTCAGATCTCATTGAGTTAAATAAAATAGCTGAAGCTGTACCTGAACAGGATGTCGCTATAGATGCTACTCTCAGTGTTCCGATAGATGAAGGAACCTCTGGAACAACACCGGATGAGACACCTTTGGCAACTGACTCTGACTCCGATTCTCGTGTCAGCGAACAAGATCTTTGGCCAATCGAACTAGATGACCACGTGACTGACAGAAGCAGGGACATACCAAGCAAAATTCAAAAAAATCATCCTACGACTCAGGTAATAGGTGAAGTTACTAAAGGAATACAGACTAGGAGAAAAGAAAAGGTAAACTATCGTGATATGGTAAGATCAGCATATTTGTCTCCTATCTCATCTTTGTGGTAAGAACTTGCTTTGTTTTATTTCTAACATTGAACCAGAAGAATATCTCTACGAAGCTTTAAAGGATGAATTCGGATAAATCTTGCAAAGGAACTTAATCGGTTTGTTAAAAATGATGTGTGGTATTTAGTTCCCAAGCTGGGATGTGAATGTGATTGGCACAAAATGGATTTTTAAAAACAAAACGATGAGTCGGGAAGAATTGTGCGTAACAAAGCACGACTAGTTGCTAAGGGTATACACAGTTGAAGGGTGGACTTTGATGAAACCTTCCGGTCCTGTAGCCCGCATTGAGTCTATTCGCTTGTTACTTGCTATAGCCTGTCACTTGGGAATTACCCTTCACCAAATGGATGTTAAAAGTGCTTTTTTAAATGGTATTCTAAATGAAGAAGCTTTTATTGAACAACCTAAAGGATTTGAGGACCCTTCTAAGCCTAACCATGTGTATAAGCTTAAAAAGGCCCTCTATGGTCTAAAACAAGCTCCTAGAGCTTGGTATGGAAGATTAACTGAATATCTTCTTCAAATTGGATTTAAAAGAGGTGAAGTGGATAAAACCCTTTTCATTCAAAGGTCTGGTAAAAACATCATGATTGCTCAAATTTACGTAGATGATATTGTCTTTGGGTCTTCGTCCCAAAAATTGTTGAATGAATTTATTGAATGCATGTCTTCTACCTTCGAAATGAGCATGGTTGGTGAATTGAGTTTCTTCTTGGTTTGCAAATCAAGCGATCTAATCTTTGAATTTTTATCTCTCAAAGTAAGTATGCTAAGAACTTGGTGAAGAAATTCAACTTAGATAATGCATCTCACTTAAAAACCCGATGGGATCAAGTCAAAAATTGAGTCATGAAGATGTTGCTGAAAGTGTCGATCACACCTTATATAGGAGCATGATAGGAAGTTTGCTATATTTAACTGCTAGTCATCCTGATATTATGTATAGTGTGTGTTTGTGTGCTAGATATCAAGCCAATCCCAAAATCACTCACCTAAAAGCCTTAAAAAGAATTATTCGTTATGTTGGTGGTACTAATGATTTAGGGATTTGGTACACCAAAGATACAAATACTAATCTTGTTGGATTCAGGTGATTACGATTTGGGCGGGGGATGTTGATGATAGAAAAAGTACCACGGTGGTTGCTTTTATCTTGGAAATAATTTAGTATCTTGGTACAATACGTAAGTAAAAAGCGTGTCACTTTCAACTCGCAGAGTCGAATATGTGGCGGTTGGAAGTTGTTGTTCTCAAATGCTATGGATGAATCAAATGATAGAGGATTATGGTCTACACAGTGATATTCTAACCATTTATTGTGATAACTCTAGTGCGATTGATATATCTAAAAATCCTGTTCAACATTCTCGCACTAAACACATTGACATTAGACACCACTTTATTCGAGATTTGGTTGAGAAAAATATTGTTCGCATTGAGTATATTAGTCTTGAAAATCAACAAGCGGACATATTCACCAAAGCTTTAGATTTTGAGAGGTTTTCAAATCTGCGAAAATCTCTTGGTTTGTGTGTTCTCTAAACTGTTCCACGAAATGTTACAGCATTGCACACATCACCTGCTGTAACATCTGCACACACTGCATATTCTCTCTCCTCTCTTTTATTCTCTTTTGTTTTAGGCATCCTGCATTATAGGATCATATTTGCATGTCTGGAATAGTCTGTTGTGGTTTTAAACTAGTGACTATTGGATTACACTTGGAAAACTGATGTGAGTTGATCTTTCCAAATGCGTATTTTATTCTTGTTATTTTCCCAGTTGATGAGTAAAAAAAAAAAAAATTTGCAGATCATGGCTAGAGGCCTTTGAGGGAAACAACTACCTACCCTTTATGTGAAAGCTATTCCTTGTGACCAATTTTTACATATGTTTAAAAGTGTTTAAAGAGGCATGATCAATGTAAAAAAGAGCTACCTTTGGACTAGAGTGAAAGCTACCCACTGGCTAAATCTGTCATGTTTCTCTTATGAAAAACTCGAAAAATCCTTATGTTGGGTACTCGGATGGCAATTCATTGAATCTGTTAGTACAAGTGTCTTTCAAAATGTTGCGACATTTGGAACAACTCAGACTGTGACAGTCCATTTACACATTGTGTGCGTTTTTATTAATTCTGTATAGGCATTTTTTTTAGGCTGCATTTTTTGGTGAACTTTTGGATCTGACAGATTTTTGGTAATAATAGAAGATATGAGACATTTATTTTTCTCTCTCTAAAATCTTGGATTTCTTGGTATCCTATGAAAAGTGGAGTTGTGTGCATTATGGAGATTTGGGTGATTGATGGAAATCTTGCAAGAGTTATCTATATCTTTGGTTAGGTTGTTGCAAGTATGTAAAATCCTTAATTATTCGATTTTTTATAAAATCTGGTGGTTAATTTTAAATTTGAATTTATCCTCTTTCCCAATTTCCTCCTAGAAGAACGTGTTTTGATGTGACTAAATTACTTGCCTTGTTAATCAATATTTCTACCAGTGCAACCATCTATTCTCTCATACATTCCAACTCCACATACTACTCTCTCTCTCTCTCTCTCTCGATTTTTTTCAACAGACCTCACGTTTGTTTTGGAAGCCATGGACAAATTTGTTACAGGTCTTCAGAAGCTATTTGGGAGCCCTAGCAAGACTCCATCACCATCACCAACAAAATCGAATACTCCACCACCATCGCCGGAGAAGCACAACCCATTACCTGAGAAACCCACTTCTCCACAGACAACTGAAAGCTCCAAACAAACATCTCCCATGGCCGCGACTGATGATTCCTCCCCAAAATCTCCGCCCCTTGCTCCAGATGTTGAGGAATCCATCCCTACTGACGTCTCTGCACCTGCCACGACATCCAATCCCTCATCTGAACAAGAACAGGGAACCTCACCTTAGTGGAATATGCAAAACCCCCTTCTCCCGTTCATGCAATTGTACCCGGGGAAGAGGGTAATGCCATCAATGTTGAGGATACTCCTGATGTCGCAATTATACAAGAAATTCATGGTCCAATTGGTCGACCTGCTGGTACTCCGGTTCCTAGACGCTCCAAACACCAAAGGGGTTACTCTCCCAGTGTTTTTGAAGAACCCTCACCTACCGATGGGGATGTGAAGAAAAAGAGGTCTGACACGGGTGAAGGATCCCAAACAGGGGGAGATGACTTTGAAGTGCCCTCTTCTCCGATTGCTCGTACAACTGATTTTGATGGCGAGGATACTACTCAGTTTGTGGTGTCCCATAGACGAACACAACCACATCACAAGGTTGTGTTGTCCGATGACGATGAGCCTGACAGAGAAAATTCTCCCTTTGATGATGATGCACCACTGGCCCAGGTACTTGTGGATATTATCGCAAATTTGGGTGTAAAAGTTGGAGCTGATAGTTCTAAACAAACCCCTGCTGCTGAACCCGTTGAGCCAACCCCACCAGCAAATGATCCATATGTCTCTGAAAGTGCTTCAGAAGATGTTGAGGAAAATGTGGGAACACCGAAACCCACACCTGACTCAGAGTACGATCTCTCCGATGTCTACTCTGAATTTTTCTACTCCGCCGATGCTGCCGACCGTTACCAAGTGTTCAAGGGACGCAAGTTCATTGAAGAAAAAGTCCGCGATCACACTTCTTTTGAGAGGTACAATTTAAACAAATTTTTTACTCGACGGTCTCTTGTTAGCACAATCGACACTGCTGTTCCATATATTGAAAAGGTTGTCCATGAGTTTTATGCGAATTTAACTTATGATGTGGGAAATAAGCAATCTAGCAAATTTGGAAAAGTGTTTGTTCGGAATAAGCTTTATGATTTCAGTCCGTCGGTGATTAATGAATTCTTTGGGACTCCTGACTGTGCGGAGGGTCGACAAATCAGAGATTTTAATATGGTTCTGAAGGTTTTAACTGGGAATCGCATGACTTTGTGGCCTGCTCATCCTAAGAAGGTTTCTTCCTCTGCTCTTACTTCCCTCTATGGTGTTTTGTTTAAAATTGATTTGTCCAATTGGGTTCCATCTTCCCATTCATCTAGTGTTACACGGGAACAGGCTAGGGTCATTTATTTGATTGGGAAAGGGCTGCCTTTAAATTTTGGTCAACTAGTATTCGATCAAGTTTTGAGGCAGGCGGAGTCTTCCTCTGCCTCTGGTGTTTTGCCATTTCCCAGTACCATCTATCAGATTCTCTGCTCTCAAGGGTTTGATAAACTGCCAAATGAATCCTTTACATTGCTCCCTGAGATGATTTCTGTGTCTCCCAAGCTTATGGATAGAAACAAGCAGGAAGTTGATCTGCCATTATATTTTTCGGATGATGAACCAGCAGCTCAGGCTGATGTTCCCCAAACTGTTCTGCCAGATGTCATGCCCAGTGTTCCCAACATCTCTGTTGACAATGCTACTAACCCATCTTATGCGGGCTCTGTTCCTTTGTCACTTGATTTTGTGCAGGGTCAAATCACATTTGCCGATCAACAGATCATCTTTGCTCAGCAAACTATTTCCACTGCTCAAACAACCATTTTGAATGCTCAAAAGCAGTTGGGATACTACGTGGCCTACAAAGCTCAGTTTCAAGACATTCTCTCCAAGCTTTCTGGACAAAAAGGGGGAGAAGCGAGTAATGTTCCGGTTGAGAATGTGATTCCGAGCACACAAGCGGGAGCCGATGTAGGCGTGGTGATCCGGGTGCAAGCACAAGTAGTGCTCCTGAAGATGCACATATTGAGGGGGAGATGTGATTGAAATTTGTATCTGGATAATCTTTGGATAATTTGTTTTGGCTTTGTTGTGATGATGGTTTAAACTGATGGTTTTTGGGCTTAATCTTAGTTAGGTTACGTATTTCCTCTGAACTTTGCACATGTTTTTTTATACCTGTTTTTGCTACTAACGTGCAGGTGATTTAGGAACGCTTGCAACACTTGATAAGACATTTTGTTCAACACTTGAACTGGGATTATTTAATTCAGGGGGAGTTCTTATTGTGATTAATTCTCAAGTTTTTGAATTGATTTGTTTTGTCCAGAAAGGCAAAAAGGGGGAGATTGTTAGGAATTTTAATTCCTACTTTTAATCGAATTTTTGAAATAAAAAGATTTTTGTTTTTGCCTTTCCAGACTATTCCAAACTTAGAGTTTTAATGAATATGAGAAAGATTTATTTTGGATTCCTACCTTTAATAGGATTTGGTTCTCTAGAAGTATTAGGAGTCGGTTATTTTATTTCCTAACTTATAAAGAATCCTATTGGTTCCATATTTGTATTTTGCTTGTTTTCTTTTGTGGATAGGAGTCTTGGACATCAAGAAGATCAAGAAGATCAAGGATTCAAGCCCTATATAAGGAGAGGATTGACCATCATTCTATACACACCTTGAACCACGAAATTCACAGAGCAATACACGAGAGAAACAATCAAGAGAGAAAAGCAACAAGATTAAGTCTTTGTCAAAACACACATCCCGAGTGTTCTTCAAGTGTACGCATCATGGAGAATAACACTTAGTCCAGATTTAGTCTTGTTGATTTATTTTCGTCCATTCATTGTTTTGTTATGTTTCATAGATTAGTTTGAAGATATTTTGGGCGAATCAATTTACTTAGAATAGATCTACTCAGTAGGAGTTAGTTTTTCCTATACTAGTTGAGTCATTCATAATCGAGTTGTACTAAAGATATTTCAACTAGTGATTTCGTCATAATTGACACTTCTACAAGTTATTTATAACTTGTAGATAAATTTTACTTCGTGTGTTCTTTTTCCGCTGCTTGTTCCGTAAAGTGTTACAACATCTGGTTTAACACTTTCTCTGACATTTACTGAAACGAACGTGTTGGGACCTCAAAAACTTTCAAAGATGAAGATAAAAGTATATTCATTGGTCACAAATAATCAATAAGAGACATTTTCAGGTTAAATCATAGTTGTTAGTAAAGACATGTCCACATATGGCTAGCAAACTTGTACTATATACATGCTACAAATATCATACCACTTGAAATTGCCATTTTATTTTATTTTTATTAAAACAGAGAATAAATTTGTGATGTCCTTAGTATGAAGATTTATCAAGAGAATCAAATCCCAGAAGCCGGATATTGTTGGAGTTTATCAATAAATCAAGTGCTGTCAAAGAATGAGGAGAAAGCACAATGTCCATTTCCTCGCCAACGTCTTCCACTTGAGTTTTGATAGGGACTACCTGCGTACAGACAAAGTGCAAAACACATTTTCAATATTCCAGAATCAGACAATAATTTGCATGAGATAAGAAGATGAAAACAAAAACAGTTATATTTCATTCTCTGTTTTCTGATATGATCTTGTTCCAATACACTAGATAAATGTTACGTGTATAATAATGATGTCATCTTGTGTGCATGTGGAACCCAACTAATCTACTCGAATACAAAATGAAATCGACAATGGAGAAGAAGATCCCGTGTGATGCAAGTCATTTGCCACTGGGGTTGGAAAACGAAACAAATTACTTGATATTCGACTTGACATCGGTTGTTAAAAGCTTGTTTGAGCTCGGTTCGTTATGTAACGAACCAAGCTTGAACACATTTTGCCGTTCGATAATATGTAAAACTTCGCGAGCTCGAGTCAATTAGTACAAAAATATAAATATATGTAAAAATATCAAACTACTCGAGCTCGAGCTCCATTTAGCTCGTAGAGAGCCATGAAGGCAAACGAGCAACAAATCCTCTCTTTTCTGTCAACAATTCTTTTACTTGGTCCGAGACATACTTATCGATGGCTTTGCTAATATACCAGTATATGTGTCATTACTCATTACTCATTAGTACCATGCCAAAGGTAAAATTATAGAAATAAATGTTACCATATGGCTATTCATATAGGGGTTAATTACAAAAATACCCTCGAGGTTTAGTCTAATTAAAAAAGTACATCTATCTTTCAAAATTAAAAATATCCCTTCATATTTTTATATTTAAATTTTACACCCTCAATAGGGGATTATTTGTTAAGAAAATACAAACTCAAAAGGGTATTTCTAATTATATCACAAGGATAGTTGAAAATTTGAAAGATACTTGGATTCTTTTTATTTTTGTAATTATGCCACACCTCAATGATAATTTTTGAAATGATCCACACACACACATACACATAATTTTTTACCAAACCCGCCTTAAATTTAAAAAAAAATATAGTTTGAGTACCTTATTTGGCACTTGGAAAGAATTCTCATCCATCACGCCACTAGAAGTTAACACGGTCTTTGTCGACCCAACCGATTGCATTGAGTTCACCTCCAACCCCTCAATGGATACTTGAAGAGTCACAATGTTGCTTCCAAAATTCACCACCTGGAAAGATTCACATTTGAAGCGAATGTTGCAGCAACATCAGAGATACCAAAAAATTGTCATCACAAGAGCAGAAACTCGAGTACATTTAATGTCATCAACCAGATACTCCTTGAAATCTATTCTAAGCAAGAGATTAATAATAATAGAGGGAGATGAGTTTGGTGACTTTGTACATACATGGTTCGTGCTACCTTGGTGCCATTTAACTTTTTTGTCTAGCTATTTGTAATAGTTAGAAAAACTGAAGATGTAAGTGTAAATTGTACCACAAAAAGTTAGGGCTATTGCAATATTTAGAAAAGTTGATGTATGTAATTTATGTGATGACTTCAGCAAATTCTTTACATTCAACTAATGATTGGGGTAAAACTCTAAGACGGAATCAAACCAACCTCAAGGGAGTTTCAGTAATTTTGAAACTTCTCGGGATTTACCCCAAACTTTACTTTTTTGTTTAATCATCCCTTGGAAAAAAGTAAGTGGAAGAACTCCATGGTTCTAATTAAAGATTTCATGGCCTATCACAGTTTCACCAACATTTTCTAGAAATATAAACAGAAAAATAACACACCTTTATTCTCAGGTGCATCTTATTGTCTGTATCTTTCCAAGTAATAGCAGAAGCGATTAGAGAACTCGACGGGTTCGATTGAAGGGTGGCATTAAGGAGGGTGGCACCGTTCGACTCCCTGAAAAAATGCTGCATCCAATAACTGGGAGTTCCATACATCTGAGACGAGTCGAATACAATTGCATCTGGATTCCACCTAAATCAATAAAGCAGCTCCCCTTTAGGATACTCGAAGAAAAGCAAAACTATAAAGCGAGATAGAAGAAACTGAAAAAAGAAAAACTTAAACGTACGTTTGGTCATTGGTGTTAACGAATAAAGGCGCGTAACTTGCCATTTCGACGGCATCGCTGTCCAGGTGCAAATACAAGTTTTCATCAACATTAAGTACAGAGGAAGTAAAAGTATAACTCATGCACAATAGCACAATAACGTATCACTTAAGTTACAAATTAGTCCCTGGCATTAAAATACTCCTCAACATAGACAGACAAAAATTGCAAGTATTCACAGGTTTTACAACTTAGTAAAAGTGATTATCTGCCAATTCTGGATGATCGCTTAAGAAGCTGACTTCAAAGAAGGTCCTTAGGTGGTGATTGGATACACTTTCATTTTGGAAAAATAAAAATCTGTCAGAGAATAATGATAGAAAAAAATTTGAAACAAGAATGATGAATTTTGAGAGTGTGATTGAATATGAGATGGAAATTTATTTGATAGTAAATACTAAAATATTGATTGGATATGAGACGAAATTGTAATCATGAAAAAATTGATTTGATATATAAATAGAAAATTATTGATTGGATATGATTGGTAATTGGAAATGTGTGAGTGGGTGAATAGTTAAATTTGTGGGAAAATGTGTAATAATGATTGATGATTTGATGATTTTTTTTTTTTAATTAAAAAGAACGAGTAGATGTGATTGGTGGGGGAGAAAATGAAAGTGGGTGAATAGTTTATTTTCTGAACTTTTTTATAGGCAATCGCATGTCTGGGTAAAAAAGTTTCTCTAGCGAGACGAAAATAAAAAGTTTTTAGTCTGAGATTGATAAGATTAATGGATATGGAAGAAGAAATGGGAGGTGATTTCTGTTCCCAAATTCAACCTGCAAATAAAAGACTAAGGTATGTACTTCTATGTCATCACAATTGCTATGTTTCACAGATATTTACCTCCATATCATCACAATGGCCAAATTTCAAGGTAGTCGTTACTGACCAGTCCGACTCAATATGTCGGGTAAATCAACAGAAATTATTCAAAATAAAATACGCCATCAGAATTCTCAAATATTTGCATCAGAAAAAGATTCTCAATTATTTATTTATTTAGTTGGTTTTCAATAAGAATTATAAGAAGGATTAAAAGGACAAGTAAGACTCGAGAAATCAAATATATAAGGCGACATGTGTAGCATATCTTTTAGAACAATGAAGTTTTTGAATAAGGCAACATACCAGTTTCTTTCTAGCCCAATAAGAAACCCAGCTTCAGCCAATGCTGCCAAAAGACTACCCCTGCCAGCATCATTTCCATTGACGGCATATTCGCTCACAAAAGCCTGCACCATTCATTACATCATTCAGACCATTACTCTGCACCTTAACTTGTACGATTTAAAAAGTGAACATAGCAAACCTTTGGACCACTTCGTGATGCTCGATCAAATTTGTTTGCCGACGCGAAGACACTATTTGCGCTGCTATAAATCTGGCAGCATGGATGTATAGGATAAACCAGTAAGTCACTATGCTTTTGCAAAAAAGATAGAAGAACATAGTAAATTCCATGTGAGAGAGTAAAAGTTCTTACATGATAATCGTAAAAATCAGCTGGATGGTCTAATGGTTGGGAAGAACCATCACAATTTGATATTATTTTGATGTCCGGATACGCACGTTTTATTGCGGAATAGAACTTGAGGTAGTTTCCTGAATCATCAGAAAATACGATAATGTTCGGTTTAAAGATGGTTATGCAATAAGTGACTTAGTGTCAGATGAAATCAAGGCCACAACAGTAGGAATTAGAATTTACACGAGCATATAAAAAAAAAAGTGAAAATCAAGTGAATATCGCTGTTAAAATAAGTAGGATGTACACCTAAAAGACGACTAGTGTGTAATGAAGCCTAACTTCCTAAACTTACGGTGGCCACGCAATTCAAGTACATTTGTAATGCCCTAATTTACCAATGGGATAGTTACAAAAACTACTACCCCTGAGGTTTAGCTTAATTACAAAAGAATCAAGTTATTTTTAAAATTACAAAAAAATGATGTATTATAAATTCCCCATTGAAGTTTGTATTTTTATACAAATTACCCCCTCTATAGGATGCAATTTTTTAAATAGAAACAATTGTTAAGGGGTTTTTTGTACCTTTGAAAGATAACCGAGGTTTTTGTATTTAGGATACTATAAGCATTAATGAAAAATAAAAAGAAAAAAAGTTGCATACCCCGGTAATGTTTCTTTCCACAGTCCTCATTCCCCACTGCAACATATTTCAAATCAAAGGGTTGTGGGTGCCCCATTGCTGCTCGAACAGAACCCCATTTTGAACTAGAATCACCTCTGGCAAACTCAATACCATCCAGAATTTCCTGCAATTAATGCAGTACGAAACTTTTAATGGTGTAATACACTAAAGAAGGAGTTAGATCTTAAGAATCGGTGAACTTTGTATAACATAAAGTTTAAAATCCTCAGAGACTAGCAGAAGTCCATGTTCATCCACCAAATAATTTCAGGTAATAAGACTCTTGGAATTTGCGCAAGCAACGGAAATAAGTCATGAGACCCTACACACTGATTCTGATAGTCCTCAACTCTTAACTTTTCTAAAATAAACATGACGTCATGTTCTAACTTCACAATCACATCAAATAAGTAACTTTAGGAGTGTTTGCAAAAACTTATGCTCTTAGAAGAAGTGTATTGTAGCAGAAGTAAAAGTATTTGAAAATCATAAGTTAGTAGTGTTTGCAAATATAATCAGAAGCTGAGAGTGTTTGGTGAAAAAATTGTAAAAGTGCTTATTTGTTTGTAAAAGTCAAACCAGAAGCAGATAGAAATCTAAAGCACCCGTCTCCCTGTTTTTATATTCTGATTAAATAAAGCAGAAGTTGGCATTTGCAAATACTAAAAAGTGTTCAGCCAAAAAAGCTGAGAAGCACTGGAATATCTGCTTTTGGGACTCAGAGTTCGACAGATTGACTTCACAGAAGCAAATGTAAAACACCCTCAGAGAAATTTCCATGAAATGCTGAAATAGAAGTGCCTAGTCTCAAATTCATATAAAATTAAATAAGATCAAATTCATTACTTGTACAAATGGTGAGATGCTGGGAGTATCGACTTCGTCATTGTGGCTAACACCTGAAAATCATAATTCGTTAGAAAAAGAGGAAAGACCAATAAGCAATTATTGAGAAAGGATATAAACATAGTATAAAAAAGTACCATTGTTGAACACCCATATAGGTGCTGCACCCAAATCCTCAGCAAGCTGCAGAAAAAGTGATTAAAAAGGGACAAAAATAATGATAAAGAACTATCAGTTCTTTGAACAGCATTCATTATTTATTCCTGTGAGCTAAGCTTCCAATGCAAAGAAATAATAATAATAAAATATACCTGGAGAAACTCCAAATGACCTAGTCCACCATCAGTCCAGTAATGCCAAACATCACCAAAATGGCCCGGCCTCTCCTCCCACGGCCCAATAGTTTCTTTCCAACGGAATGCATTCCGTAACCATTCACCTTCGACAAAACAACCACCTGAAATCATGGGTTCAAACATGTTAGATCTCTAATAGTATATAACTGCTGTTTTCAGTGGCCAACGGATGTCTAAGGTAATGCAGCATGACAAGTTAGCCATCGTTGGGATCATAAGATGAAACTCTAATCCTACTTTAATAACTTATTTATGCTTCCATCAGTGTTTAATGTATTGAAAATGTAATTGGAATACAATTCTCTAATCTTTGCCACAAAAATCATGTTTTCATCCACTCTTTCTTCATTTTCTTGTGGCTTTAAGAGTGAGTGAGGTTTTCATCATCGAATTTAATTATTATCAGAAATTTCAAAAAAGGATCTCAACATGTATGAAAAGGATAATGATTAGGTGCACACACATTACAAAAGTCACTAGATGAATCGAGGAGTATCTTAACATATTATACAAAAAATAGGTAATTCTTGATTGTTCTCGAAGAGTGATGAATTCATGTTCAGGATGAAGATATTTTCAGACAATTGTATGAGCTTTATTCTTTGTTATTTTTAATGTTATCGTCCTTCCTCGATATAATATCCGATTATGCAGTATGCAGTTTATAATTGAAAATAAGAAAGCACAAAGTCTAAGACTTTTTGTTAGTGATACCTGGGAATCTAATAAATCCTGCTCTTAAATTTTTCATCATCTCGAAGAGATCTTTGCGAAAACCATGTCCCTGTGTCAAGATAGAAACAGAAATCGACTATAATTTAAAACTGAAAAATAAAAGTTCATGGTGTTATAAATACCGCACCATGAGAAAATGCTGAAATTTGAGATTTTTACTTCAGTTTGGAAAGAGAGCTGCCATCAGGTACAAAACACAATATAATATATTCTCAAATCATTATCTCTTCGGCGCATATCATGAGTATCGCACAATCACCCAGGCAAAAAAACCTTAAACAATAGCACTAATATTTAAAGTTTTTGTCAAAGAAAATAACAAAGGGAACAAAAGACATTTTGTATCATTGCCTCATTATATTAAAACGTTAACACCCAGTAATAGTGGCAAAATAACACGATAGTGTTAAGGCTCGTAACACCTTGACATTTGTAAGTTCATTGATGATCCATCATTCTAGTGAAATATAGAAATCAAATAACAGAAAATTAAATGACAAGTATATTTACCTTGTATGTATCTGTGGGCATTAATGAAACTTGATCAAACCATATTACACCTTTCTTGGTCGTTGTCAGTTGAAGTCTTGATTTTGCATCAGTTCCTTTTGCTTGCAAAGTAACCTCAAACTTAGTCCAGTTTGAAGCATCAGAAGCTCTGCAAGAACATATGTGACACAAAAATGTGAAAGAAGAAAACTCGGATGAATCAACAAATCTTACTAGATATCAGGGATAAGTTGTAAGAACCGATTCTTACAAAATGTTAGCAGTAGCCAGTGTCAATCCAGTTGACCCAGTCAGTGACACGGACACATCAATTTGTCCTAATGAACGAGCATAGAGAACCAATTTATAGGTCTTCCCCTGTTCGATATTCTGCAGGGAAAATTTTGGTCCAGTTTGCAAACGATCAGCTAAAAGCGAGCATGAAACTGATCGATACTAACGAAAAATAATTTCAGTTTCACTTTTTACTAACATCAAGAGAAGAGTTAGCTCCATAATAAGCTCAAAGTCATGTAAAAATTTAAAATTACAATGAAATTATTGTCAAATAACCTTTAAAGTCATTGGCTAATAATGTGGCTAAATGCTTTCACAGGTCTAATCTGACAGTTATCTCTAAAAACAAGGTTGATATTCAAATTCCATTCTTTTCTAGGAAAACCCAAATAACAGGTGATAAAGCAAGATTAGGATTCAGGAAGCAAATTATATGTTTCAAATTATTTTGAGATGGGGAAATTTAGCATAATGCAACTTTGGGTTCACCCTGTGGCATCAAAGTTCCATTTAGAAAATTTCACATCATTTTAGTGTGCAGAAAAATAATGTGAGTGAGAATATATAGTTTAAATGTTTGGAATCGTCACACTGACAAAAATAAAAACTGTCAAAACACTACTCAACTATATCCGTTTGACACTTGAAGGTAAAGTAAAAATATATAGTTGAATTATCCATCACAGTAGCAAAGAATAACGTTGGCCTCTAGAATTCTGAAAGAGAATAACTTTTTACCATGCCCCAGAAGCCTGGGTTATAAATACCAACTCCTCCTGCTGGACAAATATTGGTGCCTTCATGGTTGCAAAGCACCTCCATTCGTAGTGCAATTTTATTTCGATCAAAGCATGACGAACGTTCTGTTGATGCAACTAGAGATGATTCATTCCCAATGACAGACCAAGGATCAATATTCGACGGTGTGTTGGGTCCCCCAGCTTCAAAACCTGCAATTAAATTTACTTGAGTATCCAAATATTTTGCATCGATAAGGATAATGACACAACCCGTCTCAAGCTATATAATTCATACTACTATCATTTTTTGTAAGTGCTGATAATTTCTCAACATTATGACTTTCTTTAACTAATCATGGCAATATAGAATATAGGAAGGAGCAAGCAAGAAGTTACTTAATAGTTTTTGTTACTTTTCGAAATCAGGGCGGCTATTCAATTTTCTAATGTTCCTTCTCTAAGAAAAGATCAAAGAAATTTCAGCTGACCTCTATTGCTGACAAGCTCTGCCCATAGTCCTCCAGCTCCAGCATGATTAATCTCCTGTAGATAATCAAAGAGTTTATATGACAGCCAGCACAATCATAAAACACTAGATTTGGTACATAGAAATCTCATAGAAGATTTCATTTTACAAACGTCATACCACCATACAACGGTGCAAGATAATCCAAGACTGTCGGTCTCCAAGCACAGGTAAAAGGATATGCTAATATTTAATTTTGTTAATAAATGAGGAAGACACAGTTAAATAAGTTTCTTTTTTTTTTTCTTGAAGATAATTTAAAATCTGTATGAAATTCAAAATGGATCTAGATAGGATATCATGGACCTGATCGGTATTAGCGGAACCTATTAGTTAATAGAATAACAAGAGATGGATTGTTAAAAGTGTTTTTTGGATGATTTCGAAAATAATTAAAATAAAAAAGAGAATACTTTGAACTTAAGAGCAGGGAATGCATGAAAAAACTGTGACACTTCTGGTGCTACAACTATCACAAATAAAAACGAAAGACGTAGTCAATAGAAAATTTCATCATGGCTGATTAACCTCACCTCAAAAAATATACCGAACAAGGTTTCGGGTATCTTTTTTGCTGATGCTTCAGAAGCATTTATGAAAAGTGCAACAGTCTGGTTTGCTTCAATCCCAGTAGCAGAAGATTGATAGAAAGCACTTAGCACAATGTAAAATAAAAGCAGAATGCTGTGCAACAGAGTAACTGTACCCATTTCTTCCTTAATGTATCCAGTGTTTGTGCAGCCTATTTAAGAACAGATGAAGATGCCAATTTCAGTTATCTTTTGTCAGTAAAAAGGAGAGGAAAACAAAAGTGCAAATCAGTTGACAAAAAAAAAAAAAACAAATAGCACCGATATATTAATGGAAAAGCTATCTTTTACAACAACTTGGTCTTATGTGAAGTCGAATTGCACGTAAGACTTCCCAACCATAGCAAAAGTTGGAGCATTTAGTTTGGACTGAAAAACTTTACCAATTGGGATGACTATTTTATACGAAACCGCTACTATTTATAACCCATCCAACTATCCTTCTTTTTCTTTTTTTCAAAGCAATTTCTTTTTATAACCTTTAAGAGATACATGCAAATATTTGATCCATTGGTCATTTGAACACGAGGAGATGACGATACATAGAGAGAGCTACCAAAAAGATTTCAAAGGCTAAAAATATGTTGTAGAAATCATTATTCGCTAGCATAATGAGAAAAATCATATATTTTAGAACTTTGTATTCATGAGATTGTTATACAATAATCAGCTTCACAGCATACAAGAATGAACGAAAAACCGACTACTAAAAGATATGTTAATTCGCTATTCGGTAAATATGACTAACACTTAAACTGCATAGCCAACAATGTCATTCGAATTTCTATTCGATTTCAGTATTTAGGCCAGTAATTATCAATGGACTCCTCTTATTCTTTCATAGTCTATTTATTAATTTATTAGTTTCTTTTTTTCTTCCTGTTGGGGTTTTGAAAAACAATATAGAATTTTTGTCTGAAGTTCAGTATGTCACTCCACCTCAGTGTGATGGGCTCTTCCCCTTGATGCCCAAAATGACAATAGGAAAGTCAAAATTCTCTATTCCTTGTCAGTAAAATTTCAAAAAAATTAAAATGCAACCAAATTCAGTACAAAACAGAAAAAAGTAACAGATAAACAGAATATGCATGAATAGAATAGTAAAAGCGATTAAACTCAACCAAGGATGGATTTTTACTACCAAATTTCACAGCACAAAATCCGGTGAAATGAAATATTCAAGAATTCACACCATTGTGATGAAATACCCACGACAGAGTGAAAATGAAAACTTTATTCGGTAAAAGTAAAAATTCCTTTTCTTTTTTTGTTTATATTTTTTCTTTTTCAGGGGGTGACAGTAATTTACCTGATAATGGTCAACCAGGGAAATTCTTGCTCAGATGTTTAGGAACTCTTTTGGTATTTTCTGTGTGTGGGACTGTGTGAGAGAGAAAAGGGTAATTGCAGTGTTGCAGTGATGAGGAGAGAGAGAAGGGGAGGCAGTTATATAGTGAGCTCACAGTCAGTTGCTTCTGCTTATCATTAATCACTTTATGACATTGAAATTTGTTGTGCACACACACTCCACTGTGTGACTGAGTGGGTGTAATTTATTGCTTGAAGCCACAAAATATTGACAAGAAAGAAGTCCAGATTTTGATCTTATCTTTGCCTTAACGTAAGTTGCTTTTGGCTTTTTTTGCAACTCTGCTTGTGGAGATAACGTATAATATAACATAAGCACTAAGCAGAAATTTTTTTTTTTTTGGGAGAATATAAGCAAGATTGTTTTAAGTTGCCCTTCCTTCAGGGTTTCTTTTGTTGACAATTAAAAAAATAATTTCTTTTTAAGAAGTTGAATTTTTATTTTTTTTGAGAATTTTTAAGAAGTCAATTGAGAAGGCATAATTACATTTTTTTTTGGGTACTTCAAGTTGGTCTAAATACACTTTTAGTCCTCTATATTTTAGATGCGGCGTTTATCAACCACCAATGGCGGAGGTAGGGGGAATCCGGGGCCCCCCCCTCTTTAATTTTTTTTTTACTAGGTAAAATTTTTGTAAATTTTTTTTAGTGAATATTTATGTGTATTTTTTTTATTTTTTTATCCGAACACCCCAATTTTAGGTATACGCCCACCCCATAATAATTCCTAGCTACGCCATTGTCAACCACCAACTTTTTTTTTGAGTACAATTACAAAGTCCTGATAGAGGTGAGACGGGTGGGATTTGATCCTGCGTCAATAGTCCCGGTTTACAAATCTTTCAACTGAAGCTATTCTGATCAATTCTCAACCACCAACTTTTTAAAAAAGTTGCACATTTGGTCCTATTTCAATTTTGCGATATCTTATTCCTAAAATGCGGACATGACATAATTAATGCTTATGTGGATTGATATATATTATCCATGGTACACCACGTGTCTTCTACACAGTGCGTGGATGCATAACAAATGTCTCATTTTTTACATATATTGATGCCAAGTTTTTTTTTTTGAGTACAATGGTGGGATCGAACCTGGGGTCATTCACCCTTACAACACATCTCTCAACCACTAGAGTACAAGGTTGATCCCTTGATGCCAAGTATATTAATTTATAAGTAGTGGGACACTTGTATGGTAGATCTACACCAAGTATATGTACACCTAGTGTATCATCTACAAAACCATGTGGATTAAAAGTGGGTGTTTGGATGTAAATTATGAATGTTATGGCTTAATTGGTATAAATAGATGTATATTTACTTTTTTAATCTTACTACAAATTGGAGGGTGAATTGATCATAATATATATTCTATTTCTGCAGACAACCACGATAATATATATTCATTTTAGACCAAAATTGAAAAGTGGATTCAAATGAAGAAATGCATTTACTTATACCATCTACATAGATATGCACAAAATATACATATAATATATATATATATATATAATACCCACATGTAAATTATTTACATCTGTTTTTTTTGGTTGGTGGAGGGCAGGAACTGGTGGGACGGGTTCCTTAATTATTTTTTTTATGTTTTTTTATTCATTTACGTATATATACAAGATTTAATTATTTGCTTAGATTATACTCTATTTTATTAAATTTTCAATTTAAAATTAAATAAATATTTTAATTTTAAATATTATTATTTAGATTTATTAAAATACTAATAATATATATATGATGTAAACTATTTTACTTTATCATGACTAATTTTATATACTTTTTCTCTTTTTAAGTATGAAATTCCTAAAGTATTCTTTTATTTTTCTTTAATTTTCATATATGCGTATTTTTAATAATTAAGCATTTTTCTAAAACTTGTAAACTATTTTATTCTATTATTGTTGACAAAATAAATTATTTTCCAAATTTCATGCTATGTATGTTGCTAAGTAAGCACCATGTCACCAAATTCTATCCATATAAGCATTAATATTGCCACTTTAGTATTTTAGGAATATGGTATCCCCCAAATTAAAAAATAAGACCAAATGTACAATTTTTAGAAAAATTAATGGTTGTCAAACGACACACATAAAACATAGAGCACTAAAAATGTATTTAGCTCAAACTTAAAAGACCGAAAATGCGATTTTGCCCAATTGAGAATATTATGGTTTATATAATTTTGAATTTATATTATAACTCTGGTCAAATATTATTATTAATTGTGATTATTGTTGTAGATTCTTAACCAAATGATTAACGATTCGATGCCTGTTAATCAAAATAAATTCTCTCTAAAATTTGAGATATTTGATAACAAAGAATCAAATAAATTTCATCTGTATATGTCTCTAATCATAAATTTGATTTTTAGTTCCTTGCCATTTTGGTAACATTCTTTTTGGGCACAGTTTGAAATACTTAATAATAGTTCATAATATTTATAGTTTATTCAATTAATTTATGGCTTGTATATACAGGGCCCCGCCAGAAAATGAACGTTAGGGGGTCGATATTTATTTTTTCTTAACAATAATGGATAAAGAAGTGTTTTTAAATAATTTTTCTGGGAGGGGATCGTAATAATTATACATGAAAAATATAAAATTAATAATTATATATAAAAGATTTATAAAATTGAGGAGGCAACCACCACATCCAGTCTTCGAGCTCCATCCTTGAATTTACTCTTATAGATGTGTTAAAGTATGTTAAAGTGTTCGAAATTCCAAAAAAATAAAAAAAAATTAGGGTCTTAAAAGTAAAAGACATAACTTTTATTTAAGTTGTAACAAGCTAATTTAATTTGACTGCTTAAATTAAAAAATTGATCACTGATATTTAATAGTCCCATGTCATTCTTTAATTGATTGTATTAATATTTTTTTTAAACAAAATTAGTATGTTATAAGTTAAAAATATCCCTAATATTAAAAAACTTATAAGATAATTTTAAATAAGATTGTCAAACACCTTCGTAAGTAAGACTTCATGGTAAATATTTAAGAGTTTGATGATTTTGAGTCCATGATTATCGTTGCAGTAATAATAAATTGAAATACAATAATATATTATATTATATATATAAGTATACATATATTTAGGAAAACATTATAGACATTCTAGAAAACAAGAAAAAGTCTTGGAGTTTTTGCCACCAGTAATATCTAGCATAGATGTCTCCAAAATCAAGTAAAGTAAAATGTGGCATAAAGTCATAGTCTATGGGCATTTTCCTCTTTTTTTCTTTCATTCAAGTCAAGTTTCCTTCTTATCATTTATCATAAAAGTTGGCAAGAAAGCAACTATGCACATCCATTATCTCATTGTCCGCATAATCTTTTCCTTAAAGGAGCGTTTTCGTTTATGTTACTATCTCAAATCTCAGTATGTACTCTGAAAAATGCTAGGCAAAAGCTTGTGTAAGATAGTCGCACGGTGCGACGGGTGATATTTTTGGTTAAAAAATGATATTTTTGGTGTAAAAGTGATATCTTATCTGAATACACTAAAATTAAGTGTATTCAGATAAAGTATCATTTTACACTAAAAGTATCACATTTTATACTAAAAGTATCACTTTTTACCCTAAAAGTGCAACCCGTCGCACCATACCACCGTCTTACAAGAGACATACTCAAAACGCTAAGACGAACTTAAGAAGTTGAATTTCTTACTTCAACTTTTAAACGTGTTAGCATTATAAAAGCTCTAACCCATTGCACCAAATTTTGGTGAATTGTTTACACCAAATTAAGTGTTTCAGTTTATTTTTGCCAAAACTATTTCCAACCAATTACAAAAAGTAAATTATTTTATTCTTTCTTTTTCATTTTTGTAATAAAAATTATTTATTTATTTATAAAATTATTTTATTTACTTAAATTTCACACCAAATCCACGGTCAAAGAAATTGGATATGACTCAATGTCGAAAGGATCATATATATAATTTTATTAAAAGATGTAGGTTCAATAAAGGATCCAAACTACGTGAGTATTTCACAATTTAACAATCAAGAAATTTGTGAAAAAGAACTAATAACATGGTCAAGGATCTCAAAGTAGTTCTACTTATTGGTCCAGATTTTGATGATCTTGTAGGACACGAAAATGATTTACGAGACTATTGAATTATCTTATACTCGTAAATTATCGACTATCACTAATTTAGTTTGTTTTGGTATTTTTATTTTTTAAATTTCAATTTTTATTATAGAGTTTGTATGTATTTTAAATTGATGCAAGTGGTATTAGTATATCGTTTAATTCAAATTATAATTATTTCTTCATTATTATAATTTTTATAGACATATATTAAATTTAAGAATTTATTGGTAAATATTAATTATTTGTTAGTTATTATAATCAATTATTATAGACGTTCATCCAAAACAATTACTATATACCAAATTTAAACAATTAAAACCATTATATAAATTAATTATTATATATGAAAGAATGTAATTCCTTGATCCTTTCAATTCATCAAATGGATAGTTTTATACAAGATTACAAGATGAATTCTAGCCTATAATTAAGCTAAACTAAATATACACTTTCCTCATATAAGAGAGGATTTCTAGGCTATAACTAAGCTACCAAATATACACTGATTTACATAATATATTCTATCACACCCCCGCAGTTGAAACGGGAGGTCGATGAACGTTGAGACTGTCCCGAAAATCTTCAAATAAAAATAATGGGAGGCCTTTTGTAAAGATATCTGCTATCTGATGGCGTGGCGGACATGTAAGACACGAACTTCGCCTCGAGCAACCTTTTCTCGAACAAAGTGGATATCCATCTCGATATGTTTAGTGCGCTTGATGTTGAACGGGATTGCGGATAAATTTATGGCACTAACATTATCACAATATACCAATGTAGCTTTTTGAATAGGACAATGAAGTTCCAGAAGAAGGTTACATAACCAACAATATTCAAAGACCATATTGGACCAAGAGATCAAATTATCTCCAAGGAAAACACAATAACCAGGAGGTGGGCGTGCGGTGTTTGGACATCCACCCCAATCAAAGATCCGTATAAGACAAAGTAGTTGTCGAAGACGGATATAGATGCAAGCCATGATCAAGTGTACCCTGAATGTAGCGCACAATGCGCTTGAGAGCATGCGTGTGTTCTTCTCATGGTCATGCATGAACAAACAAATTTGTTGCACAACATAAGAAATGTCGGGCCTTGTGAATGTAAGATCTTTGCAGAGCCCCATGGCTTCGATAATGGGAAGGGTTTTTTCACATGGAGGGTCGAATTAGCACTCATCTTTGATTGAGTATTAACCGTGTGGGAGACGGCTTGCAATTTGTCATGCTTGGCTTCGTTCTATAATCTACATTTGCATATATCCTCTGTGATAAAAATAAACCACCCGCATTTTTGTGACCGCGATACCCAAGAAGTCACTCAAAGGCCACAAGTCTTTCATAGCAAATTAGCTAATAAGAGATATGATGGACTTGCGAAGAACATCGAGGACGCAATTAAGATAATATCATCAACATACGAGAAGAATGTAAGCGTGATCCGTCATCGTGACGGTAGATGAAGAAGCGAATGATCGACCGACTATGAGTAAAACCAATAGAATAAGCGTAATTCGCAAAACGCTTATACCAAAGGCTCGAGGTGCTTGTATGAGTCCATACAAGGACTTTTTGAGCAAACAAACATAATTAGGATGAATGGGGTCCCAAAACCCACGGGTGATACATGTACACATTGTTGAGTTCTCCATGCATGAATGCATTTTTCACATCAAGTTGGTGTATGGGCCAAGCTTTAGAGAGAGCTAAATTGAGTATAGTGCGAATGGTTGCGGTTTGACCACCGAATGAAAGTGTCTCCACAATCCACGCCAACCCGTTGAGTTTTGCCATCACCTACAAGACATGCTTTATGTCTCGAAAGAACCATCATATCTTTCTTTATGAGTAAAAATCCACATTGCAGAATGATATTAACATCAAAGTGATCGGGCACCAAATCCCACGTCTTATTTTTAATAAGAGCATTATATTCGCTCTTCCATGGCCATTTTCCAATTCGGGTCATGAAGAGCGTAAATGGGGTTACGAGGAATAGGGATTTAGACACATTGGTGTAGAGATCATAGTGATGTTTTGGTTTGAAAATCCCGTGTTGGCTACGTGTGATTGGTTTGTGGACGGGTATTGGCGTAGGTTGGGCCGGAGGGCGGGTAGGGGAGTGTACTAGGCCAACATCAATAGGGGTTGGGCTACCTTCACTCCCGAGATATTATACATAGGTGAAATGACACCAAGAGACAAGTCCTCCTCCGTAGGCGTCGGGGTTGGGTTGTGGAGGGGTTTTAGCGAGTGGGGGAGGATCTTGTGTCTTAGTCGGCTGGGGTGGGATGTCTTGGTGAGGAGAAGGCATGTGTGTTTGTGAATTCAGATGGTGTATCACATATGGAGACAAGTCCTCATTCAAGAAATCATAAGTGGGAGGAGAGACTATGCAACTTAGCAAATGAAAAATTTGTCTCATCAAAATGACATGGCGACTAATAATGATTTTATGCGAAGATATATCATAACACTTGTAACCACAATGATTGGAAGGGTAACCCAAAAAGACACATAGGGATGAACGAGGTTATAGTTTGTTATAGTGGTGGAGGGAAAAAGAGGGTAGATAAGCACCGAACACCCAAAGATGAGAATAAGATGGGTCCTTTTGATAGAGAATTTTAAGAGGAGATTGATAGGCTAATTGCTTACTTGGAAGTATGTTGAGAAGGTAGGATGCCAAAAGAAAGGTGGTAGAGAAGAATGGGCAAGTAGTGTATCGAAAAAACAAACCATTATCGGTACAAAATTTCCGAAACGGCCCATTATTAAATTCTCGACCATTATCACATTGAATATTTTTAATGTCCCGTTCAAATTGAGTGCGGATGAATGTGCGGAAGGATGAAAAAGTTGAGAAAACCTGAGATTTCTTTGATAAAGGAAATGTCCACAAAACATTTGAGTAATCATCCAACAAAATTAAATACTAACGATGTCCTGAAGAGCTCAAAACAGAGATGTCCAAATATCACAATGAATAATATCAAAAGGCATAAAAGTGCATAAATTAGAAGTAACAAATGGCAACTTAATATGTTTTCCAAGAGAGCAAGAACGACAAACATGAGAATTAAAAATTTTATTACACTTAATAAATTTATTTTGCTTAAGGAATCGAAAATGGGTTCCCTAATGACTCAAACGATCATGCTATAAAGAAGGCGCTAATGCGGTAAAAGTCGATGGTGGGCTGAGTTGTGACGGGATATAACTCGCCCGACTATCACATCTCATTAGATGCTTCCCCGTCCGAAAATCCTTCACGAAAAACCCAATGAATCAACTACCACGAGAAACCAAGTTATTAGTGGTAAATTTCCTAAATCGAAACTAAATTCTTGATAAGATGAGGAGCATGAAGGACATTTTTAAGGATAAAGGTGGGTGTGGGAAGATAAAGTTGTATGACCATAACCACGAATTAGAATTTTATGACAATTACCAACAATTATACCACAATTATTGCTCATAATAAAATAAGACGAGAGATTATCGGAGTTAGATGTCATATGAGACGTAGCGCGGTGTCCATGTACCAGTTTGCATCCGGAGGAGTAAGCCTCAGTGTGTGTGCATCGCGGCTTCAATATCGGTGGAGAAGATTGGCCTGTTGCGATAAGCTGTTGTGGTCGTGGGCCTAAGTACCCCCAGTTGCTGCGTGGCGATTATTGGGCCTTGTCCAAGGAGATGTAGGGTATGGACAAGGAGGAATTGCCCCGAGGAGACCACTACCAAGGCCATTCTTTGCCCACCTCGTCCATGGTGGAGACCACGACTGCGCCGGGCCGGGGGAGTTGGTGACCCTACCACGTCGCCACCACCACCACGATTGCCGCCTCTGCACCCTCGTGGCCACCACCACGATGTTTCCCAGACTGGTGCCGGGGAGCCTTGTTACCACCATTATTTCAATTTTGAGGTAGACGTCATATAAAGGTGGAGTACCATCATTCTCCTTGGTTATGGCGTGCATGGCGGTAACCGAACTCGTATGGCGGCAAGCCAAGCCCGCTTCTTCAAGAATGAGCATAGAACGGGCTTGATAGAAAAGGGAAGGGTTGCTTTGGCGTATAAGTGTTCTAACACCACTATAGGCCTCCGTGAGTCTCGCAACCATCCCGGAAGAACAAACGTGTCATTGGATACCGGTGCGCCAACATTCTTTAGTTGATCCGACAATCCCATTGAGACATTGATAATCTGTAAGCATTCAAAAATCCTCCATGTTGGTATGAGAAAACTCTTGTTCAAGTGTGACTGCCGGAGTTTTTGTTGTCTTGAAAAAGATCTCGCAATCGATTCCGAGCCTCCATACCGTGGAGTCGGGCTCAATTATGGTATGTAAAAGATCAGTTGAAATCGTGGAATAAATCCATTGAAGAACTGTAGCATCTAAAGTTGACCATAATTCTTTTTCGGCATCGGTGGTGGGCGCCTTGTTGTTGGCTTTGTCCGATGGGATGATATGGTGGAGGACCCGGTAAGATTTGGCATGGATTTTGAAAAGCTCTGCCCATGTTGCATATTGACGATCTCCATTTCAAGAGTAATGGGGATATGGTTCTTGATGTTGGAGACAACAAGAGTTGGGTGAAATATTGATTTTTCAAAACATGGTGGGCACGATAGGGGAGGGAAGATCGAAGAAGACAGAAAGATTGGTTGAGAAAAAATAGGGCTCTAGGAAGAAACAAGAAGAAGTTTCCTAGTTCTCGTGATACCATGAAAGAATGTAATTCCATGATCCCTTTCATTCATCGATGATAGATTTATACATGATTACAAGATGAATTCTAGCCTATAATTAAGCTAAACTAAATATACACTTTCTTCATATAAGAGAGGATTTCTAGGCTATAACTAAGCTACCAAATATACACTGATTTACATAATATATTCTATCAATATAAAATATAGGACGAAATTATAATTCAAATTTGAAGTAGAAGAAAATTTGGAGAGCAACAAGGGATATTCGTGGGAGTTTCTTTGTGGTGGCAGATCAAAGGTGGACCAATAGCAGATTAGCGGGGAGTAGTAATGTCGTGATGTGGCTCTGAATTTGGTGGAGGGAGAGACCATTTTTTTTCTTTTTCTTTTTGGTTTTCCGGTTGTTCGTTTGGATTTGATGTAAGTTTTTATTTTTATTTTTTGTTGGTATCTTTGTTTTTTTGGTTGCGAAACTCGTAGGTGGGTCGATGGTTTACGTCTTGCAAAGGCGTGATGTAGCTCTTGCCGGATTGTTCTAGTTGTAGGTCTCCATTGCGGAATGCCTAGTCCTCATTTTGGGTGGTTAGTCTTGGTCGAGTGCTTTGTTTTTATTTTGTTTTGTTGGTTTTTAGTTTATTTTCTTTGAGTCTTGTTTTACTCCCTCGATAAGTGATTATTTTTATCTCGTGCGAAGGTTTTCCTTGACATCCATGTCTATTCAAGATGGCCCTTTTGCCAGTTGGCAATATAATTTTGTTCTCAAATTTTAAATATATTTGCTATCGTTTTGATAAATAAAAAAAAAAGGATATTTATATTACAACAAAATTTCGTAAATGAACAAAGTGTTACACCAAATTCAAGTAACACTATCCACTACACCAAATTTGAAGAGTTGAAATGGAGTGGGTTTACAATCGCTCGACCCGCTAAACACCTAAAATAAATCCGCAATCCTTGCAAGAGAATGAGATCAATCGTAGTGTAGCAACTTGACCACAAGTCATCTCTCAAGAAAGACTTAGCCGCAAATAATTATTATGTTTCACAAATAACATAAATTAAATCCTAAACACTCTAACAAGATTTGTGTTTTTAATTAAATAAAGAAAAACAAGTAAAAAGACAATAATCAAACCGAACACGGATAAACTTTGAGAAAAATATATGAATAAAAGTCTAAGATTTCGAATCATCTCATCAAACTTGCAAAGTAGAATATCAATTAATTGATTATGCGGTTAACAAATATAATAAACATGTAAAAACTAGGCCTAGATCTCGATAACTCACGTATTCACGCAGTTAGGGCTATCCCAACCTAATTTGCTATTTTCATTAAGCTCGGGGTTAGATAATACATCTTTGATTCATATCTAACCCCTAAATAAATTTAGTCCAGGAATAATATCTTGATCGATCTCAATTATTCTCCCAAAATAATCAAATGTTGATCGGACAATCAATTATCAAATAAAATAATTCATCCAAGAAGACAAATTAATTAATCAATACTCATGCTTGTTTGTTTGAATCAAATCATCCTAATCTAGAACAAGGAAATTAGTTCATGCTTGGGGATGGAATCATAATCTCAATTGAAGGAAAAGAAAACAATCATAAACATAATCATGCAACAATAATAATCACCCAATAATTGAAATCAGATAAAAGAGATGAAGAAATCTTACTCTTTGATTAAGAAACAAAATAACTTCAAGGGAAATAACCCAAACAATCACAATGTTGAATGGAAGAGAAAAATACCAAAAGTAAAGTCTAAAAGTGCTAAGAATGAGAGTGTATCAAAATATGGGCTCCCCAAGTTTTATTTATAAGACTAGAGTCCTATACAGTTGGAAGAGCCAAAAACGCAAAAAAATCAAAAATTCATGTTCGCAAGTCGAGAAACCGCGCACACGTGCGGCGACGATCACAAAAAGACAACTCCTGCGGCGCGACCGCACAACCTCTAAACTTCGGAATTTCATCTTGATATATTATTATGAATTGTAGCTCTATCTATTAGCTTTCCATATCCACTTGAATCACCTCAATATCAATTTTTTAGAGAGTTACGGTCAATATACCAAGACGTGTCATTTACGAGATTTTGACATATTATTTTGACTTGTACATGATTTTAACCCATCTAAACGTCTTGATTGCATTTCGTAAGACATAGACATTGTAGAACTTTGTCTTAGATTTCCAATGGTGTATGAATCATGTCAATTGGGCTTCGGATCTGGCGTTAAGTCCAAAATCGATGACTATCGCGGTTAAATGACTTTTTAACATTTTTTACTCCAAAAATTATTTTTTTCCACCAAAACCTAAAAAATCAATAAAATAATACAACATAACACTAAAACATGCAAATTCAAATAAAACACGTAAAAATATGTATAAATCATCACACAAAACACACAAAAAATATGCAAAACATACACTATGTCATTTACCGTATTATATTCCAAAATAGTGTTTCACTTATTATTCCAACACACGATGTTTGAAAAGTGTACAACACTTATCAAATTAATTTTCAAGTATAAATCAAGCATACATTGTGGGATTTCAATATGATAAGTATTGTACACTTGTCAAAGATCTTGCGATGGAAAGAGATAAAACATGGTTTTAGAATGAAGATCTCATCCTATTGTCTCACGTAATATTTGATTTCTTTGTACTTGAAATGTAAAGTAGCTTTGCATACAACTGATTACAATATCAAATGTAAAACAATTGTAAGCCCTACAGATCATAGAGGACCTATACATATCTAAAACAAAAATAAACAAATCTAATCGATCCATGATTGAGAACTTTTTTTTTTTGCGCAACGAATGCGCATTTGGACAAAATGTATCGAATAACTTGATCTCGCTTCTATCATCACATATACGTCGATTAATGGCTCAAATGCGATTTTTTGAGCAAAATCTCACAAATGGGAAAAATTTATTAACTAAAAAGGAAAAAAAAGCCATCTATTAGGGACAAATAAAAGCCACATATTTGGGACAAGTTTATTGAAACTAATTACTAAAAGCATTGAAACTTATTTCTCCCATCCTCCATGGAAAATGAGGGAAGAAAAGAGGAAGAAGGTGAAAGAGTAGAAGCGGCTAGGGTTTGAGAGAAAAGAAAGCAGTTATCTGACGCTTTGCATAAAAACATTCATATATATATATATATATATATATATATATATATATATATATATATACTGATGCTTCTTCCAATTATTAAATATGTCTCAACTATATGTACATTTGCCGTAAATTAGTAAATACAATAATCTTCAACAGAATTAATATGTGGCCCACATGCAAATGATTAAGGATTTAAATATTTAAATAATAAATTTAAAATATTTATATTAAGGTTTAAATAAATAAGTTATCAGATAACTCTTGATTGAACAGTTAATAGGTGGTTTCCATTCCACTCTCTACTCACGCTTGATAAACGTGTTTTGAGAATATTTATGCGAGAATAGTTTTTGGCAGATAACTGCTATCAGAAACCGATCCACTCTCTGCCTATAATAGAACCCATTCAGAACTGGAAAATCTATCAGTGAAGAAATTATCTATCTATGGGATTAACGAAGGCCAAGAGAGAGAAAGTGGTTTCTTCCATCTTCAACAAGAAAAGACATGCAATGGCGGAACTAAGGAGGAGCAAGTGGCGGCCACTGTCCCCCAAATTTTTCAAAATTTAATTTTCCTACTTGTTATTTATTTTAAAATTATATCTATACTAATGAAAAATTACATTTGCCCCCAAAAAAAAAAAAAAAAAAAATGAAGAAAAAATCATTTCATATGTCTTCAAAATAGATTTCGCTCAAGTCCCGAATCCTGCGCATCCGACATTAATCGACATGGTTGCTCGGTTAGTACCCGATTACAAATTATTTGTGAAAATCATGAAATTCAAGATCACGAATTTTGATTTTCGTTTCTATGATTTCATGAAAATTATGCTTACATTTTGTTCCGATTGTGTATTGGATTAAATTTTAAATTTTCTAACAATAAAATAAAAAAGAGAATAGGAAAAGTGGAACAATATAATCAAAGTCTTCAAAGAGACTATCATGCTAATTGCTAATTACCCCTAAATAAATACTATAGGATATCTATGATTTATATCAAAAATATATAAACTACCATAAAATAAAATTATGACACATGTAAAATATAGAGAATATCTTTAATTTGTTTATGTATTACTAAGATTTGGTTTTAACTTCTCCGAAAAACACTTATAAAATGTGAAATGTTTCATAGAGTTTAGATTAATTAATAAAACATTCTTTAGAGGTCAAGTGGTCAACATGGGCGATTTATCCATTCACAATTAGCGAAAGATGGGGAATCGATAATAGTCTATGGTTAAAACTCTCTAACCCGACAATAGGTATGAGGTTTGATTAAGTATCACCCATCTCTTGACATGATATGTACTCCCCCTCCCCCAAAAAAACAAAAGTTAAAAACACAATAATTTTTAAATAATTTCAATAAAAACAAGAAAATATTTTACTATTATCTCTTACTAGATGAGGCCCCATGACTATGTAACCAATATAACTATCAAATGGGTCAACATGTGCTAGTCCGTCGACGAAGGAGAAAATCGAGTCAGGCCATGATGAAATTCTGTTCGTGCAGCTATTTTTAGACCCAACCATGAAAAATACACATGCAATGACCGGTCAGCTTAGGCCCACACAGGTGCAACTTTGGGCCTCCAAATTACAACCCAACCCATCGGACCGAGCTCATTTTGACACTCTCATAATTAATATTTGTATTCATATCAACTCATCTTCGAATAGCCTGTAAAGATGGTGATCAACTCCACAAAAAAGTTGCATCATCAATAATGGATAAGTTGTATTGACGGAGGGCGTGCGATTATTTTATATATAGATTTGAATATAATATAAACATTGGACACATTAAGATAAACTAACTCATTATAGATATAGAGATATTGTAGTACAATCAAACAAATCAAAAATATAATTTTAAATCATAATAACTTCATTAATATACTTTATATATATATAAACATGACCCCATTACATATTTGTTCCTGATTCAAATATTATATTTATATTAACTTTTCATATACTTTATTATAATAAAATATTATAAATTCCTTTTTCATCGTTTGAAAACAAAAGAGATAAAAATTTATAGTATATGAAGATCAAGCAAGTAATGCATATTCATTTTTATATTTTTGTTTAGATCTTTTGAATTTATTTAATACAATATTTAATACCGATAAATCATATATAAATTAGATTGTTAATGCATACCAAAATTAAAATGAACAAAATTAATGATAAATTACAATAATATCGGTCAACAAAATATTTTTATTTATTTTAAATCTTTCCAAATTCAGATGTATAGTATTTAATACTAATTAGACATACCTAAATTAAAATGTCAATGCTTACCATAATTAAGATAAACAAAATTAAAGATATAATTACAAATATATTGGGAATATATGTTTATTTTCTTTTTCCATTAAAAATATATAATTTCGTTTTTAGCAAATGCAAAAAGACAAAACAGTTAAAACAAGTTTGTTATTATATATATAGATTATATACCGACCGGAAAACCATACAATTTCTTATTCTAAACTGACATTATCAATGAAATTGGACCAATGAGCACTAATTTTTGTATATATGCAAGTACATTATATTTATATATACATCTAAATTGGAAAAAAATTAATATAAATGGTCTTGTTTGTTTATGTTTCCAAGAGCTTATTTCTATTTTCCAACTATTCATAAAAGTGGAATTATGTTTGTCCATAAAATTTCCAATGGAAATCATCATTTTCATTTTCTATTTTTCATAAAACAATATCTCAAACCTATAATTTCTATTTTCAAACATATACACTACCATACATCACTCATCAATCACTATTCTCATATTTTAACTCACTTATATATGTGGAACCCCTCTATCAACTTTATCTACTTAAAATATTATTATTTTTAAATTATATCTATCTAATGGGACCCTCACCTACAATCTTATAAATATAGTATTATATATTCAAATTAAAATATTAAAAGTGGGCCCCACCACTATCAACTTTTCAATTATTATATACATAAAATAATATTTCAAAACTACTTAACCAAACACAATCTCATTTCCAACAATACATAAAACACATTTCAATTTATTCATCCAAATACAATTCCAATTTCCACACGAAAATCAACAAATTTTCAAAATTCTATTTCCAACTCTTAAACCGAAATGGACAATGGAAACATAAACAAACAGTTCAGTTATCTTTTTTGCCAGATGGTAATACGAAGCCCCAACAACTAACCCTATTTGGACTCAACCTAAAAAAAAAAACACAAATCGCTCTCCCCTCTCTCTCGCCATGGAGTTCTGCTGCGACATCGTCCCCAAGTTCAAAATATCCAATGAACGCTCTTGTCTCTCCATCTTCTTCGTTTTCTCTGCGGCAATTTCTCATTTCTATCATCATCTTTTTTTCTTGTCTCTCATCTCTTCTCATGGTTTTTGAAAAAGTGAGTAATGATGTTGAGAGTGGAATGAAGTGGAGTTTTTGGAGGGATGATGATGTATTGATAGACTTACAGTGTGATTCCCCTATTTTTATATTACTTCTATCAAGTGATTAATATTTCATATCTTATCTTGCTTTGATTGAATTTGGTGTAAATCGATTTAGTCATTAGTGTTCAAAAGTGCATTCATCCATGCCATCAAAGTGTTTGTCGATTTGATTGAATCAACTCTCTCAAGCATTTCAGGAAGATCTAATACTTTTTAGGGAAGCTACTAATACTTTTTAAAGGGACTAATACTTTTCAGAAAAAACTATTTTTAATTAGGAGAAAGTACTATAAATTTTTCAGTGACTACTAAATACCTTTGTGGGAATAACTCATATTTTATGGAGAACTACTAATACTTTTTATGAGAAAACTAATATTTTTTCATGGAAAATTACTAAAATAAATTTAATCCGAAAAACTTAATACTTTTCAAAGGGACTACTAATATATTTTAGGGGATTACTAATACTTTGTATGGAAAAATTTAATAATTTTCATGTGGACTATTAAAAATATTGTTCGAGGAATTATTAATACTTTTTCGAGGGGACTCGTAAATATTTTTCAGGAAGAAACTAATACTTTTCTCATCCTGGTGATTAGGCTCTAGCCATTTCAGCTTTATATCACAAAAATGTCACCGCGTCACCCAAGGTACTATGACACCGGTCTATATTACAAAAAGCCCACTAAGCCCAAAAAATTACAAAATTTCCACCCTTTCAATATTACAAAAAACGCCACTATTAATATTACAAAATACCATCGAGTTGGTTTTTTGATATGTCTAACAAATTTGTGGCTTCGACCCATTATGAGTTTTTGTCTAAAATAAAAGTAGAATCGCTTAATTCTTCATTGACAATAATACCTAGAAAAAGAAATACCTAATCTTTTTGGAGCAAATGGTTCAAAAATAGTCACTTTGAATAGATACCATCTCTAGGTGAGACAATGATACAGGCTCATTATAGCCATTAATTATTAAAAATGAAACGGTTTGTGATTAAATCAATTTTTTCTATTTTTCCGCTATTTTAAAGGGTAAGATTATAATTTTTATTATTCAAATCAATTATCCCAACGAAGAATCACGTGAAGAATTTAAGCTCCCGACCCTTGGGAGCCAAGTACGAACCATTCCCTTACAAACGACCCATGAAACAATACACACCCTCCCTCCCACCCCCACCCCGATCGTGTTAAACAACCCCATAACACCTCACCCCCACTCAAATACTCAAACCCTCTCCAATTCCAACCACCAAACCACCTACACTAATCGGTCGTAACCCACAAAAATCCTCTACCTTTTATGAACACAAACATGCAACTCTTTTACACTATCAATCCATCCCCATTTCAAATTTGCAACTTCAAGAGCCCACACCAACCCATACCCAAACGCCACCACAACCACCAACACACCCAATTCCAAACGCACCCATTAATAGATTGATGTATATCTAATTTAGTTTTGTATTTAAATTTGTAAACCTTATCTGTGTTATGTTTTCAAGATATCTCATCCTTGTATATAGAGCCGGCTAGCAAAGTAGTTCACGAACTCATGTATATATATTCCATTCGTCAATTAATAGAAAACACCAAATTTCTTCCAAACTCTTACTCGTTATGGTATCAATCCAGCCATTTTTTTCCAAATAGCCACCATGAACTTACGGATTCTACTCCTCCAAACCCAACAAACACTATCACCCATCCTATCAATGATTGCAACACCTCTTTAATTAGTTTCAATGTTGGCATTTTCAAACTCCTCAAACTCACATCCGTCAACTATGTGTCCTGGAACTACAATTTTAAACCTTGTTCATTGGTTGTGATCTCTTGATACATAGACTACTCCACACCTTGTCCAACCGTGAACCTACCTGCATGGTTTTGATAAACCAAATCCATTTCATACACTTGGGATTAGACAAGACCACCAATTTTGAATGCCATCATTGATTTTTCTCTCTACAATTATTCCATTCATCAAGCAGCCAAAACCGCACATAAAGCATGGAAAATTTTAGAAACCACATATGCGAAACCATCTCGGACGAATTAAACAAGCAAAACTTGACTTAAGAATCTTGTCAAGGATCGATGGGATGACTACAAAGAACTAGTTCGCGGCACAAGCTCGCGATAATTCAATCTCCTTTGAAGAACCTACATGAAAAACTCTTGAACTTTTTCAAAGTACCAAACCACTCCTTTTCTATTTTCCCGCTTATGCCGAACTGGGCGAGTCGTTCAACCGGGCGCATTATCTAACTCGAGGTCACTCGGCAACTTTAATGGTTTCCCGTTCTCCTATTCGAGTCATAACAACAACAATACAGTGGTGACCATCACCAAATGTTGGTCTCATGGTACGCGCTCCCGCCATGATCATAATTCTCCAAGACCTTATATCACATTCGCCAAATTTGCCACGATTCGGATTACGACCGGGTAAAGCGTTGCCCCCCTTTTCGTTACTTATCCGTTGACAACCAATCCACAAATGCCATTCTCACACATGGCCAACCAAGAGCTCATTTTGTTTGCTATTAAATCCAACACCCCACATGGCTATTGACGGTGGTGCTTCATCATGTAACTTTTGACTTGAGCAATTTTATCTCTCTTCATACACATTTTACTGCCCCGACAACATTATGATTGATGCGATATTCGACCCCTTCCAATAACCCATAATCGTTTCACTTCTCTCAAAACCCCCAATGCTCAATTTACTCTTGATAATGTTGTGTCCCCTCACATGAAAAGAATTTGATTTCGTTTCTAAATTGCCTTCATTTTCTAATAATGTTTCCATTTTGAATTCTTACCATTCTTTTCTTTGAAGGATCTTCGCATTTTAGCAACGCCATCAAGGGCCAAACTAAGGATGGTGTCTAAGTGAGTGGCCCATCTCCTCCCCAATCGTGCATTCTCGCCGCTAAGCTTACTTCTTCTCGAGTGGCATCATAGATTGTGGACATCCTTCATTTCCAATTTATAAAGATATCGTTTTCTAGTTATAACTTGCATTTATCCTATTCTTACATTCAAATTTTTCTTGTGATGCATGTTATTGCAATAAGAGTCACAAACTCTCATTTTCTACCCTACTTTAGCTTTTGATAGCCAATTTCAAATTATTTTCCTCGATGTAATGGACTTCCACCGGTTATTTCCTCATGACGCTAAATACTAATGCTATTTTTGTTGATCATTTCAATAAATATATTCTTTGGTTTTATCCTCTCAAACAAAAATCGATGTAAAAGTATTCATTAGATTCAAAGCCACAATGAAAAGTTTTTTAATAAAAATATGAC